>VZRI01000219.1:424807-469472 GCA_013397515.1 Upupa epops
GGAAGGGACCTTGAAACATCATCCAGTCCAATCCCTCTGCCACAGCAGGATCACCCAGACCAGGTCCAGGCAGGTTTCAAACGTCTCCAGAAAAGGAGACTCCACAAACCCCCTGGGCAGCCCTATCCAGTGCCCTGTCACCCTCCCTGGGAAGAATTTATAGAGTCGGTCAGGATTAGAATGGACCACAGGATCATACAGTTCCAACCCCGCTGCCATGAGCAGGGACACCCCACCCTACATCAGGCTGGCTAGAGCCTCATCCAGCCTGGCCTTAAACACCGCCAGGGATGGGGCCCCAACCACCTCCCTGGGCAACCCATTCCAGGCTTTCACCACTCCCACATGCAAGCCTAAATCTACCCATCTCCAGCTTTATAAGGTCACCTCGGAGACTCCTCCAGACTGAACAGCTCCAACTCCCTCAGTCTCTCAGTCTCTCATAGGAGAGGTGCTCAAGCACCTGTGTAACTAGAGGATATTAGAACTCAAAGCAAATAGACCTACTTGAAGTCATCACCAGTCTTCATTATTGTGAACTATGTTGTAGATTTGTGGATGGGTTTGAGGAGTACATTTGTGGGATGGAAATCAAGGCAAACCTTCAAGGATAGTAAGTGAAAGAGATTGGTAAAAGTGTACTTGAAAGGCCAAAAATAAAAATAGCTTGGCCTTGTCACTCTTTGTATGTTCAGACAGTCTCAGATTAGAAACCTCCCTTGAATCCAGGGACTTTCCAGTAAGGTGATGGAAATATTTATAGTAGCATTAAAAGAGGACCAAATGCAAAACCACGTGAGTGAATGATCAACAGTAGCCAGCGGCATTTATGGTGGGTAGAGCTTCATGTGTCATCTTGTTTAATGTTCATTCTAGGGTGATACATGGGCCTGGATGCTTTCTGCAAGTGATTCTTCACTCCTACATTAAAAAATCATCTCTATGCATTCAGATGGTCACAATGCTATGGAATGTTTGTAAGGTTTCACTGTAAGGTCTCATTACCTCCTCATCAATGTCTGTCTGTCTATCCATATATCCTTTTACAGTTCCTAACAGCTGATGGTGGAAGTTCTATCATCCAAAGAGACATGAAACTGCAGCTATTTGAGGAATAGGGCCAGGTATGTAAAGACTGTAGTTCTTTTTGAAGAGCTGTATGGCCTCAGAGATACTTCTGGTACTGAAATTCCTGGGAGGTTTTTGGAAGTGTCTATACTCATAAGATAGCTTATTTGTATGTGTGAGAGTTGCTCTGTTTTCATGCTCACTGCCACCCCAGTGAGTAAATGACACACATTTTTCTCTGCATTTGAATCTCAAATTGGAATGAGTTCTATCACCTGACCACTATACACAGGGTTTATGTCCAGCAGGCGCCACGTTTGTTGAATTCATGACCCTGCTGAATTTTCCATAACTTTTTACAGCAGTTTTGTTTGCTTATACTGGGCTATGTGTGGTTAATGCTTTAGTTTCTTGTGTGTGACTTCTACTCTAACCAAGTGGCTCCAATTACACAGACAGACACAGACCTTTAAGGTCTGAAAGAGACCTCTAGAGGTCATCGAGTCCAACGCCCCTGCTCAAGCAGGACCATAGAACCTAGGGCAGGTCATACAGGAACGCATCCAAACGGGTCTTGGAAATCTCCAGAGAAGGAGAATCCACAACCTCCCTGGGCAACCTGTTCCAATGCACTATGACCCTTACAGTAAAGAAGTTTTTCCTCATGTTGAGGTGGAACTTCCTGTGCTCCAGCTTACATCCGTTGCCCCCTGTCCTATCACAGGGCACAAGTGAAAAGAGATTGTCACTTTCTTCTTGACACCCAGCCCTCATGGATTTACAGATGATGATTAAGTCCACTCATAACCTTCTCCTCTCCAAACTGAAAAGTCCTAGGTCTCTCAATCTGTCCTCATAACATAGGTGCTCCAGTCCCTTCATCATCCTTGCAGCTAATAAAAAAAATATATTGAAAACCACATTTCACAGAAAGAGTCTTGAAGTGCATTCAGCTAGCTATGAAGTGTTTCCCTCCTCTGTAGCCCCAGAATAGAAGGAGCTTGGCATTCTGAGAGTGGTACAAAGTGGTATTGTTAAGCAGAAGCTAATTAGGATGGGATTTCATGTTGCTAAGAGCTAAGCCTTTGGTATGCAACAGAGCCAAACAGCAAGGGCAAAGTGTAACTGTTTAAGGCTGACGTTTTCTATTTAAAGAAAAATGTTCATCCTTGCCCAAGTGTTGGTGGCAGTCAGGAAGGTGTTTCTGTACCAATGACAAGATGATGGGCTGTCACGTTTCCACCTGGTCAGTCCAGATCAAACGTGCTCAGGATAGAAGCCATGAGATTATTTTTTCCAACCTGCCAGCATTAAAACACTGCCTGCAATTGATTTTGTGATAATGGAGTAAACAGCTACTGGAAATTCAGGGCAGTTCCCAGAGATTCTAGTCTCTGGGAGAAACAAGTATGAGCTCACAGAAGTAGCATAGCTGCTGCTATCCAAAACCTGCTGCCCCTTCTGCAGAGGTTTAAAGTGCCCCCCTCTTGCAAGCAAGGGGACTGTGCTTGATCCTGGGCAGGAAAATTGGTGGAAGATGCCCTGCATCTTCTGTCCTTCTATGCCTACAAATCATGGAGTAATTTTTAAGAGAGTATGCATAACTTAAATGTAAATCCAGTCAATCTAAGCCCAGCGAGGTAGCAAATTATGGACACTGATTTCAGACAACCCTGTAGAAACCTGGAATTCTGCATTTCTCTATGCCTACAGAGCGCTTTGCAGGGAATAAGTAGATCTAGCAGTGCAGGCTTAAAAGTTCTCCTAGATTTGAAAGCAAAAGCAAACACAACCCTTTCTTGTGCTAATGGTGCCATTAGTTTTGCTCATTAGGAGAATCACATCATAACTGTGATCCAGCAGAAAAATGTTTTGTTAAAGTTCTTAATTTATAAAAGATTTAACATTAGGCTTTTTATTTCTGTGATGTATTCTGAGAAGCTCAATAATCTTCAGGCAAATGTAAATGGTAATGGCTTTAATGTTCATTTACCCTTATGAGAACAAATCAAAGCCTAGAGAAGTGTCTTGTGCAGGAACAGGAGGCTGAATTTTGACCTGTTAGAAGGGTGGGAGTGAGTCCAGCCTTAGCAAAAATTAGAAAAAGTCCTAAGGTGCTTAATGGATTTGAACCAAAGAGGAGACCGGTGCTTTGAACTAATGCCTGAACTGAACACAGCTAAGATATACAATGATTGCCCCAGAAAACCTTCTCCTCCTCCCCTCCCATATTCTAGTCTAATGCTTATCTGCTTCTTATCAATAATTGCCCAGGTGACCCCTGTGTCAGGATGATATGACATGATATGGTACAATCTATATATTATGTGACATATATTATATGATTATGTGCATCTGCGTCTCTCAGACATGGTTTGGGGCCAAATCTCAGCAGCCCTCCAACAGAACGCCCATAACAAATCTATGGCTGTTCATAGTTCCTTTCCCTTTCTGACCCCTCAGAGCTGCACCACCACGGTGCTCCCTCGGAACAGCCTGGGGGACCTCACCTTTGTCTGATCCAACATTGCTATTTACTGCAGCTAAAGAAAAACCTTGTTTAATTAGCAGATAGCCTGATGGGTGCAGATGCACTGGTGGGTTTGTGCCTGTCAGAGAGCAATGACTGACTTTCCCACTGGGAAGTTTGTCTCCCTGGTAAAACAGAACTTGCTAAACTGTAAACAGACAAATTGGTTGTTGCAGAGTGCTTAGGTCAGCGGCTGATGGAACACCAAGGAAGTCCAAGGGCTCACCTTGTGTATCCTTCCCTTCTTAAGCCAGTGTAGGTTTCATGGCTTGTGAGGTCACTTGATTTTATGCTATTAAGTGTTGTATGGTCACCCTTTTCTGTTCAAAATGAGGCCTTCATAGAGCTTTGTACTATGAAATCTTTCTAAAAATATTACCAGATAAATTTTTTGTGCTTGTAGGATGTTGAAAACCAATTTAAATGAGTGTGAGTTTATGATATTATCATAGAATAGAATTGTAGAACCATTTAGGTTGAAAAGACCTTTAAGATCATCAAGTCCAACCATTAACACAACTCTCCCAAGGCCACCACTAAACCCTGTCCCTAAACTCCAGACCTCCACAAGTTTAAACACACCTAGGGATGGTGATTCAGCCCCTCCCTGGGCAGCCTGTTTTGAAGCCTGATAACCTTTTCCAGAAAAATATTTTTCCTGATGTCCAATCTAAACTTCTGCTAGTGCAACTTGAGGCCATTTCCTCATCCTATCGCTTGTTGCTTGTGAGAAGGGTCCAACCTCCACCTCTCTGCAACTCCCTTTCAGGTAGTTGCGGACAGCAGTAAGATCTCCCCTCTACCTCCTTTTCTTCAGACTACATTTCTCAAAAGACTTGTTCTCCAGACCCCTTCTTGCTCCCTCCCTGGAAGTGTTCAAGGCCAGGTTGGATGGGGCTCTGAGCAACCTGGTCTGGTGAGAGGTATCTCTGCCTTTGGCAGGGTGATTGGAACTAGATGATCTTCAAGAACCCTTTCAACCTAAAACATTATATGACTGTATGATTCCTCACCAACCTTGTTGCCCTTCTTTGCACCTGTTCCAGTACCTCAATGTCTTTCTTATGTTGAGGTGCCCCAAAATGATGGTTTTAGAAGAATGAGAGAGGGTTTTATGGGCACAGGTGTGGCACCCCAGCAAGTGTGTCCTGCTGGCTCTGCACCCATACACAGCCCATTTCTCGTTGGAAGATGCACACCCAGGGCAGTTAAATCAGACAAAGGCACCGCTCGTTAACAAGAACCCCGACTTTGGCTGAGTTTTCTCCTGACAGCGTCCGCAAAGCACCGCCAGACGGATCTGCCTGCTGCGACACCGCCTTCAGCCACCAAGGGGCGCCAGAGCTCAGCGCCGAGAGCTCCCCGTGGGGAGAAAGGGAGGGCTCTGGGGGCGCAGAGTGGGTGACGGAGGGGGACGGCAGCGGGCAAGGGGAGCGCCGGGGGGGGAAGGAACACTGTGATGCTACGTGCAAATATCCTTCCTTCTCCTGCTCCTTGACCGGGGTTTCCAGAACGGCACTTGCCAGCTGACTGAGCATTTGCAGGCTGAGCTCTGACCTCCTGCTGTGTGCAATTAACACTAATTAACCAAATAATTAAAAATTACCCATGGCATCCTCTGCAGAAGGTCCTCCCTCAGTCCTGTGTTGGAGCTGCTCAAGCTGTTTTAATTAGCTGTTCTGCAGCCTGGCGCGGGTTCCTGGTGCTGCAGGGAGACATCAGCAGGGAGCTCACAGGGTTGCCCAGGGGAGCCACAGGGACAGGCTGAACCTCAGTAGTTCCCTCACAGCTCAAGGGTCTCTAGGCAAGAGAGCACAGCATGAGGGGCTGAGTGGGAGTTCATACGGCAGCAGTCACTGCGGTGACATCCAAGCACCGCTGAAACCTACAGCCAAGATGATAGCTTTCTCTTAGAAGGGTTTTTTTCTCTGGCAGTACATAGAGTCAAAGACAAGTTCTAGATCCATCTCTGGGCCTCCCAGAGTGCTTGCTTATCACAAACTCCAAAATAAATCAAACATTTTTGATGACATTTTCAAAATTGGCACCTTTTTGGGGTCGCCCTGTTGCAGGCACCCTGAGACTGGTTTTCAGAGATACCCAGCCCTTGGATTTCTCGGCACCTGTGAGACTGAGCCAAGAACATTTTGCCCAGAGGCAGCAACACACAAAATTAGGTTTCCTTTTTAAGATGCTTGTTGGCTGTGTTTGAAAGCCATCTTATCCTTTATCATTTTACCCCTCCCCTCCTCCTGAATTTTCTGGAAGTCTAAAACTGCATCATAACAGAGGTGCAGATCAGAAGAGGCACCACTCCTCCACCCATTCCCTCCATGTCCTTTCATCTTGGCAGCTGGGCTGTCTGGCAACCATCACGGTGTGCAGGGGGGTGGGTGGGGAGCCAGCAGGCACCTCTACACCACATAGGGAAGAGTGCACTGAACAACACTTCTGTAACAGAGAAAAAGTCAGGGTAAGATCTTCAGGTCAGTGGGTAAAGTCTTGGCAACGTGATCCTGCAAAAGGTTTGGGAGTTTGGCCATGTGCCCTCAAAGGTGACATCAGAAGACACAGCGTGCTTGGTGTCTCTGTGCCATCTTTCTGTGCATGTGCTTGCATGCTGGGCCCTGGGGTGGCACATCCAGAGCTTCACACTGGCACTTCCCGACCACCCCAACTAGTCAAGGTTCTTTCAGACACTGCTTTCTGGGGCTGCCTGCTGACATCCTCTAGCAGCACTACCCATTAAAACCAATCTGCAATATCATTTGAACCTGCCTACAGTAGCTTGTAACACCTACAGCGGGGGGTTACAGCTTTGAGCAGCTACTAACCCTTTGGGAATGGTACAGCAGTGCTTTGCTTGCCAAGCTGTGTTGGGGAGAGGTGGTGGCAAACCCCAGGATTGACCCCACAACTCAGCAAACACGATAAAAGCAGGGTTGCCCCCCATGCTCCCCTCAGCCACAGGCACTATCCACATCCTATTGTTTGTCTTCCAAAGAAATGCTGCTTTTCTGCTGGTTTTGTGGATCACCATGGAAACTGCCAGGAACAGAGCCATGGCAGGGAAGCTCAGCAACTGCTGCCCTCAGAGCACTTTGTCTGGGGATCTCGCCTGCTGAGAGACAGAACCCTCTCCAAAGCTGCTCACCTGCAAGTGACCTCACCTGGGAGAAGCAGGCAGAAGGATCTCCATGGGGGCTCTCTCATTCCTACCCCCAAGTGGGAGTGAAATAATTCCTCTCTTTACACAACACCTTGACAAGCCTGAAAGATCCCAGAGCAGAGATCAGAAACATCTGGGAGCTGTGTGCCTGGCTTCAGTGTGAGACACAAAAGGTGCCAGGAGCCTCTCCAGCTAGCATCACCTCCCCCCTGCACTCCCTGGAGGACAGCTTGCTTCCAGCAACAGAATGCTACAGCAGAGATCCATGCAGCTACCCATGCTGACATCTGGCAGCTGCAGACATGACTTCAGTGCAAGGCTGGGAAGACAGCCAGAACCCTTCCCACAGACCCATCCCTTACTAGTGTCTTCTCTCCCCCAGTTCCAGTCAGTGTAGGCCAACCAGCTGACTGTGGACAGTAAGGTATCCTCTATCAGAGCACAGTATTCTGTGCAGCCTCTCCTGTGCTGACCACAGGGCTGCCCCAGTAACCTGTGCTGGTGTTGTCAGGTCAGCATCCAAACAGAGGGAAAGCTAGGACCTACTCCATGCTTTACTGACAGTACAGCTTTAACAATCCTGGAAATGGAATTTCCCCCCACCTCTGCCATAGTGGTACAGTTGGGACAAGGAAAACACGTCTCCTGGCCTACCCACACCTCTCCCATCCAACAGTTCTTTTCACAGCTGTAGTGTGTAGTGGTGGGACCAGACAGCAGTTCACTCCCCTGGTGCCTGGTGGTGTAAGGTTTCTTTGCCATTTACAGTGATGGGTGGATACTGAATTATAATCAAAACCAGCAGTAACAGAGGTCTTTGCTATACAGTGGAGCTCCTCTGGTGATCTGCAGCATACTATTGCCTCCTCTGCACTCACTCCCAATAAACATGGCCCTTGGACAGCTGCTCAGTCTGTTCATATAGCTGCCATTGCTGCTGCTTGCCAGATAGCAGCAGGGTTTTATTTCTATTCCTTGGCTTCAATCCAAAGCAGTAATTTGCTCCCTCTTTTTTGTCCTTCCCTGGTGCAGCTTTTTGCACTGTGCTTCCAGAACCAGCTCTGAATAGACATTGCCTGGCATTTCACAGGAGACTTGGGGAAGCAGTGTGACCATGGGCTGCCATGGTTCCTTTTTCAGAACTGCTCTCCTAAGAGGCCAGACCTGCTGCTGTCCAAGGAGGGATGGAGAGATGTGGACTTGCCTTTGCAGCAGCAGAATTGTGGCCATTGCTTATATCACTGGGGCTGCAGCAGCAGGTCCAACTATCCAGGGCTTTCCCTGATTCCAGCTCCTTGTCCCAGCCCCATTCCCTGTCTTCTATGCTTGTTTCTTTGGCAGGAGCAGCTGTGACCCCAACTCTTTGATCTGACACAATTTTATCTGCGAGATCATCATATGGGGCATCACTTGCACCACTGTTATTGCTGTTGCCTCTGGAGAAGATCTGAAGCACGCTGCAGTGTGTGGGACCCATACAGGCTGCAAACCAGCCAATGCCAGACAGGCCACACAAAACATGTACTCCTGCAAGGATTGTTTCCCTTCTGCTTAGCCTGAGGACTTCCAAATGCTGTCCTTCTTTCTTCTGCTCCTGGAAGAGGAGTTTTGACAGACACTCACAAACCTGCTGATAATAAACCCCAATTTGCTTTTTAAACTCCAGGTGTCTCATCTATGATCCAATTACCCAATCTATGAGAACACAAGCACTAGAAAATGTCAGTTATTGTGAGAAATGATAAATATGTTTCATTGAAGAGAAAATTAAGGGGTTTTGTCACAGACTAATGAGAGTTGATAGCTTCTTAATCTAGCAGAAACAACCTCACACAATTGGCTTCTTGGAGGCTGAAACTGGAGAAATGAAACAAGGTGTGAGCTATTCATACTGGGAACAGTGGTGGAGCTACCCCTGGGTTGATCCCTAAGGAAAATGGGAATTCTCCATTGTTCTGTTCTGTGCCGGAACATCCATGCTGTACATACAAAACGTGATCTTCATCAACTGCTTACTTGAATAGAGTGTCTTTATGTCCCACTTGACAAAGTACCTGAGGGTAATGGTTTCTTGGCCGTCCCATGGGGAGCAAGTGGTTTATTCAGTGAGGTGATCCACAGCTGCCAGTCTCTTATTTTCTTCTGCATGAACCTCTCGGTGCTGATTTGAAGTGAAGCAAGGTGGGGGTTTGCAGGTCTGTATTGCACCTGTTGACACACAGCAAGCCCAGGAGAAATGGGGTAAATGAGGCCCACAGGCCATTTTCAACATCTTTAAGTAACATAGGTGGCATTTAGAGAACTGCATCCCCATGGAGAGAGGCAAGTATCTCAAACAGGAGTTGCAAGGTACCGGCTTGCTTTTGTGCAAGCTCCCACTAGGACTGAGCCCTCAGAGGGGCTCTGACACACAGATTTGCTCTGCCTGGTGTCTTTGCCCCTCTGTCAAGTTTCCAGCAGCACTGTGTCTGGAACACAATGCTCTCTCCCACCCGCAGAACTATGAAAACCACAGAAGGAATTTTTTCTGCTTTCATCTTCTGACGCCTTGTTCTCAGTTATCTTTTTGTCCTTCTCTTTAGGAATCTTGATACTGGGCTCCCAGCGCAGCAGCCTGTACTTGTATTGTGATAGCAGTAGTGTAACAGTGCCAAGTTGGATCCCATGGTCCTGCCAGGGTTTTGTTTTGTCAATAAGGTATCTGCTGTTTAGAGTAAACTGATTTTTTCTCACTGACTGGTTTGTCTGTAAGTTGCAAAGCCCTGACACAGAGTGTTTGAGCAGACACATTAAAGATAACTGCCAAGGGAAATCACTTGGAGCTGTGAGATATTGCTGGTTGTTCTTAGAACCTGCTCCCTCTGAAGCCAAAACTATTTTTCTATTTGCTATTTTCTATTTGCTACAGAAGAGGAGACCATAGTGCTCTCTATAACAGCCCAAAAGGAGGTTATAGTGAGGCTGGTGCTGGTCTCTTCTCCCAAATTCCTAACGCTAGGATGAGGGGAAATGGCCTCAAGTTGCATCAAGGGAGGTTTAGATTGGCTCTTAGGAATAAATTCTTTCCTGTGAGAGTGATTGGGCACTGGAAAAGGCTGCCCAGGGAGGTGCTGGAGTCACCATCCCTGGAGGTGTTTAAAAACAGAGTAGCTGGAGCATTGGTGTTGAGGAGATGTTGTGATGAGGGCTGAATGATGATTCTATGGTTCTATTTTCTCTTTCTACTCTTGTATTTTCTATTTTTCTCTTATTTAATAGAGGCCACATTTAAAAAAATTAAAGTAATAATTTTGTTAAATAATGTAACCAAAGCAACAGAAATCACAAGAAATCACAGCTCTGTAGAGTAATTACATGACAGCATGGCACACGTAGGTGTGTGAGTGCTGATGTGGTTCTGGGCCTCCATGGGTTAAAGCAAGGTGTGTGCAGGCAGTGCTTGGGGAGGTATTTCGTGTTAAGTTCAGTAGCTGAGGAATGTCCTGGCAGTCAAGCTTCATTGCATGGGAAAAACACAAGGCCAGACTGACATTTTGGTCAGCAATATGATGCTGGTGGCTTTGCTGGTGCACATGAGAGGGCCTGACCAGGGGCTTTCAAGAATGAATAAAAATACCTCATGAAATTAAGAAACACTGTGGGTGGATACTGTGGCTGAGTCAGGACTAGGATAAGGAGCATGAAGTGAATAGCTTCTTCTCCTCTTCTATGTTTGGCCAGCCTTAGTTCAGGAGGAGACCCTAGAGCATTCCTTCACCCTCTGAAGCACACGCAGGGAGCTGCAGACTGTTCTGGTTCCAGCTGTTTTCTGCGTTAATTATTGTGAGTAATGCTCAGAGCAGGTTCACACACCACATACAGGCTGTGGAACTGCTGGGGAAACCCCTTTGGGTGTCACTGCCCCATCAGCCAGCTGCAGCTCCTGCCTGACCCTGCTCAGTCAGCAAGATGGCAGAGTTCCTCACCAGATGCCTAGCTGTTGTCAGCTCTTTGCCTGGCTCTCTGGTTGCCTTTGTGTGGTGCTGCCTAGCTCTGCCAGACCCAGCTCTGTAGTGCATGCTTTCTCTTTAGTTAGAAAGGAACAGGCAGCTTCATTCAGCTGAATTCCCATGAAACTGGAAATGGATGAGAAATCTAAAGAGAGAAAATCTGTAGGGAACAGCAAGGTCCACAGAGTCTTCGGAAATCAGACTACTTAATTGGATACTGAGGTATAGATTGCACAGTCGGCCTTCAGTCACTCCCATGACCAAATCTCGACTTTATGTTTGCAGCGATATAGTTTTATATCTCTATATTTTAACCACTTGATCACACCAGGTTGTTTTATTCATGTGTGGTAAGTGGTTTGCTACCCACTGTTTCTCTGCTGGGGCACCAGTGAAAGCACATACCATCTACATGCGGAAAGTACTTACAACAACAGTTTAATAAGGGTCAGGTCTCAAACCAGGCAGTACCTGTGAGCCAGATGATCATCAGGAACGCCTTGTTTAACCAAGCTCAGTGAATAGTGCTGCTTAGAGTACTAAAAGATGACTTGTTCAGTTCTTGTGCTTGCTGACCCAAGCACCTTTATTTCATTTTGCATGGATAGCCTCAACAAGAGCCAGCACAGAGTTCCAGAGCATCCACGGATCTATTGTAATCACTCAAGATACCATCTTGCTGGTGCAGTCCTTCCCCAATGAGCCACTGTGACTTTCTCAAGATGAGACCACCTTTCATTGCCATGTGAAAGACAAATGCAAAGTGGCCAGAGATACACATGCCATCATGGCTGTTGATATCCCTGCTGAGGAAAGCCTCATAAGGAAATTTTTAAAGTAGCTTTGATGGTAGTAACGTGCCTGATGATAGAATAAGTAACCACTAGTTGCTATACCTGAACCAGAATATCGTAGAATCCTCATGGCTGAAAAGTCCAGCCCTCATCCCAGCATCTCCCTAACCCCTAGACCATGGCCTCAAGTTCTCTAGCTACTCATTTTTTAAACACCTCCAGGGATGGTGACTCCACCACCTCCCTGGGCAGCCTTTTACAGTGCCCAATCACAGTCTCAGGAAAGATCTTCTTCCAAAGATCCAATCTAAACCTCCCCTAATGCCACTTGAGGCCATATTCTCTCATCCTATCATTAGGAATTTGGGAGAAGAGGCCAGCACCAGCTTCAACAACCTCTTTTTAGGTAGCTGTAGAGCGCTATATGGTCTCTCAGCCTACTCTTCGCTAGACTAAACAATCCCAGTCCCCCCTGCCACTCTTCACAGGATCCGTTTTCTATGACCTTTCCTTTTGAAATGTGCTGATCTGCAGCCCTAGCCTGTCTGCAGTCTCTTCCACTTCCCTGTGAAGGGCCCTGCTCAGCACTAAGAGGCACGTGGTGGGACCAGCCTGGCAAAGTGGCAGTAACTAGCCTACGGCAGAGGGCAGCAGTAGGCAGTGCAAGTGTGGCTGTGGCTCCGGGCGGCCCGGTGGCCTCCCTCTGCGGCAAGTGTCGGCTCATTTAGTAACACCGGCAATACAAACTGCAGTCACAGAACCTCTTCTCTGGGGAGAGAACTTTAAGATCAACCAGTCCAACCACTAATTTAACACTACCAGGTCGGCACTGAAGATTGACCGCTTGTGAGAGGTTGCTCTGTGCAAAGGCCCTCAGTAACCTGTGGCCCCACACGTGAATGGTTTGTGTGCTGGCAGCTGGCATCAGAAACACCTGAAGCCCCAGGTGTGTTTGAGCAGTTTTGTGAGAGAAAAAGCCCAAGTGAAGGGTATAGGACGGTGCCCTCTGTTTAGGAAAGTAATTATTATGCTCATTTGTTTTTCCTTTCTATGCCGACACCAACTCCACACTCAGGGGCTGCCTACAGCCTGCGAAGGGTGCTCCGCTGACCCTCAGGGCTGTGGCGAGAGGCAAAGACATCATGGCAGGAGCTGAGGGCAGTGTGGCACTGGGGATGCTCGACAGAGCCCGAGGAAGGCTCCTGCCGCTGCTAGCAGCTGTGCCCGAAGGCTCTGTCAGACCCAGAGTGCTGCCCGGCGCTTGAGGGGCCGGGGACGGGCTGTGAGTACAAGGGTATCTGTGCCAGGGCTCTCCTCGCCCTGGGGCAGGGCTTGCCCGCCCCACCTGCCGCTCCGGGCCCGGGAAGGGGTTAAAAGCAGGGGCGGGTGATGTCAGTTCCTGCGCTCCGCGGCAGAGTTGAGTCGGGCGCTCCCGCCCGGGGGTTAGGGAGCGGGAATGGGACAGTGCTGAATGGGGCTAGAGCTGCGGCGGGCACCTGCGCCTCGCCGCTCCGCCGTGGCGAGAGACAGCCCAGCGTCGGCGAGGTGAGCCCGCAGCGGGGTTTGTGGGGAGGAGAGGGCCGGTCGGTGCGGGACGGCGGGACAGTGCGGGGGTGGCTGTCTCTTCTTCCTCCGCGTTTCTGTGCTGCGGGTGCCGCTGCGGGGCCCGTCGGGAGCGCACTGGGAGCCTTGCTGTGCCGTCTCTGTTAGTTCGGGGTTTGCTGCTTGAACGGGTTTGGCTTCGGGTCTGGGACTTCGGTCCCTGGAGCTGCGCTGGGGAGAGGGGGAAGGCGGCTCAAGGACAAGCGTCTGCGGATCTCTCGGAGCTCGAGGCTGTGCGGAGCAGCAGTGGTGAGGGCGGGCGCTCTGTGCTTGGTAACTGCACTGGTCCAGACACCTGCACTGGTGGGAGAAGAAACTTAAAGAGAAGCAGGTTTTTTCCCGCCTGGCCTGCATCGACTCCTGCCCATCCTGCGGCTCGTCGCATTGATTTTCCCTGTGCTCTGCACGTCCCAGGTGCGAGCGTGAATGGGGAAATGACTGTGTAGCTGAACAATTCCCGTGGCCTCAGGGTTAAAAAGTCGGAAGGTGAAACTGGTTATGGAGTGGGAAATGAGGTGACTGGCGACAGGGAGTTGTCTTGACAGTAGGGGGTTTCCCTACTCGGTGTTGCCCATTGTTGGTACCACTGATGGTCTTGATGTTGATGCAGTGCCACGGGAGGAAATCGTTCTCTCCATGTGTGTAGGTTTTCTTGTGTGGTTTTATTTTTTTTTACCCCATTGCTGCTTGCAGTAAAATGGTGTCCGAGTGTTCAGATCCTGGGTTCAGCCAGAGACTGGTGCGTTTTGCTGGCAATGGCTGAGAGCTGCACTCCTGAGTCCCCTCTAACAGCGTGGAGAAGCTGACTGTGGCGCTGAGGGAATGTTCTCTGAAATAGAGATACTGCTTCACTTTCTGCATTGCTTGAGCTGAATGAACAAAGCTGCAAACACTTTCTTTGAATTTATATCCACGCATCGTAGCTTTCATGTTGATTAGTCACTTTTCATTCTCAAAAGGCTTTTCAGGTAGAATTGTTTTACCCTGTAGTCTGCATCCACCAAGGTCCCAGACATGGTCTGGAAACTGCTGTGGCATTCTGGTATAAATTTTACCCTTATCCGTGCTACAGCTGTATATGGGCAACCCAAGTAATTATCTTAATATGTAGTTTATGTAATGGTTAGTGTCGGAACTGTCTTCAGAGTTGGTTAAAACTAGAAACCTTGTGTCTGCTTTTAGTTGTTGGTTCAGTCATTCCTTCACCCCCCAAGTTCTAAGTCCTTCATAGCTTCCATTATCTTCACTGGAAGCTGTTTGATACTTAACAAGCAGCTTGGTTTTTTTTTTTTCAGTGTTAAGAAGCACCTGCATGCGTTTTAGGAATAGATTCTTTTAAATCTCAGCTCTTTGAACAAATTGGGTATCCCTTGTTTTCTGACTTCCTAAAGTAAGAAGAATGTACCTGAAAGTATCATAGTCCTAACTTCTTCACCAACTTCTTCATATGCTAAAAGCAGAGGGGAACAACCCCCAGTTTTATATAGCCATATAGATTAAGGTCTCAATATCTGTGGAAGGGGGAATCAAAGAACTTAGTAGATCAAGAAGGTTAAGAGTGAAAAATAAAAGGCATGTGAAATGGCAGATTCAGATTCAGTATCAAGGATTTGAAGTGAGTCTGAATAAAGCACATGGAGAAGTTGTTAGCTTAAGTGGAGGAGATGGAAATTAATAGAATTGAGAAAGACAAAGAAATTAGAAAAGAGAATGTCAACGGTATGCTGAAGGGCAAGCTGTTAGAAGGCGGACTTCTAATTGGACCTTTACTGGAAAAGTTGACTGACCTCGGAGATCAGTAAGGATGGAATTAACTCTAATGACACCAACTAAAACTGCACATTAGAAGTGGTGATCAAAGGGGCATAAAACCTGGGAGACCGCTATGTATAAAAGGCAGAGGAAGAAAGGATCTTTTATATATAGTATATAATATGTACTATAGCCTGTTAAATTTTGCCGTGGCCTCTAGTACAGGGGTTCTTCATCTTGTAGAGATCTGTCACAGATCTGTACTTGTTTAGTCTGTTCCAGCATCATTGTAATGGGCCCCCAGCATTCCCATATCTGGAGCTTGCCAAGGGAAAATCGGCTGAGATCCCTCAGTTCCAGTTATGGTGGCTTGTCTGTGAATATCAACCACCAGTGCTGTGTGCCTGTAGAAAAAGGCAAATCCAGTTGGGTGAGATATTCCAGGGAAGAATGGAAAGTACTAAATGCCTTTAGAGGAGGAAGCGGCTTTGGTGGGGCTGTGTACTGCCTTTCATATGCACTTGTGCTCAGCCGTGAAGGAGAGTAAGAAAGATAACCCGCAGCTCTTTTAGACTATGTGGACTGAAACTGGAACAGGTGTGGGAGGAGTGTGGTGAACTTTTCTTACAAAACTGAAAGAGCCCTTTGTAAAGATAAGCCCTGCAAAATGAGGTCTTTAAGGAGAAGCTTTTGATATCTATGAATATACCAAGGGGAAAACATGAAGGGGGGGGGGGAAGGCTAGCTAAGACAAAGGGCAGTAATCTACAAGAATGGACAGATAAAGCTAGTTAGGAGCCTATTTATGCTGGTAATTAGAAGGCAGCTCATTGCAGGGCTGAGGTTCTAGAACAACAGGAATAGTAGGAGCAAAACTGCTTGCAGAATTGTGGGAAAGGTCTCAACTGATTTATGAAGGTGAGCGTGTGAGACATTTGTCTACAGTGAGAAGGAACCTGACTTAACTCAGATCTATCCCAGTCTTAAGACTTCCTATTCAGACACAAGTATTCTAATTCAACCAGAAGAACTATCTGAGGAAATTACTTTTGCTCTGGTGTGAATCAGACCCATTTTACTTAGAACTATGTTAGAATTTCTTGTGTTTGTTCATATATACTCTTTGGACTTAGTCTTTATTTATAGAGTTTAAAATATCTTCATACCTGCATGAAAGATAACAGTTTCACTTGAGAGCTGAATTATTATGTCTGGAACAGAGCTGGCTGTAAACATACACATAGTGGTGTAGAATGACTTAGTGGACTTTCTTGGCTTCAGAAAGACTGATAGTGGTGCCTTAGAGGGAATCCCTACAGTGCTATGAGGTATATGCCAAACACAACCTGGTTAAATGCCTGGCAAGGAGCTGGGGTTGGAGACTAGATGGATGTGCTGGGCTGGGCTGTAGAAGAGGATTATTTCTGTAAAGGTGTGCTGCTTGTAGAATTCTGGCCTTTCTTCCTATCACAGGGTATTTTCAGTGGCACAGTGCTAGAGGTGTGTGTGCCTTTTATTTTAATTAGGCCTACCCTCTGGCCTGGGATGATGTTTCTTACATGACTAGAAAGGCAGAAACTGTGTTGCCTGGAAAACCTTATAGTAATGAACATACCAACTGGTATATAAAATGTCTCGCAGGTAGTACTTGTAGTCAAGGAGTACAAAATGTGTCTTCTGTCCTCCCCTATCGCTGAACAGCTGGGATATACCTGGATAGAGTGGCCTGCGGTTATGTTGCTTACACTACTATGTATTTGAACTTGAGCCACTTGAATTTCGGGTGTCCTGCTTGTAAAATACAGGCAAGTGAGTGTAATGAGAGGGGCATCTTATGCTTTCCCACCCTGCAGAGACAACATTAAGGCAATGAGGCTGAGCAACTTTACATTTCTCTCACAACTCAGTCTGTTCCTTTTGGTTCCATTTCAGGAAAGCACTGAGTTTGCATGTGAGCAGGTGAGAAGTTTCTTTGAGCATGAGAAAACAACTGTTCTGGCTTTGTAAACATTTCTTATTCTGGGTCTGTTACTGTACAACTGGCTGAGTTGGTGCTCTAAAGTTTGAGTTCCCTGAATTTGTCTAAGTGTGCTTATTATCTACAGCTTACCTCTAAAATGAAGATACAGCATCAGAAATGTCCAAACAATTACTGAGTAATAAAATAAACCAACTTCAAACCAAAGCTTTTTCTGTTTTGCAGAGTTGTGTGCATCTCTTGATTTCCACAAGGTCATACAGATCTGCATGTTTTGTCTTTGACTCTAGCTTACTCTTGTCTGGCACCTGTGTTTTAACTGAGACGTGTAGATAACTGCAGGACAGCTCCACTTCCACGTTATTGTGGACTGACTGTATTAAGTGTAAGGGATTTTTACTTTGTCTATCACATGTCCTTAATAAATTCTGTATGAGAAGGTGCAGGTACCCCAAGTTAATAATGGGGTGTGACCTGAGTTATGCTGGAGTCTTTTGCTACCTGAGAGTTTATGGCCATGGTGGTACAAAGGAAGGAGTAAAAATACTTCTAGACCGTAGGTAGGTGCTGAGCGAGGCTGTAAGGATGGCAGTAAGGCTGTTTGTGGAATATACAGTACAATGCATTAGTAAATTATTTACTTGCTCTACAGGTAAAAGTTTATTTGAATATTTATCTGTTATCCATTAAAAGAGTAACCTCTGGAGGGCAATATCAATAACTCTGGATAGAAGCACTTCATCCACTTGCAGAGGGAATGGCCTTTGTTACAAGTCCCTTAAGATGAACTAAGGAAGGTGATGCACAGGGATGAAAAGTATGCTCATCTAAAATACATGTTTGTGTTTTTTCCTTTTCCCTTGCATAGAATTTTTAGAGCACCTCAGACGACATCCCAAATGGATGATTAACTTCACAATGGCAGAACTCACAGTGGACAACGGTGGTTGTATGGACTGGCAAAAGCGATGCCTTGCATTGGAGTCTCAGCTCTCCAAATTCCGCTTGCAGGCAAGCAAGATCCGAGAGCTGTTGTCGGAGAAGGTGAGGCAGTGATGGTGGCCTCTGCTTGGCACTGAGTTGGTGAACTTTCATGTGAGGCTGAAAGAGCTGCTTTTCTTTAGTCCTGCAAAATTGGGTCATTGAGGGGAGAGAGCTTTCCACAAAAGGGGTGGGGGGGAATCAGTGAGAATCTCTTCCTGGATTACGGTGTGTCCTTGCACCCTGCTTATCACTTGGGATACAGAGTATCCCATGTCAGAGTAACTTAAGTGGCATTAATGAAAATAGGGATTTGATCTTATTTACTAAAAATCACCAGATATTCCAACTCTACTGGAAAACACACTACCAACTAGATTTTTAATATCTACAGTAACTGAGGTGGCTGCAGAGCAAAGGATGTTTTGCATGAGAACAGTAGGATCAGGACTTGGCTGGCAGTGGCAAAGCTTCCAAGAGTGTGGATTATATTACAGAATTAAAAGACCAGGCAGGTACTGCTGTAGCATTGGAATAATGCTGCATATTCAGGCCAAACGTTCTGGGAATAGTGAAGAGCAGGACTGATATATTTTGGCTTCTAGATGTTAAAAATGTGAATGGTGCCTGTGGTTTTGGAGGTATCTCCTGCTAATCCTTTCCAAGTGCATTGTGTGAACTTGTTTGCAACCCTGGGGGAGAGGATTGGCAGATATTTGAGGGTTTTGTGGGGTCTCCCTGTGACTCTTTCCATCAATGTGTGGATTTTTAGTGGTTTTTCTTTACCTTAAAGTGAGTAGTTTCCCTGTTTGAACTTAGCTTTTTCATTAATCTCTACTTGTAGTGGTAGGACCAGGAATAATTGTTGCAAGTTGGAAGGGGTCAGTTTAGAGCGGAAGCCCAGAGGAAGTTTGTCATGATGGGGGTGCCAAGACACTGGAGCAGGCTGTCTAGGGAGGTTGTGGCTGCCCCCTCCCTGGAAGTGTTCAAGGCCAGATTGGATGGGGCCTTGAGCACCCTGGTCTAGTGGGGAGTGTCCCTGTTCATGGCAAGGGGGTTGGAAGTAGATGATCTTAGAGAGGTTCAGGTTGGAAGGGACCTCAATGAATCCATGTTTGTAGGTTGCTGTGGGGTTCCTTCTTCATTTTAAAACATGTCTACCAGTATCACAGGCCCATCCAGGGTTGCTCAGATATTCAATCACTATTGGAAAGTGAGAAGAGTTTCTTTTGGTTTGCAAATGACATTGACATCTGTACAACTGACTAGAGTTTACTGTGACTGCTATTAAGCTGTACCTGCTGACAGATGTTCTAAGCTCACTTTTGTGTTGTGCAGCTTCTGTGTATGTTCTTGTTTGTTGGTTTGGGATGTAAAAACATAAAAATGACATCTTCAGAGCAATTTTCATCCTTGTTCTCACTAATGCCATGCACTGCCTGAGACATCCCACCCTTCATGGCTTAAGAACTCATGCAATTCTAATCACCCTCTTCATCTTTTCAGGGTAGCTTCTGAGATGGATCTTTGTGATTTCTTGACTTTGGAAAGCATTGGAAGTGACTGTGAACACCTTTTAGATAAAGGTGCATTAAAAATATCCAGTATAGTTGTGGTGCAAGTCTGGTGAAGACAATTGGGACTTGCTTGATACTCTGCATTTTCTGCTTTGTTCATTTCTGCTCAGAGAATCTTCCTGAATAGCCTGTGCAAAACAAAGAAATCCACCTAGCAAACTTTATTTTTGGAGACCAGATTTGTCAGAGAGCTTTTGATTATCTTCTGGGGGCTCCTGAGGGAAGGGAGCTGACTGCCATTAACCCATTCAAGTTTTCAGCCCAAGCCATCTTCCCTTTTTAAGATGAAGAAACAGCTCGGTTCAGCGATCAGGTTACTCTGTAACTACTCATACAGCAGAGTTGCAGGCTTACTTGAAGGGTCAAAGAGCTAGCAGTTTGCAGTTCCCTGCTCTGAATGTCATGTGGGAAGGGAAGAGCCTCAGGGGCTGTGGGGCAGCTCCAGCAGGTTCTCCTGACACAGATGTACTGAGGCACCGGAGCAGGCGCTCAGCACAAAATGATCATGAATCATTTAGACTGGAAAAGACCTTTAAGATCATCAAGTCCAACCATTAACCCAACTCTGCCAAGGCCACTGCTAAACCCTGACCCTAATCTCCAAATCTCCATGACTGTTAAACATACCCAGGGATGGTGATTCAACCCTCTCCCTAGGCAGCCTGTTCCAAGGCCTGATGGCCCTTTGTGACCACTGCTGTTGGGAAGTGATCTTGTGCCTCAGGCTCCAAATTACCTTGCAGCCACCTGCTCAAGAGATGTCCATGTGGCTCTCCAGCAGTCACAGCATCTGAGGCTACTGTCCATGCTGTGTCCATCTTCCCCTCAGATGGGCAGTGATGCAGAACCAAAGGAGGTGTGTACTTTGTGTGTAGTGATGCTAGCTTTGGGGATTTATCACAGCCTCCTTTTTTTTGTTTTATAGACGTGATTTGTACTTCTTGTTTTCCTTACTGCTCTACCTGTGAAAATGAGGAGACCTAGACTTATTAGGGAGAGTACTGCATGCTTAGAGGTTTTTGGGGAGGGAAGAAGATGTTGAAAACTGTCAAATGAGCACAGTGTGAAGGTGTGTTGCCTGCCTGTGGTGAGCATTGCCCCCGAGATTTTCTGGTGTGTTTTGTTGCAATAGGAGAATTAAAAACAAGTGATTCACAGCTGAAAGTGCAGAACTATGTTCACAGTGATGCGATGCTTGCTTACCAGCTAGGTCATCTTGGGGGCTACTGATTGAAAGGCTTGTAAACCTAGCCCTCCCCATGTTAAAACAGTCTTTGTAACCAATTTTATGCTTTTTGAGGCAGATTTCACTACTTTAATTCTCAATAAAACCTTTAGCTATTCATTCCTGGCATTGGTAGTACAAAGTGTGTTAACAGCTTAAATACTCCACAGTTTTACAATCCTCTTATGCTGAATAATCTAGATCACCGTTCAAGACACGAGGAACTTAAAACCCAACATTTCAACTGCCAGTGCCCTAGCTCATGTGGTCTGAGCTTCCACATTGGTAGCCTGGTTTGTGCTATTGAACAGTGCTGCTCATGCTGTTGTGTGCCACAGGAACCCCAGCCCCTGGCCTCCAATACAAAGCTTTGCCATTCTGCTAGACCTCCACAGGGCGAGAAACCCTTATGTCCTGCCTTGCTCTGGACATCAGCAGGGATCCTGTCTCTTGGGAAACGGGTAGCTGTTTCTACTCTATCTTGTACACACACCAAAGAACACTCCTGCTGGTGAACGACACAGCAAACTGTTGCCTTGGCAGCAAGCTGACTGGGATAAGAGTAAGCTCTGGAGGAGAACAGAAGCAGAAATGACCTTGAGGCATGCAGCAACTTTTTCTGCTCAATTTTACTGTTTTCTGAGCATCAGGAGAAGGGAAAGCATGTGTCAATAGCTGATAGGATGATCTTTTGCAGCTCTTTAGAAGGCCATCTGGCTAATTTTTAACTTTCTTCTGTCTTACTTCAATAAACAATGAAGATTTTGAAAAAATCTTTGTCTCATGCAAGCATGTCTATACAAGGTGTCTTGTTCAGAGCAAGGGGTGATGGTCTCAACTAAGAGGGGAGATTTAAACTACATATATGGAAGAAATTTTTACAGGGGTGGTGAAACACTGGAACAGGTTGCTCAGAGTTGGTGAACGCTCCATCCCAGAAGCCATCAGAATGGATGGGGCTCTAAGCAACCTGATGTAGTTGGAGATGTCCCTGCTCTGTGTGGGAGAGTTGGACTAGCTGACCTTTAAGAGTCCTTTCCAACCCAAAGCATTTTGAGTTTAACAGCTATACCTGTTTCTCTCCATACAAGCAGTCTGGGGTAATGTCTGAGAGATTAATAACTTGAATTTGGTTTGATCACTAAGGTTTTTTTTGTTACTGTGTAGTGGTATTTGGCAAATTCTAAAGCACTTTGAATGAAAGGAGCTGTGTAAATACCAAGCATTATTCTTAATTCACTTAGGGATTTGAAAAGGCCTTACAAGCATGGATGTATTCAATCTGAATGTGTAGTAAGACACCTGACACTGGATAGAGTAATCATTTGGTGTACATGAAATCATGCCAGTGACTTAACTCATAGTAGGACAAACCTTGCTGCACTACACTGCTGGGAAGAAAAGTGCAAGTTCATTTAAGGCTTTGGAAGGAATTAGTGGCAAAAGAAACTGATGTGACTGCAAGGAGGGTGACCTGGTTAAATTCCACAAGAGGCTTCATAACTCTTTAGTTATCAGGAATAGTTCCAACATACATCTTCAGAACTGCTAGCAATGCAAAGCAAATGGCCATAAGGTTGGGACAGCAAGGACTTTTTCAGTCAGAACAATGCTGTTATCTTAAAATAACCTGAGGCTTCTCTGGGGGTCATCTACTTTAAGGAAGATTGAGTTATCAGTCCCAGGGAGAAGACCCAGAAATTCATTTAAGGCCTGTGCTGTGAATGCAGACCTTGTCAATTAATCAGGAAACTGGCAGAAGCTATTGTCTCCAAAACTATGGTCACAAACAGCGGGTATTTGCCCAGGTTAGCAATAACCTGTCTTTTAGCAATATGCTTTGATGTTACCTGACTCTGGTTATGACTATCCAGAGACCAGCAGACAAGTGTATGAGTAGATTACCATTCCTTATGGACACAGACTTGTGTTGTAGCCTAGACCACTGCTGCTGGTGTTAGATTGCCTTGAGCTGCCTCAATGAAGATTCCCAGTGACTGGGTCCTTGATCAGAGCAGCTTTGGCTCCCTGCAGTCTTCTGTCACACCTCAGGTTTTCCAAAGAAGTGACCTTGATGCCAATATTAAGCTCCATAGACTGTATTGTCCTTGATTGCTCCACTGAAAAAGTAAGCCTGGGCAGGTAATGAGCCACTTTCTGATCTTTAGGGTTAGAGTTTGTTATGGCATGGCTTTTTGGAGTTGTATGATTCCTGAGGTGTCCATGTACATGAACCTTTCTGGTGTGGGTGTCAGTCTTCTGAAGCTGGTTCTATGTTGTATCTGCATTAGGAAAGTGTAAGTAAATGCTGAAAACTCTGAAGCGTTCCTCAAATTTCGCAGTTTAGTGGATGAACCTTAGCGTCACTGACTTCATATTACTGGGCTTAAACATGAGACTCGTTGAAGCAGAGCAGGTAGTGAAAGATAACTTGCAAGCACTGGCTGAGATCCTTAGTAACTATTTAAAAAGAAAAATACCCAAGATATTGGGATCTAGTGGTATGTGGTTACAGGAGTCCCAGGCCCATCTGCATTTCACTGAGATGTGATGTACATACTTATGGAATGAAGCTCTTCTCAGTGTACTTTGACTTCAATGGCTGCAATACTCAGATAAAGAATCTCAGCCCTGTCAGCTTGCAAAGCTCTGAAACGAAAAGAAACAGAGAAAAATTAAGATCGTTGTTAATCTTACTGGAAACAAGCCTTTGAATCCAGAGCAAATATTCACTTGTTATAAGGTGGCATCATAGAGAATGTGCTGTGAGCTTTCTAAAGTGTAGGAATTTTTTGATTATTGTTGTGGATTAGTCCTAGCTGAAGTAAAACCAGGAAGGAATGGCATGCTTCAGGCAGGCTTCTTGCAGGGGAAGTCCATGGTGTGTAAATTGTAGAGACAAGGTCAAGACTTGGGGTCTGTTCCCTTGACCCATGTAATGAATGATGCAGCTCGCTAATGAGAAAACAGTTCCGGTAAGCTCAAAGTAGGGCAGGAGACTGTAAAAGGTGAGAGGCTTATTTTTTCTCTTGGTCAAATCTGTCTAGTTAACCCCAAAAATACCACAGACCTTTAGACTTGCACAAGAAGTAGAAGATTTCTGAGTAAAACAGGTGAGTTTCCAAATAATGTTAATTTCTTTATTTCTGCTTCCCTCTGTCACCTTCACTTCTGGCTCTGAAGATGCAAGAACTGGAACAGAGAGTGATAGAAGCAGAGCAAAGAGCGGAGGATGCAGAAAAACAGGTAAGAAATTCTCTTATGATTGTTCTGGTAAGCAGCTTAACTCTAAATTCCCTCTAGTCTCCCATACACACCCTGTGCTCTGCAAGTGACACCTGGTTTACAGTGGTGAATGGATTTCCTGGTCTTCTTCCAGTCTTTGAGCCTGAGCTGTGAACATCTGCCTAAGTAGGTTCAACTCACCCTTTACCTGTCTCATCCATGACAGGCATGCTTGGTCATGGAAAAAGAAAGGGGTGTTGTATGTCATTGGGATGGAGTGCAGAGATAATGCTGGCAGGTCCTCAGAAAACAAATACTTAAGAGCGCTGGTAAGGGCTTGAATACAAGTAGAGAAGGTTCTGCAAAAGGAGTCAGGGTGTGTCTGCAAAGCCTATTGCAGTTGGTTTGGACTTCTTCAGTAATTCCTGCTCTGGCTCAGAGAAAATGCAGTAAGAGCTGGTTTCATTGCATATTACTGTAGCCATCTGAAAATTAGGCATGTTGTCTAAGCTAGTCCTCTGCTTCTTGGGTAATGGAGAAGGGGAGAGAAAAGCTTGAGCTTGTGAACAGGCTGTAAAGAGTGGGAGGCAGACTCCTATACAGACGGCACTGTAAGGACTATTGTAAGAACAAAAGAGTCAGGAAGGGCCAGGTAGTCTGAGCTGCAACACTGCACACCAGAACCAAAGGGAAGGTTTGGTGTGAACCAGTTGACTCCAGCTGGACAACAGCTGAAGGCCTGAGAGCACTGAGTCAGAGGTTAAAGTACAGAAATAAAAGCTTTGAAGATGACCCAAAGATGGCCTCAATAGTGGGGGACTGACTAAGCAAGTATTATAAGCACTGGGAAGCATATTGCCTAGGAATCAAGAACTTGAAGTATCTGGTAGGGTATTGTATCTGCAGAATGTACTGTTCCCTGACAGTTTGATAGCAAGAGGTTTATTTCTGATCAAACTAAACACAGGAAAGATGTTATGTCTAGTCACCATGCCATTGGCCTCTGTGCTCTGTCAGCAACTGCCAACCAAGAACAAGAGCTTTTCTTGAGAGTGTCGAATCCACACTCAACCAAGACAGGCACTGCGACAGCACCATCAGGAAATAGAGTTATAAGATACAATGACAGCAAAGGAGCAGATGGAGAGCAAGTCAAATCCAGATCAGAGATTGTCAAGAAAGGGAGAACTTGGCAGGGAAGTGGTAGCAGAAATGAGGGTTGCCTTCACTCACCTGCCCCCAGCAGAAGTGAAGGGTTGCCTTCGCTAACCCACCACCGGCAGTTCTGCAGCCATGCATTGGCAGATCCTAAAGACTAGCAACCCTAAAAGTTTACCTTATCCAGAGAGAAGTGTTCCTGAAGAAGTACTTGATGGCTGCCTGACAGCCTGAAGAAGTAACAGCATAGGAGTAGGACCCTTCCACTAACAAGTATATTCACCGTGAATGAGAGGCATCTGACAAATAAGAGGACTCCACATCAAGTGCAAAATCCCTTGTTATCTTTCTCTCCAGGAGTCTGGGGGGTTGGATTTGTTAATTCAATGGGCTCCCTGTAGCTGCCAACCTCAATTAAGAAAATCACATGTTTGCAGTTCCCTCTCTGAGCCCCTAGCACAGAGTCAGCATTCGGGCATCAGACAGAAAGGAGGGGCCATTTCTTTTTACTATAATCACCCTAAACTCTAATGAAAACACATCCGACTCAGCAGGCTTAGTTTTCTGGCTGGGATGTTGGGCGCCTACCTTTCTGATTCAGTGTGAGGAAGAGGCAGTTTGCTTCTCTGCCTAATGCAGGCAGACAGGAGGACAAAACACAGCTTCTACAAGTATAGAGTGTAGACCGCTCAACAGAGCATGAGGAATTCTCTTGCACAGATTCTGTTGAGTGCTCAGGTCATTTCCTGCATCCCATCTTCCTGGTTCCAAACTCATGCTAAATTAATGGTGTCTGGAGTTGGTTTCTTTGCAGACTGAGTCTCTCTAGATGCTGTTGGGACCAGATATTTTCTGGCCATCAAATGCTGCATTTAGCAGACTTGAATTAAGTGAATAGAATTCCACACATTTAAAATGAAGTCTTATAATCCGTTGCAATAGGATAAGGTAACAAAACAGGCAGTGATACTGAGGTATTGAGAAACTGGTTTTGAAGAGAGCAAAGAGGTATAAAATACTTACTAAAATAAGAAAGGCTTCAGTAGCAGCTAAATTTCAGTGTGTCAGAACTGTCTGTAGTGAAGTAGTGGTGCTTCTCCTGGTGGTATGAGCAAGCATTGGTACTGGCAGGATCTCAAAGCTAGGCAAAGCCTCTGAAATATCTAACATGGTAACTACTTACCGTGTCTGGATAAAGCACTACTCGTGATGCTAGAAGTTGCCAAAACATTGTGCTGGAGATAGGAGAGACTTCAGTGTATTTCTCTGTAGAAACCTTGATCATAAGCAAGTGGCCAGGGTATGTGCCTTAGCAGTGAATGAAGTAAAAAGCAGACATGGTATTGCTTAGGAGGAAAGTGCGGTGGTCCTTGCCCGCATGTCTTTGAAGACCACAGTGCCTGTATGGTCTTTTTGACTAAGAGTGTGCAGGGGAATTTTACAATTCACAGAGTGCTTACATGCTTGTGGTTCAGTTTGCATATAGTACTGCTTCAGTCTTAGAAGTGAACCAACAAGTGTTCTTTTTTGCAAATGTGGGTATAATAAACTAAGTGTAACCTGAAGAGGTTGGGGTTTTTCCTTTCTTTTTTTCCCAAATTAAAAAATAAAGAAACCCACAAATACACTCAGTTAGGATCTTAACTCTGAAAGAGCAGCTCCTTCGTTTGCGTTGTTCAGATTTTCTTTATCTCCCTCTGATTGTCATTATAGGTCAGAGTTATGGAAGAGAAGATAAAACTAGCCAATACGAAGACGGGTGAATCAGACAACACTCTGCACAGGAAATACCAGGAGCTGATGGGCACCGTGCAAGAAAAGGAAGATCTAATTAACAGACTGGAGACACAGCTAGCAAAGCAGGTAGTGATATTTCCTACAGGGAGACCTGTAGTTTTCATGAGTTGAAGGGATGTATGTTTAAGTATGGATTATGTCTCCATTACATATTAGCCTCTCAGTTGCCTCCAGATCAGCTGTGAAATTGCTTTATCTGTTCAGAAAATAACCTGCACTCAGCCTCAGTTTTGTTTCTTCCTTACAGGTAAATGTTCTTGAGGGACTTCCTCATGTTAGTGTTGCGTCAGTGTTAAGACCCTAAGACATAATGCTAGAGCCTGTCATAGTATTACTTTGGCTTCCTAGCTTATAGATTGCTCTGCAAAATCATTGTGTAGCCTATCCATGACTTGACATGTGCCGATTCTTGGGAAGAGACTTTTCCCAGTCTTCATAATCCTTCAGCATAGTTGATCTCCTGTGAGATGTCCTCATTATGAAAGAGCAATTCTCTCCCAAATTCTCTCCCAGTGTGGGTAGTCCTTAGTGTGTCTTCCACTATGCCAGTGGAAGGAAGGAGTTTACACCTACAGCAGGGCTTCTGTTTGGGCTCTACTAAAGGCATTGCACTGTGGGCTTTGTGTAAGGAATGAGGCATTCTTCTGTTTGCTAAGAAAATTATTTAAAGTGGAAGTAGGTTGCTAGAATTTTACACAAAAGAACCTGACACTTTGAGTTACACTTTGTGTTTACCTGTCACCCATTTCAAGGGCAAAGTAAACTGGTAAGCTGTCTGAGCTTACTCAGAGCAAGGGTAGTGTGGAGCTCAGGCATCAGCATTTTGTAGTACTCTAGGTTGCAGGCCAGCTCGATCATACATGAAGTTTCTGTGTTTTGAGAATAAAAAAGAGGCTGAGAAGGAGCAACAATAGCAGCTCTCACAATCACAGAAGAAACTGATTCACCAAAAAAATGTGAAGTGTGATTTCATTAAAATCAACAAATATAAGTGAGAAGAAAATGTTATTAGTAGAAATGTTTTTATTCTATGAGATTCTAGAAAAGAAAGCAAAAACTTGACAATTTCAAACCAGAGGTGTTATAAGGGTCACTGCTTTAGTTTCAGAATGGAATGGTACTGGAGGGATCACTAAGGGTTCCTCTAAGGCATCCAACTTACTTTCACTGGGATGGAGAAAGCTAAACCATGATACAAAAGTTCTCTAACTGCTTCTGGATCTTCAAGCACAATATCTGCATCTACAGGTGCTGTACCTGAGTGACTTGGCTGTGCTCAGAGGCAGGGCTTACTCTGCTCTGTGACAACACTGCTCTTGTGTCACTGTGCTACTTCAAGACCATAAATAAAATCTTGGCATTGCATGTCATCATGCAACATAGCAATGCTCTGAATCTTTTACCTCTTGGTCCCTGACCTGGGACCAGTGCAGGATATTCAGACTACCCTCTGTATGTGCCTGATCACTGAAGATCAGTACTGTTTGATACTGTAACGCCAGCGAAGGCTGGTACCTGGTGATTAGGAACACATAGCTGTATTAAAGGACAAATACTAAATAAATACTCCTCAAAGCATCAGATCTGATGATTTTCATTTTGTTATACTCGGCCACAGTTGTTACTGCTACCCATGCTGTTGCAAAAGCCTATTTTTAATGTTGGCAAGCATATATGAGTAAGAGCTTTTAAGTGTGGTCATGAACAGCACTTGGCTGTTAAAAGCATTGAAGATGTGCAGGATTTTCCAGAGCCTGACATGTATTTCTGTTGCATTTATTCAGTGAATAAAGACTTAGACTCTGCAGTGTGGAAAAACTTAATGGAGCCATTGCTGGTATTTGCTCGCTCCTGAATAAAAATATTTAGCAGTTAAACCACTGGCTGCCACCAGAAGATACTACCTTTGTTCATCTATCTAGAGAAAGCGGCCCTGAATGTACCTTCTCCCTTCCTTGCTCCTGGAACGGACTTCTCCTTGTAGTTGTTCAAAGCATTATGTAGATAGGAGACCTTTCAGTGACATTCACAGGAGAGGAACAGAAGGCTTCAGGTGATCGTAGTATCATTCCGATGTCTTTCAAAGGAAATCCCCAGAGAAGGCAAAAAAGAAACCACAGCTAAGAAAACTCATCTGCAAGAATGATGTAGCGGTATTGCCCAAGCAAATACCCAGGGAAATATGTTCCTTGTGCAAATCAAAGGTGTTCCCACAACACCTTTGTGTGGACTAGAACTCGTTTTAATGGGTATGTAAGCATGCAACCATCTACACCATCTCGTATCCTCCTAGCAGGTCTAGCATTTCAAGATCAAGTTGGTGCTTTTCTTTTTGATCCTCTATCTTTTATTTTTTAATGTACTTCCTTACCAGGAATATTGTTTGACTATTGCCTGTGTTGCTGCTATTAGCATCAGTCTCGTGCTGTTCAAGACTATAGCCTACCCCTGTACTTACAGTGATTGGATTCCTTTTGCTTGGGATCACTACAATATATTTATAAGTCATTCCTTAGTTCTTACCAACTTCAGTCAGCATGTGTATGTGTGTAAGCTGGGGGAAGGTTGCTGCTGTGCATCTGCGAGCAGCATCTAAACAAGGAGAAGTTGCAATGTGTACACAAATAAACTGTGCTAGGTGGGCAATAATTACCTGAGCTGGTTTTTGCTATCCCACAGCAAACTCTTTAAACAACACTCTAAATTTATCTCCAGAGACCATGTAAGACAACTAGAGCTTGATTTTTTTTTTCTGTCGTAAATAGTAATATCCAAACAGCGGTCTTACATCTGGAGTGGGAGCTTCGGTATTTGAGTCGCTGTAGTAACTCACTGAGGACAAACAGTTGGTTGTACTCTCCTAATGCACCTAATTCTTTCTTTGGCACAGAAACAGTTGAGGACTGAGGAAGCCAAAATTGTTCAAGAGAAAGCCGCCAAGATCAAAGAGTGGGTAACATTTAAGCTGAGTGAGGTGAGCCTTTACCTTGATGCCAGTTTTCAAGGCCTGTGAGTAGGTACAGTGGCTGCACTACTAGTGGGCTCCTGTGTATGTCCTTCTTTCTGATGTCAGTCAATCTCCTGTATAGGTTTTCTGTGATTTCTCAGTTTATACCAGAAAGGGATTTTTTGGAATTGGAAGAACCTGTGTTTGTAGGCATTGACTCAGTTACCATTCGACTTTGTAATCTCATCCAATTGTATTCATAAATTGCCAACCTGCTGTGAAACCAGGGCCGTACATTTGCACCGTGCCTCTACTGGTAACAAACTGGTACCAGATGTTGATCCTAGGTGCATACTGAGCACGAGTAGACCACCACCATCTGAAGGACTGTGCATCTGTGGTGCAACTGGATTGCTTTAGACAACATCATGGGTGCAATTTTGACTTGGATTGCTTCAGGAGGGAAGCCTCTTTGCATGCATCACTGTTGCGTTTAAAAATGTATGCTGAGATACTTCAAGTAAAACATAAGGCAAATTTGCAAAGAGCCACTTGTGTACTAATAGTGATGTAAATACATCCTTAATGTTGGTTTTCTTTTCATTTGGGTTTTTTCTCTTGGGTCCCCCTAGATCCAGGTTATCTCCTTTGACCACACACACAGAGTGAGAGGGCAGTACTCCTGGGCAGTACTTTTTTGATTGCCTCTTGAATTACAGTTATTTCTGGAGCCAGAGTAAATAATAAACAGCAGGAGGAAAAGAAATTACAGTGCCCATTTGAGCAGCGTGACTGTTACATACAGAGGCTGTTTGAGAAAGCACAGTAAAGTGTTTAAGTGGGTTGTCCAGTGGAGCTGCTGAGTGGAAGGATTTCAAGGTGACTTGTAGAGTTACCTATCCTTTTTTCCTTTTAAGACACTTGACTGTGATAGTGACGTGTTCTGTATCGTGGAATGCAACCATGTTCAGGTTTGCATTATTTTTCAGGTTTTATTTTTGTTGTTTCATAGCTTGAGCTAGAAAATTACCACCTGAAAAACTGTAATCAGAGACTGACGGAGCAAGTCGAAGCCCTTCAGGATACATTGCAAGGTAAATGTGCTCTCCTGACATTGTCACCTGGTAACCACCAGAGAATGGAATTCAGCATTTCTGGGTTTTATTCATAACTTTGTCAGAAATTAGCACTTCTGACCGTGAACAAGCAGTAGAATTGCTCTGTTCTCCAGTAGGCCCGTTGTTCAGATAGGAATAGCAGTGCTTACCTGCCTTAAAAGCTTATAATTGGCTTCCCAACAGTGATTGAACACAGGGTTTTTTTCTGAGCCTGCTTTTGCCATTAAAACAAGGCTCCTGAAGTAGAAGTACTCATTGAAATACATTGCCAAACTCTTTGCTTTGTGGTGCAGGGTACCAGTGTCTGAGGTATTTCACTTCATCCTCCACACAGGAATTCTGTGTAAGCCCACAGTGCCTCTGCTGTCATGTGAGCTGAATGGTTGGGACTGAATGGGCCAAGGCAGGTTCCTGTGTGCTGTCAGGTTCAGCTGGAAAAAGTTGCTTATGGTGCTTGTGTTTTTTGGGATTCTTTGCTGGACAGATAGCGAGCTTTCTTCTCCAGGTCTTGAGATCAGCATCTTTCATCACAACATATTTCAAAGAGAGAGTTCTCCTAACTATTTTCTTCCTGCTCTGGTGGGGATTTTTAATGAGCTTGGTTTGGTCACAGTAAGGTGAGCTAGTTTCTAGATGTTCACTGGGCATGCAGGCAGGGGGTATTTCTTCCCCACACAAGTGTTTCTGGCATTCCTGTCACTCCACAGCAAGGGAATATGGCAAAATTCCTTCTAAATCCCTCCACATATCTAGCTAAATGCTTCATGGCTGGGTTTTTCTCATCCCCTCTGGCTGTTACAAAAGAGAATGACTGGTAAGCTGCGTTAATAATCTGGTATTAAGTGTTCCATGGATCCCGCTTCCCTGGGCAGTAAACAGTTCTGCCCTCTTCTCTTATCCCCCACTAGTTTCACTGTGCCAGGCTGAATTTGGAGGCCTCTACAGAGTGTCTTTTCTTGCTTAACATGCTAGAAGTAGCAGCCTTCCTCTGTTTTCCTTCTAGAAAGATGCAAAAATGTCACTAATATTTAAAATGAATGACCTCTCTCCAGTCAGCAGTAATGATTTACCTCAGGGGCATGGAGGAACCTGTGCCAGGGTACATGCGTATGAACGTTATGTATTAGATTTAGCTTTTTAGAATACAGTGCCTTGTGACCTGAGTGCCAAGATCAGGCTCCCATGATTATCTCTCTCAGCTGTGTATCCAAGAGCACATGTTACCATCTCCACCATCAGCAGGGATTTATCCTATTGTCACAGTCCACACGGGTGGACTCATCTAGGTTCCTCTACTGCTATCTTGAAATGCAAAACACAAAGCAAGGCAACCATGCCACAGGGGTTCTGCTTCAGTTTGACAGTGCCACTTTATTGTTTTGCCTATAAAGCAGCACGTGATAGAAAGAAGAGAGGGATGGAAAAGGAAGAGTCAGAGTATTAGCTACCACTGCAGGATTCCAGACAGCATTCATCAACCTTCTGATCTTCTGGGCAGCATTCCACTGGTCTTCTGATCTTCCAAGTGATTCCTATTGGGGAAAACTTCCAAAGCTTTCTGAGAGCTTGCCCACAGTTTGGTTGCTAAGAAGCCATCTTTTATGCCAAACAATACAACTTGCTCTACCTCTGTCCCACAAAGCTCTGTCAGTCTCTACCTTCTCGAGTGAGGCTTCCAGGCTTGTCCAAAGAGGAGGGTCCAAGGGCTCTCCCTGGAGGCAGAGGCCTTGAGCCAGGAAATGTGTTCTGGCATTACAATGATCGAAGTCTACCTGAAACCCAGCTTTCTTCATCAGTATCAGGATGGCCCTTGGTGATCAATCTTTCTTGGCAGTCTAATTTTATCTGTTCTGCGCCAGGTACTAGGGAAATAGCACCACACGATTAACTGTGTGGAGTAAGTGTTCCTGGCTCTTTCTGCTATGATAGTTTGATCAGTTTCAGGTTACCTTCTTCTACCTCAGCATCCAGTTCTGTACCTTAGTGTCCAAGTCCATGTTGAAACAATTCTGAATGACTCTTACACTTACTGCCATTCAGTGTGTTTCTTCTTTGTAAATCCCACTAATGGTTAAGCGATGCCCATAGAGCCTGATGTCAGACAGTATTTCCAGCAATAGTTGTGCAGAGTCATGCTCACTCATGCTTTGGAAATTGTCTCAGTAGCTCATGACTTTTTCTTTCATTCAGACACTATATAAATGCCAATGTCAATCAAAATCATAAAGTGTAGTTACATCTGCCGCTCCAAGTTTTATCCACACTTTCTTAGACTCTAAAGCTGCTATTCAGTAGAACCTGTAGAACTGAGATAGTCTTTCAATCTAGTGATTATGGAAAGGCAGATAGTAGAAGAATTATGAAGTATGTGTGTATGAATGCCTATTTAGTGCTTTACAGATATATAGAGATATGTGTGTGTGTACATATATATAGAGAGAGGGAGAGACAGAGACAGATTCTAGGTAGACTCCATTGTCCTTTATCTGTCTTTCATGTCAACCTCAACTGAAGGGGCAGAATAAAATAAAAAGAAGCTTTTACAGCTCCCAGGAATGGGAGAAATCACACCAGCTTATTTGCTGGCTTATACCAGGGTAGTTTTATTGAATTCTAAAGCCATGAATAGTAAGCAGTGTTCTGGCCACTTAGATTGTTTCTGACAAACTGTTGTGTGGAGAGGTGCTTTTCCTCCTCATGGCTGTTTTAAGAGAAGAGACACAATTGTAGATAGGTAAGAGTAGAAACCTGACAGAGTTACGACTGAAAGCTTTTCTAGGCCAGTACTTTGTCTCCTGGTTGGCTGTGGATGATTTGGGAAAGAGTAGAAAATATTGCAAGTAGCACTGTCCTTGTTTCCATGTACCCTTCTAGCTTCTTCTAATGGTGTTGTAGGAAATTTGTAGCCCAGAACTTGTATCTAAACTGTTACTTGTCCCACTGAGCAGTTCCTATTGCTGGCCTAGCTATTGGGCACCTCAGCATTCCGTTAACTTTTTGACAGTACAAAACCCATTCATTCAGCAATGTTAGGCATGCTACCTGACAGCTCCCTTAGGCACTCCTCAGTCTCATTTCTGTAAGAAACTATGATTAATAATATCCTATTAATCTTGTTTGTACTAGTCCAGATTATAAATATATGGGGTTTCTAGTCTAGCTGTGCCCAGTCATCTCTGTTCTGTTTTGTGTAGCCCTAATCAGGCCAGGGTGCTATTGAAATACAACAGATGTGAACTTACATTAGGAAGTAACATTCCAGAAATAAAGCATTTGAGGCATAGAATCATTAAGGTTGGAAGAGACCTCTAAGACCATCTAGTCCAACCATCATCTAACACCACCATGGGCACTAAACGATGTCCGAAAGTGCCACATCTACGTATTTTTAATACCTTCAGGGCTGGTGATTCCACCACTGCTCTGGGCAACCTGTTCTAGTGCTTTGCCACTATTTCAGTATAGAATTGTGAAGGTTGGAAAGGCATCTAAGATCAAGTGTGTGTGCCATCAACTTGTATGTGCCAGTGTTATGTATATGAATGCCCTAACCATTTCTTTTCCTCTGTTATAGGTATGAACAGCATTCCTCCCTTTGAATCTCTTTGGAGCTGCAATGCTTTTAAGCATAGAGCATCACAGACTTCTTTTGCTGAGAGGACAGACCAGAAGTCTGTGCTTCTTGCACCAGGTTTCAGACAGGTGTGTCAGACAGGACCTACCAAGCACGTCCTCTCTACAGCAAACATAGTCCTTGCCAATGACACTTTTACTGAGGATGGAGAGGATAAATCTCTGCTTTCTCAGAGCACACTGAAGCTCATGTCTGATCCATCCACCTGGAATCTCTCTACAGAGAAAGCTGTATTCCCAGCTGTAGCATCTGTACGCAGGCTGGGATGCCATGATCCCACATCACTGGACTCGCCAGCTGAGGCCACAAGAATACTTGAGGCATTAACTTTCCAGTCATCTTTGGAAGGAAACCCTAATGCTGTGAGTGCCTTGCAACAAGTAGCTTTGGATGGCACCCGCTTCTCTGATGATCTCAGTGCCAGATTCCACTCCCACCGACTGGACTCATCTTCCTCAGCAGAAATAATGAGCATGCTTGAGGGTCGTCTTCAAACTGCTGAACCACCCCTGCTTGTGTCAGCATCAGCTGTTACAGCACATTCCTTCTGTCCAGGAAGGGAATGTAGCCTTGGCAGTAGTATGACCCTGCCCAAAATACGAACTCCTCATACACCAAGAGATAGCATTCAGCTAGCCAAGAGACACTACAGCCAGCCACAGCCAGGGGCCAATGCTTTCCACTGTGTGATGAGCTTAGAGACTTGCACCTTCCAGCCCATAACAGACTCTCCAGCCTGCTATGGACAAGTGAAAGAGACAGACATAGATGATGATGGGCTACTGGAGAAGATGGAGACAGAGCGTGTCCTGGTGAGGGAAGAGGCTGAACTGTGTGAGGGAATCAGCTATTTGCCTGCAGCACAAAGGGAAGCTGTGAGTTCTGAGAGTGGCATGCTTGACCCAGGAGGTAAACCTCCCACACCACCACTGCACAGATTGCCATCATGGGTAAGAAAACGAGGAAAACAGCCTGAGAAATGCTGCTTATCTTTGAGTAGTGAGTTAGACTACAACAACTCTTGCAGTTGTTTCCTGTAGACATCAGTCACATTTCAGAATGCCTTAGTGTGACTGTTCCAAGATCATGCTGGTTCCACCAAAATCTTTTCTGTCTTTCCTCTTAAAAGAAAGAAGAAAGATCCATGGAAGAAATTAGTACTTAAACATAAGAATAAGAGTTAAAGTCAAGAGGTTTGCTGTGTTGTGTTTTATCCTTACAGATCATAGAAACATAGTATGGTACGGGTTGGAAGGGACCTCTTATCAGAAGTTAGTACTTAGCTCTGTTGTGCATTTCAGATAGAAAAGGGAGACATAAATGCAGGTGAATCAGTCAGACAAGATAGTTTGAGTTAGAAAATGCTTGACTACCTCTCTGAAACACTGAGTGATCTAATACACCCATGGAATAGATCTCAGTGTTCCTATCTCATGCTATACTTACACTATCAGGAAAATGTTGAGAAAACCATTGACACAGTGATATATTCCCTTGTTGCTTACCTCATGTGAGAGAGTAGTTTATTATCACTTTTAGTTACTCATACGTTCAGGTGGTTGGATTGTTTGCTAACATGTCAATCTAAGGGATAAATGGTGGAAATCCAGCGTTTCCAAAGATAATTACATTCATTTCAACCTGCTGTTTGCAGATATAGGCAGACGTGGTTTATTGAAGGCACAAAGTCAAGCATGTCTAATGCTCATGGTGTTTCTTTTATTTCCTCTGAAAATTTAACATGATTTTTATCTCTGATTGTGTCCTTTATGATGCCAGTTTAAACCTTGCTGTAATCACAGCTTGTTTTTTAGAGGAATCCTGTTTTTATTCACTCCATCATATTCACTTTGTTGGGGATGAAGCTAGATGGCAGAGTAAAAGAAATTGCAGTTTTCAAGACTATTTTTCTTGCTGCAGAAGTCAAAAGGATGCTCTGAGCAGAATACTTACCTGGAAGTCTTCTGAATGCTTGACTTGGCTTTGGCAAGTAGTTTTGATTAGAGAAGCACTGACCATCTCTCTTCTGCAACTGTGTTCATTGCACATGTTATTACATGATGCTAAATTCTCAAAAAGTCAGGTCGTACACATCTTGAAATGGATACTCTAAACATACTGGGTTCTTCAAAGGTTGTGTGTCCGACACCACAGGCACGGCCCCAGACCTCACTGTGAGGAGGGGAAAACTGAATCACAAATGAATTGTGCAACAGTATTTAGGTTTGAGGTGGCTTGCTGGTCATGGAGATCCTTCTGTAGCGCCTCCAGAATGAGGAGATCTGAGTCGCCTGATGTTCTGGTTTGACAGGTGGCTAAATTTTCACATGTTTGATTTTGTGCTTTTAGGCAGAAAGTGTATTTTGTTTTATGGAGATAGTTTCTCCCCTCAGTCCCTTGGGGCAGCTGACAGAGTCCCTTGGCAGAGTCCCTCTTCTCTCTAAGATGAGGTGCTTAGAGATCTGTTTTAGGGGTAATAAAGGCAAGAGCAGGGTTAAAGGTTGAATTTGATGATCTTATAGGTCTTCTCCAACCTAAATGTTTCTGTGATTCTGTGACTTCCTCTTCTGGACAACAGCAATAGCTCCGGTCACTGTCCCTCCTGAGGCTTTTTGTGAAACTTGAGGATTTATGAAGCATTGCAGTTAGCAGTACCCCATGAAAAACCTATTAAAGGATAGGACCTATAAAGAGTCAAGTAAGTGTGTCCAAGTAGGGCAAATTGAAGTATATCAAACAGTAAAGTGTGAATAGAAATCTGAACTAGCTTAATCAGTGAAATCCATTACGTGCCCTGAAAATCAAGAGTCTGGGCAAAAAAGCTGTGCACATTGTGTTTCATTAGAGGCTAAACAACAGCACCCACTGAAAACACAGATCTCCGCACTGAGGCTTTTGGTGTCCTTGGCTTTGCAGTTTGGACTGCTTTCATGGATGTGCATTGTGTTATCCAGTAGCAACTGTGTGCTTTAAGGACCAGCAGGAGGATTCCTGCCTTTGATTTTTATCCGATTTAGACTGTTTGTCTCTAGTCGGAACAGTGCATTTGGTTACAGGTTTGCATTTCCCCCCCTTGGAATTTTTATCAATTTGTGCAGCACTTGGAGATCCTTTGATCTGAAAGCTCCCTGTGTTGTTATAACTGAGACATAGGCTTATCGAGATCATTCCAGGCATTTTTTTCATTCCCTTATCAGAAAACGGGACTCCTTGGCAGGCGGTGGGTCCTGCTGTAGGACTATTCTTGATTCATTTTCATGTGTTGTTCATAACGTGGGAAAATCAGCTTTCTCAAGCTGTGATAATTCATTGATAGCTGCATGTAGGTGTTAGAGCATGTGGACATCACCTCTATTTCCTCTATCACACAACATCTGATGGAGCAGAGTAACTTTTCCTCGAAGGCACCTCCTTTCTGTCCAGAAGCAAGATTGTGATGTTGTGTGACACGAGCATTTCTTTTGGCAGGAATTGTGTTTTTGTCTGACCGCTACTCTTCATGGTCTTGCTGTTTCAGGAGAGTCGAATCTATGCTGTGGCCAAGTCGGGCATGAGGTTGTCTGAAGCAGCCATCATGAATGATACTTCCAGCACCTGTAAGTTCTACACAAGATCCAACCTTAAAATGAATTTACAGTGGCAGTGTTGGACCTGAGCTGCTACCTGTTCACATTGCCTCATTTTCTTGCTTCTTAAAGTAAATGTGCTTTCAGAGAGCCACAATAAGGAAAGGAAGGGATTCCATTGCTTCTGTTGTTTCTCTGACACTGTTCTTCCTCTGCATGTCTGTGGCCTCCTTTTAATCTTGTGATTCACCATCACCTTCTCCTGTTGTGGCTTGTACATGCTTAATGTGATTGAGACCAGACAGCCATTGTACATAGGGAGTGTGTGGTGGGTAAGATGTCCTGCAGGAGCATTGCAGCAGGCTCTGGATGTTGTATGTAATTAATGACACACTGGCCTTTCTGAGGACAAGTTGCCCAGGATGGTGGTCCTCCTTTACTTGATCTTCCAAGAGCCTACAGAAGTTCTTGGGTACATGTGCTCTCCATTAAAGTCTCCCACTTTTCACTGGTTTGTAGTGTTTGCTCTCTTACGCCCTCTCTCCATTTTCCCAGTTTCCAATTTCTCATGTTCAACCTCTGGGCCGTTTACCTGCCTCATCTACAGAAACATCACAGTGCCAGTCTACACTACGCTGAAGGGGGTAAGGAGTTGCCTTGCTTTTCCTATTACAAAAAGCATGGTAATTTGAGAGAGAACAGAATGGAGCGATGCAGTGACGGAAAGAAAAAGTCCTGTGTGACTTTGTCTAGGTGTTCCTGCTGTGTCAGGGGGATTGGACTAGATGATCTTTTGAGGTCCCTTCCTATCCCTAATGATTTTGAGGTCCCTTCCTATCCCTATGAAAATCAGAGAGTATCAGGAAGACCCTGACCCCAGATGAAGGCAGCAGGAGTAGCAGATGATATTGTATATATCATGAATTTAGGAACGCAGGACATCGTGGCAAATTCCGGTCCAGGAAGCTGCAGTGTGCAATATGAGACTGTAGAAATCTACACATGATAGTGGGTGTAGCCTAGAGCATGAAAGGGAGGAGGGCTCTTGGGAGCTTATGGGGAAGCACAGGTTTTGTGGAACAGCAGGAGGGTGTAACCAGAAATGTCCCAAACAATTGGACAATGGACTCTAGGATGGAAGTTCTCATAGTGCAAAGGGAGAAAATCAGGGATCCTCATTTGCCTATGGGGGTGTGAGGAATTCCCAGAGGGCAGGAATGGGCAAGACAGTGTGAAGATGAAGGGCCTGCATTGATTACTTTGTCTGACTGAGCAGGGATCATCCTGGGCAAACCTCCCTCACATGGTGACTGTATCGGTCTGTTTTCCAGAAAGCCACACAGATCAGCAACGTGCCTTTCGTAGACGAGTCTTCAGGCTCTGATGATGACTGTGGCTCCCATGCTAGCTTCAGAACTTCTGCTGCTGGGTCAGAGAGCAGGAAAGCTAGCACACCAGGCAGCCCCCGCGCAGTGAAGAGAGGTAAAGTTGGAGTGTCGCTACTGAGTAGCGTGCACTCTTGTCCTCACACGTGAGGCAGCACATCCTGAACAGTGCCATCAGTGACAGAGAAATGCTCAGCCTTGGCGATGTTGTTAAGGAGTTCTCCCTGTGTATGTGGAGACAATAACTGTTACTCAAGAAAACTGTTCCCCTTAGGTGGGTTTTTACTGCTGGCAGACTTCCATCCAGGCGACTATTAAGCTGGGGCTGTGGGAAGGATTGATGTCCCAAATTTATTAGGTATCCAGTGAAACCGTCCATACCTGTTCTGTGGCCTGTCCTCATAAGCAAGCTAGTGCTGACACAGTAAAGAATATGGATTTTTGTCTCTGCTGCTGCCTGATAATTTATTGATCAGTAAGCAAATCTTTCCAGTCTCTGCAAGGCATCAGGCAGTTTGGGTCCTGTTGATTTCTTATTTTTTTATTTACATAGTTTTTTTAATCTCTGTTTACTCAGCAGCACACCTATTTCACTGTCAGTATCCAGAACACTTCCATTACTTATCTTCCATGGGACAAGAAGAGGTCTCAGAAGTTGGGTCACTGGGGTTGAGTTTTCAGTCTGAGCTGATGTATTCAAAAAAGCCTTAGTGGTGAATTCAGACTTTTTTGGAGCGTGCAGTATTCAGCTCCTGCTTCTGTCCAGCCATGATTCTCATTCTTTATTTTCAACAGGTGTATCTATGTCGTCGCTGAGCTCCGAGAGTGACTATGCCATTCCTCCTGATGCCTACTCCTTGGATGGGGACTATTCAGAGCCAGAACATAAGCTACAGCGAACATCTTCCTATTCCACTGATGGTGGAATCTGCACTGTGAGTCATTTTACCTCACAGTTGTGGAGCGTGCACACCGAGCATTGCCCTTGAGAGAGAAAAAGCTTTACAGTGCACTGAGCTGTCCCCTGCACGGTGATGCTGTAACAGCCCGAGCTTTGCTTGGTAGCAAAGGATGCTAGCTGATGCTCCAGGGTAATGGGTGAATTTGGTTGCGGTTAGGTAAAAGCAACAGGGGATACATTCTTTCCTGATCATCTGTACTGGTTTCCTGTAGTCATTTTAGTTCAGTGATGTACTTAGACCTTTGTGACAGAAGAGGTTTGGAAATTCAAAGGAAGGAAAGAGGAATGATAGAATATTTCAGCCTAGAGAAAATTCCTCCAAACCAGTCAGTGTCAAATTCTGTGCTTTTGAATGTAACAGGCTGAGCAGATGAGGAATAGGGAGACGAGTCATGGTGTTGAGGCCACTTTCATTTTTACTTGGAAAAGCACTGTTGTGGTAGGAAGAGAAATAAGTTTTCAGTGCATCAAAAAATCCATGAAATTATCTTTGATGCCTTCTTTACTAAAACAACACCATGTGGTATTTTCAGCTGCACAGGTAGTTTAGGACTTTGTCCAAGCTGAGCAGAGAACACTGACCTTGGATGGCTGCTGCTCCCATCAGGCAAAGTAAAGCAGAAAATGCTGAAGATCCAGCACATCTGAGCTTGATGTCAGCATCTTGCATTTGTGTTTTTGAGGTGCAAACTCTTTTCCCTTTTGCTCACTGTCCGCCAGGAACCCATGGAGAAATCAGGTTACTTGCTGAAGATGGGCAGCCAGGTGAAGATGTGGAAGAGACGATGGTTTGTTCTAAGAAACAGACAGATCATGTACTACAAGTCTCCGGTGAGTCATGGGGGGGAATCTATTTACGACTCTGAAGAGGCATGGGTTGTTTGCAGAACCAACGAGTTCCAGGTTGATACCACCAACAAACTGGACGGCCATGGGCTAGCCTTCCCCATGAGGTGCTGCCCAAGGTCTTTGTGCCTGACCCACAGGTTCAACTGTAGGTCTCTGCTTCAGCAGGGAATCTCCTTGTGGTGGCAGTTGACGGGGTGTCAAAGGCTGTTCACAAGGACAGAAGCTCAATGCTGTACAGATAAGTAGAAGACTGGCTGGAGAGCTGCCTGGTGGAAAAGGACCTAGGGGTATTGGTTGACAGCCGGCTGAACAGGAGCCAGCAGGGTGCTCAGGTGGCCAAGAAGGTCAGTGACGTCCTGGCCTGGATCAGGAACAGTGTCGCCAGCAGGAGTAGGGAAGTGATGGTGCCCTGTACTCTGCACTTGGGAGACTGCACCTTGAGTACTGGGTCTACTTTTGGGTGCTACAGTATCAGAAGGGCTTTGAGGGGCTGGAGTGGGGCCAGAGAAGGGCAGTGAGGCTGGGGAGAGGGCTGGAAAACAGGGTCTGTGAGAGAGCGGCTGAGGGAACTGGGGTTATTTAATCTAGAGAAGAGGAGGCTGAGAGACCTTAGTGCTCTCTACAACTACCTGAAAGGAGGTTGTAGTGAGGCTGGTGCTGGTCTCTTCTCCCAGATTACTAAATATAGGACAAGGGGAAATAGTCTCAAGTTACATTGGGGAGGTTCAGACTGGGTCTTAAGAAGTTGTTCTTTCCTGAGAGTGGTAGGGCACTGAAACAGGCTGCCCAGGGAGGAGGTGGAATCACCATCTCTGAAGGGGTTTAAAAAATGTGTAGATAGAGCCCTTGAGGCCATGGTCTAGGGGTTAGGGAGATGTTTAGATGAGGGCTGGACATTCTGGAGGTCCTTTTCAGCCATGAGGAGTCTATGATTCTTTAAGACTCGCCATAGACCAGCTTTGTTAGTTTTTAAGATGAAAATAGTGTGGAAAATAAACTACAGTATCAGGAGGGTGCAGATACCTTCTCTTCAGTCAGTCTAGAGAGCTCTTAGGAAAACTACAACTTTCAGGGGAAGAAAACCAGATTCTTTCACTTTTCTCCCTCCCACATGGATGTGTAATTGTTAGAAAACTAGAGAAAAATTTAAAATTAGCTTCCCTGCAAAACGCTGTCTTACAGTGATCAACAGAACAATAATAAGAGCATGTTTTTGCATTCAAACCTTTCCAAGTATCTTTGAAGAACCTGTTTCAAATGCATTTGATATTTCAGATGAAACGATGTTAGTTCAAAGACTCTTGTGGTACGTGCTCAGCATTTGCATGTATGCTAAAATACATTCATTGTCAGCCTTCATTGCTCTGCCATACAGAGAAAGTTATCTAGAGCTATTCACCTTGCATGCTTTTTCTTGCAAACACAGCCATTTCCTCCATAGCTGCGTGAATTACACAGTACCGATGGGTAAATACCCATCCTTGCTAACAAGCCAGAAATATTGAGAGGACTTCTTTTCAATACTGTTTTTCAGTTGTTCTTCTGACAAGAAAAAACCACACCCTGTGGCACAACAAATCTTTCTTATGGGTTTCTCCACCAGAATTCACAAGCAAACTGTGCATCTGTGTCATGTACAGGTAGTTAAGAATGTCGTAACTATGCAGAATTTAGACTGTTGGTTGGAAGGGACTTCTGGAAGATGCTAGTCTGGTTGACACATTGAAGAGGGACCGTCAGCAGCAGTGACAGTCCCTGTCTAGCTGAATCTTGTAAAACTTTCAAAGGTGGAACTTCAGGTACTACCTGAGTACCTGTTTGGGGTTGCATTGCCTTCTTTGGGGTTGCATTTTTTCTTGATGTCCAGTCCAAACTTTGTAAGACAGTGTTTGTCACCATTGCTCTTGCTAGCTTGTCTGCCACTGCTGAGGAGACTTTTGTTTCATCACTGCGATGGGACCACACTGTGTCTCATATTCAGCCTGGCAACCTTCGGCTGTCCTTTCCTGCTCATGAACACACACTCCAACTGCACACGCATTGTTACCCTCTACAGAAGTACTCTAGCACCCATCTCACGTTTTTTTCCTACTGAAAATCTTGTATGCTTTTCTTTCCTCAGAGTGATGTTATCCGCAAACCACAAGGGCAGATGGAACTGAATTCCTCGTGCCAAATTGTCAGAGGTGAAGGGTCCCAAACATTCCAGGTGCGCATTAATTCTTCATCCTGCAGATAACCGTGTGCTCAGTGCCTGGGTGAGAGAGCACATACTCTAGCCTGAGTGGCACTGTATGTCTTGATTTATAGTAGCCAATTTTCTCTAGTCCCTCTGTTGCTCTGTGTGAGCAGAGTGGTTAGCTTAACAAATAATGGGCAAAGAACTAAAGAATAGCCCTAATACATTTTGTAATGTAAATTCTCCTTCATTTTGTTTTATTTTACACTATGGCACATTCTTTTTTTTGCAATGAGAACTGGAAGCTTGAAATCTGTGAGGGGGAAAGTTACTCTTTTGACTCTTAAATCCAGATAGTACCTAGGGGGTTTCCTTCTCTCGTAGGCTCTCACAACACTTTACAAGTCTGGAAGATCATAGAATCATGGAAAATCTAAAGAAACATCTGGATTCCTACTAGAGTTTGCAGTGTTAGAAGTAAACTCATCATGGGTTCAGTTTCAACCTGTTATTGTTAGAGGACTTTTTTGGAAAGGTGGCATTAAAGTTTCTCTCATACTCTGATTGCAAGGTGATGGCCTGACCTGTGCATCTACCCTCTGCACCTCTGAAACTCAAGTTGCTACAGCTTAATGTTATTAAACTCATAGCATCTTTCCTCTGATTCAGCAGACAGAGAAGGGAGCATGGGACACAAAGCAAAGGCAGCAAAACCCACTCATTTGTGTAAGCACCTTCAAAGTGGAGAAGTAGCAGCAGCATCAAGGAAAAGCAAAAAGATGAGAGAACACAAAGCCATAACAACCAACAGAAAACATTAAGAGAGACAGTAAACTTAGCTTGAGTCAGCAATGTGCCCAGGCGGCCAAGAGGGCTGATGGTGTGTGGCCAGCAGGGAGAGGGAGTTTATCCTTCCCCTATATTTGGCACTGGTTACACTGCACCTGGAGTATTGTGTTCAGGTCTGGGCCCCTCAGTTTAGGAAGGCTGTTGAGGTGCTGGAATGAGTCTGGAGAAGAGCAACTAGAATGGTAAAGGGCCTGGAAGGTCAGCCCTATGAGGAGAGGCTGATGGAGCTGAGTCTGTTGAGCCTGGAAAAGTGGAGGCTCGAGGGTGACCTTATCGCTGTCTCTACCTACCTAAAAGGTGGTTATGGTCAGGCAGGGGTCAGTCTTTTCTCC
>VZRI01000219.1:469490-501411 GCA_013397515.1 Upupa epops
TGGACTGGATGATCTTTAAGGTCTTTTCCAACCTCATCATTACTGTGATACTGTGTGATTAATCTGAGCCTCAGCACTTTCATGTAGGCTTTGAGGGTTAGTACCTTTTTTCTTAACCCCAGAAAATGCCTCCTGAACCATCGCAAAAAATCCTTATGGGCCAATGAAACTCAGCAGCTGGAAATACAGACCTGCAGACATGTGGGTTTATCTACTTCCTCACTCCTTTTCCTTCCAGCTCATGACAGAAAAGAGAACCTACTACCTGACAGCAGACTCTCCTAACATCCTGGAGGAATGGATTCATGTCCTACAGAGTATCCTGAGAGTGCAAGTGACCAGTCCTCTTAGTGTTCCTCATAGTGATGCTAAACCTACTGTGAAAGGTTGGCTCACCAAGGTAAAATTCTCTTCCTTGCTGTATCTCAGTGTGTTTCTCTCAGTGTTGACAGTGTACCAGCTTCTTGGTTTGCACAGTAAGTGCTAGCAAGCAATTGGAGTATCAATGCTCCTTAAAAGAATGGGGAAAGAAAGAAAGGTGGTGATAGATTTCTGTATTTCAGAGAAAGGGACATTTGTATAAGCGTCAAGGAATGGGCACCACAAGGTGGTATCTCTGAGAGAGATGCTGACTTTGTGAAATAGAAACAGCAGGTATCTAGCTTATATATACTTTTCTTAACAGAACTTAAAAAATACCCCACAGAAAGCTCTTAAATATTGGTAATACAGAGGGGTTTAAAAGAAATTGCTTGTTTGATTCTGCCCCATCCCTGCAGTGTTGAAGGCCAGGTTGGATGGAGCCCTGAGTAACCTGATCTAGTGAAGGTGTCCCGTCCACCCCCCACGGTGCAGGGGGGTTGGAACTGGATGAACTTTAAGGTCCCTTCCAGCCCTGGCCTTTCTGTGACTGTAGCTTAGCATCTGTTTCCATCATAACAAACTACACAACATAGAAGGGCTGAAAATTCTTGTGCTTTGCCATTTCCATAGCTGAGAAGTTGCTCTTTTCTAATACAATTCTGGTCAGTATCTGAAGATGGCTGAAGTCAACCTGCTTGTTCATCTGTAATAGGAAGCAGCTCCCTAGAGTCCACGTTGACCAATCTTTTCCTGCTAAGAATAAATGATTTGGTTTTACAGTCTTATTATTGTTGTACTTCAGGATACAGAAATGAATGAGCAAAATTCTCCACAAAAAACCTAAAGCTGTTTCCATGAGCCCTGGTGTCCCAGCTACTTAGGTTGTATGTCCTCTCATACTTTGTTTTGAGAGGAGCTCATACTAACATAGGATAAAAAAATATTGCGAGGTTTAAAGGGAGAGTTGAATTGAGAGTTGAAATCCTAGAATCTCATGCTAGCAACACTGCTGGCTTTAAAAACATGTATTTCTTTGTCCTTACAGGTCAAGCATGGTCACTCCAAGCTGGTCTGGTGTGCGCTCATTGGCAAAACTTTCTACTACTATCGAAATCATGAAGATAAGGTCATTCCAGTCCCACCTTTTTTTTTTTTTTCCTCTGAACCCTCCTTTCCCATTTCTCATGAAGGTTTCTGTCCTTTCATTGCTTCTGTGTCTCATGCTTCGAGCTCTTCCTTCTCTTCTAACAGCATCTGTTCTACAAGAAGAATCACCATTATTCTCTGATTATTATTTTTTCCTAAAAAGCACAAATAACAAAGACTTGAAAGCTAGTGTCTGCTCTTCCTCATATTGTTGTGCATCTTGTTTCTCACATTCTTCATTTGGTCTTGTGGAGCTTTTCATAGAATCCTCATGGCTGGAAAGGACCTCCAGGATGTCCAGCCCTCATCTCAATATCTCCCCAGCCCCTAGACCATGGCCTCAAGTGCTCCATCTGCTCATTTTGTGCATGGTGGCTCCACCACCTCCCTGGGCAGCCTGTTCCTGTGCCCAACCACTCTCCCAGGAAAGAACTTCTTCCTAAGACCCAATCTAAACCTCCTGTGATGCAGCTTGAGCCATTTCCCCTCATCCTATCATTAGTAATTTGGGAGAAGAGACCACCACCAGCCTTGCTACAACCTCCTTTGAAGTAGCTGTAGAGAGAACAATAAGGTCTCCTCTCAGCCTCCTCTTCTCTAGACTAAACAACCCCAGTTCCCTCAGTTGATCCTTACAGAGTCTGTTTTCCAGACCTTGAGCAGACATTTACACAGCAACTGATACATTTTGCACACTGTCATGAGAAGAAATGATAACAATATGTGAAGAGGGAGGTAATTCAGTCAGTGTAATGCGCTTCCATTTCTGGAAGTTTGGCCCGATACTTCCATTACTTTGTCTTGAAGATGCTGAAACCGAAGTTTTAGCTTATCAAGGAATAGTGTGGCTCATGCTTGAGACTGATCTCCAGAGCTGACACAGCAGGTAGCTTCTGTTTGAATGAATCTATTTATGTAACGATAAAGGTACTTGTTTTCCATAGCAAGCGGAAAGTGTGACCAAAATCAGACAACAGTGACTCAAGATACTGAGCAACTGAGCATCAGGAAACACAGCCTGCCTTGCAGAACCGATGGTGTGAATACAACTGACAAATATAATGGGAAGCAAACAATAGCTTGTGGGGAAGACTGTCTTTTTCTGTGTGTATTCTCACTGTGGCCTGTAGTGCACTCCAAAGCAAAATAAGAGCAGCAGTCACACAGTTCGTAAGTACTTTAGTTGAAGGAAGATACTACGTTCTGTGGGAATGCAAGACTATCTCATTACATTAGTTTAGGCATCAAATTACAGTTCACTGCTTACGTTTTACAGGACTGCTAACATTTTGATGTACGTGTTCTCTGTGTTGCTTGTCCACAGTGGGAGATGAGCTACACTCACCTAACGCATTTCCCCTCCTTATAGTGTCCTCTAGGGCATCTGCCTATGCGTGAGTCCAAAGTGGAAGAAGTAGACCGTTCCTGTGATTCTGATGAAGATTATGAAGCCACTGGTGGAGGACTTCTCTCATCCCACTGTACACTGGTGATTCACCCACAGGACCAAAGTCCCACATACTTACTTATCCGCACCAAACAGGAGAAGGTATAACAGGCAGTCTCTTTGGAGAGCAGGTCCCTTTTTAATATTACACTGAGTCTTGTAGGAAACAAGATCTGAACTGACTGGTGCTCTTCTTCTGCCTAGAATACCTGGCTGTACCATCTGACTGTAGCAGCTGGTAGCAGTAATGCCACAGTGGGCACATCGTATGAACAACTCATTGGAAAACTATTGGATGCAGAAGGAGACCCTAGTAAGTAGAAACCACAGACTGTCTTCTGTGGTAGCAAACCATAAGGAAGGGTAATTTCAATTCTCAGCTTTAATCCAGCCAAAGGTGGGAGAAGGCAATCCTTGGAATAATATGTGATAGAGTTCTTCTCCACTAGTTTCACAGTAACAGCTTCAGAGAGGGTACAGGTGTTGTAGTGAAGCTACACAAATCCATCGTACTGTCACATTATTTATCAAACTGTCTGAAATGTCTGTCAAGTTTCCAGGTTCTATTTTAATTAATTTTTCCTGTTGACATTGGCTCTGCTTTCCCTTTCTGGGGAGCATTGACCATACAAGTGTACGCTGTCTCCTCTAAATGCAGTCACATCTGTTCCTCTGCCTGCATGTACAAACCCTCACACACGAGTGTTCGTCTGTTCCTCCTCCTCTTTGATACTTGCTCTTTTGCTTAGTTGAGGACACGGTGTGTAGCATGTATTAACATGTGTATTTGCATATTCTTTGTGGTACACTCACATATTCCTAAACCTCTATGTGAACCTTGTTTACTGTTGAGTAGTGACTTGCACTGACAAACACCTCCTGGCAGTTTGCATCTCGTGTTTGAGCACACAGCTGAGTGGTTTCTCACCAGACTCCAGCTCTGACACAGCAGGACTGAGAATGGCCGTCCTTGTTCCTGTTGACAGTTAATGATGCTGGGGACTATTTGTTCATGGCAGGCTTTGCAGAAAGCAGTGAAGCGGCACTAAAGATAAACGTGGCTTTGTGCGTTGCTGCTTCCTTAGGTGCTTTGCCATTTCCGCAAGGCTCCTTTCCACTGAGACCCCTGTTAGTTATTCTGTCATGTTAGTGACACTGCATGTTTCTGCCTGTCTGCTTTCTCAGGCTCTCCTCTGTGGAAGCATCCCATGCTGTGCTACAGTAAGGACGGGTTGCACACATCCCTCACCACTTTGCCGTCTGAGGCTCTGCAGACTGAAGCTCTGAAACTTTTTAAGGTATTTAAAGGGACATTGCATAGTTATGTTGTCTGGTATTGGGGTTGTTTTGACGTTGTTTAGTCATACTGGTTGTCACATTTCCTATCACCACTGGTTGTTAGGTCACCTAATGACAATAGGACAGATATTGGGTGTCATTCATTCACTGTTAACTTTTCCTTGTAGGGAATCTAGATTGAGGAGCAATGTCACCCACATGCTTTACATTTCAAAGTTAGCCTTATCTTCCTCTTTCCTCTCCAAGAAGAGATGGCTCAGATGAAATAGAAACAGTCCCCTGGCCAACTCAGTTATGTCAGAACGAACAGTGCTGAAGCCACTGGTGATGGATAGATGCACTCTACGTGTTTAAGATCAGCAGTAAGGCTGGACAGCCTTAGCAAGGTCAGGTACAAGCATGGAAGGCAGGAAGCACATTTTCCCCTCGATCCTCTTACTTACTTGTGAGCTCCTCAGCTAGGGGAAATTGAGCACATTTCTAGTATTTATTCTCCTTTCTCTTCTCAAGGTCATTTAGATGATTTCATTAATTGTTTATAACACATCTGGGGAACCTGGCTTGGACTGTACCAGAGGAGTCACTGTGTTTACAGTACTAACTTTTAACTTTTTACAGTCCTGCCAGCTGTTCATCAACGTCCCGGTGGAGGCAGCCTCTATTGATTACCATGTGTCCCTGGCCCAGACAGCACTCCAGGTCTGTTTGACACACACTGAGCTGCAGAATGAAATCTACTGCCAGCTTGTTAAACAGACCAGCTGCCGACAGCCCCAAAACCATTCAGTCATTCAGGTCAGCTCCTCTTTTGTTACTTCCACTCTGCAAATGCTTTCTATTTAATTCTGGTTCTCATAAAATAATGTGAAAGCTGAAAATGTGCTGGAGGAAAGAGGATCTCAGCACTAAGACCTACTCATAAAAAAAGTTTTAGTCCAAATTTAACCATTTACCAGCTGCAAATGGTCTGTACAGACCAGATTTGGAATCAAAATTCATAGCTCATATTGCTTCCCTATAATCATCCTGTGGTATTAATTGTTTTCCATTTCAGTTAAACAATTGCACAAAACCTCGGAATTATTACTATTAAGCATGAAATCTGATTTTTGCACTGTAATTCTTAGGTGAGTCAAATCAATGTGTTACAGCATTAATTCACATGCTTGGTTATAATATTTTCTGCTCAAATGAGAAAATAGAATCTAGGTGAAGAATAAGTAGTCTAATTTGAAACTAAATCCCATAGTGTACGCTTTGTTATGGTTTGCAATTACAAATAAGAAGAGAGTGTTAAATCTTAATTGTTCATCCAGTTCTGGTTGCACTAGTCACTATTTTCCAAAGTGGCAAAAGATGTAGAACCACTCTTCTCAGAGGCAGGGCTGAGATACTGATGAGAAGTGTGACCCCTGACCATTATGACCCTTTAAAGCATCTCGACTGCATGTCTGGAAATGGTCACTCCGCAGGTCCCCCATCACCACCCACAGTGTTGGTTGCAGTACACTTCTTGCCTGGCATGTTTTGGAGAACAGAAAAAGAATGAAGCCTGGTTTGTGTTCACAGTGCTGGCAACTCCTGGCTTTGTGTGCTCCTCTATTCCTGCCTCAACATCACTTCCTCTGGTACATCAAGCAGTACTTGCAGCGACATGCAGACCCCAGGTAAAGACTGCAACAGCACTTTCTTCTGCCAGCCTGCCTTTTGCACTCACTGTGAATGAAGGTGGAAGCAATGTTGTAAGTTCCACCAGCAAAAATAAGATGATGGAGGGGACAGAACAGTCTCAGGGGTATCAGGCTGTCCCACTTCAGTCATTTGTGCTTGTTTGTCACGTAGCTCACATAACTGAGTGGCCTGTGCCAGCAAAAGAGCTTTTTGCAGGTATAACTGAAGCTGCATAGGGAGGTTTTGCTAGGATATTTTCTTTTAATGAAAGACTGACAGACCAAAGTAATTATTTACGATGAATCATTAGAATCTGAGGTGGTTACATCCTACTGTGGCAGGTGTGTGCCACAACAAAAGAAAGGCAGTGAACATCTCAAGAAGCCACAAAAAGTTAGGAAAAACTATGTAGCCTGAAATATCCTAGTGCTGTTTATCTGTTCTTTCTAGTGTGTAACACTTTGTCCTATAAGATTGACTGTAACAGCGGGAGGTTGCTCTCCAGTGTTCATGCTGTGCTCTTAGTTTTCATGGTGATCTGGTTTGCAGCACATGTAGCTGTGTCCTTGGCAGGGAGGTCACTGCTTGAGCTGTGTAGATGTCTGTTGCTAGGACATGGGTGAAATAGTAGTTTAATTTCAAATTGATATGTTGAAATAATCAGTCTAAATAAAGCTCAAGCTAAAGGCTCGCTAATACTGCAGAGGAAACCTGTCATCTATCATGCTGCCTTACAGTCACTGCTTCTCAGAAACAAAAATATAGCTATCAGGAACTGCTTGATGTTCAGGCTCATTCTCCATTGGCTAAGGCAACGCGCTAGTGATCTTCTACACAGTGTTATAAACCATCTTTTCAAACTTATGTGTTACCAGCGCCCAGACTGGCCCGTTCAGCTTGGTAGTGGGGCTGCTGTACTGTTAGGGACTATTGAATTTCACAGGGATGTGCTGTGCTCTGTGAAGCTGATGTAATGCAGCAGTTTCAAGCTTTATAGTGCTGATAGTCTGCCAGGTTTTCAGCCCACAAGTATCTTTAAAAACAAATAAACCTCAGGCAGAAGGAAAGAGGAAGTGTCATAAATTGTAGCTAAGAAGCTATTGTTAGGGCTAGGAAAACCGTACAGAAAGTAAAGCAACCCATGCTTTTATTTGTCTGCAGTTCAGATTAGAGTTAGAGGAGTTGTGAAATGGCAATCACAGAATCACATTCAATGTCAGGGATTGGAAGGGACCTTTAGAGATCATCTAGTCCAACCCCCCTGCCAGAGCAGGATCATCTAGGTCAGGCCACACAGGAACACATCCCAGGTGAGTTTTGAATGTCTCCAGAGAAGGAGATTTATTAATAGATTGCTTGCCATTTTGGGGTCCTCCTTCAGGTTTCCCAAACACAGCACAGGCCAAACATCTTATGCTCTAAGCTTTCGTTTAATGGACTTTCAGCAGCAGTTATCCTTGCAACCTGTCAGTGTGAGCCATCTCTTTTGAACATATTAGCTATGCTGTCTTAATGTGTAAGTTTACACTAGATTTTCACGAAAGGTGACCTTAAAATATGACCACATACTGAGAGATACAAGTGTGGGCCACAGTTCTGTATTAGAAGCCACAGGGCTCAGGAGCATTTGGAAGCCAGACACAATAGCTTCTCTTTGAAGCAGGATTATTTACTTGAAAGCTGTTCAAACACACTGGGGAGGTGAACAATATATAGCTGCAGTGAAAAGCAAGAGCTCCTACTATCCATGCTGTTTGCAGGGATTTAATTGGAGATTTAATCATGTACTGAGTTCCTGAAGACATTCTGAATGGAATAGTTTCTGCTGCAAAGTGATGGCATGGTGTTAAATCCATATAAATCCTTCCATTTCAGAGACTGTGCCGTATATAGGTTCTTAATGTTATGACAAAAGGTACAGTTCACTGTTCTTGCTTGGCTTTAGACACACATCATTTTGGTGTACTGTACTGAACAAATCTGAGCCGGCTTTGAACCTCTCTGGAGTTTCTTGATTGGCAGATGGTGTTAATATATGGGAACATATGATTTATATTGATAAACATCTAGTACTGACTGTGAGACTAATGCACTACAGCTTAGTATTCATCAGGACTTGATGTGATAGCAACTAAATTCCACTGTTGTGACTGAGTTCGAGGGTAAACTAGGCTTGGTTTAGTGGATACTATGATGGCAACAGGGTACTGAAGAGGCTATGTCAACTCTGTGTCGGAGCAGGGAATACTCTGGCACTTCCCAGAGTCTGTCTACCTGAATTTTAGATTCTTGGAACTCAGGTTTGTGTTATAAGCTTTTCACTTGAGCTGTTAATTTGTTGAGATGAACTAGGGTGTCTGCACAGAGCTGTGTCTGTACCTGAGAGAGGAATATTTTGTTATGGCATGGCAAATGGAGGAGGACATGGCGTTGCAACTATGTTTGTGGCTTACCTCCACCTCTTTGTCTAGGAGTGAGATAGGCAAATATGCCATCTACTGCCAGCGATCAGTAGACCGCACTGTGCAGACTGGTGAGCGGGAAGCCAAGCCCTCCCGAATGGAGATTGTGTCCATCCTGCTGAGAAATCCCTACCACCACTCACTCCCCTTCAGCATCCCAGTGCACTTCATGAATGGAACCTACCAGGTGAGCCACCACAGCTGTCCTTTTAGGCACTAGAGGAATGCACCATAAACTGCCTCCCTCGTGTGAGTGGTGGCACCGTGTTGTTTGTACGTGTCAGACGTTGGGAGAGAAACGCTTTTTCCTCCTTGCCTTTTTAGCCATTTTTCCTGAGAGAGTGAAAGGAATCCAGCCCCAAGCTACAGGCCTAATGAGGAAAAGGTAGCTAGGGACAAAGGAGAGATGTCCTAAGGGTCTCAGTAAGATCAAGAATGCAGTATGGAGACTGTGCAAATGTAGTTACTGGAACAGACAGTCACTTCTGAAGCACCAGTGTGTGGGAAGCCAGGCTTCATCACCTGTGCTACCCATCAGTGGAACATTTCCTGAAATTTATCCTCAATGAAATCCTCTCATTGTAGGTTGTAGGTTTTGATGGTTCCTCAACAGTTGATGAATTCATCCAGCGACTGAACCATGAAACGGGAATGAGGAAACCATCCCACATGGGATTTTCTCTGTTCACAGATGATCCTTCTGGCAGGAACTTGGAACACTGTCTGCAGGGAAACATGAAGGTAATGTTCTGTTGTTTGCCTCTGCTACACTCAGCACACATCTCAGGAGAGCTGCTAAGCAGCGATAAATGTTCTTGATGCACCAAATTCAAACACACTTGGGTGTTGTCTACCTAGATTAGTATTCAGAGATGAGTTACACGTTCCTGAACTTGGGTCACAACAGCTCCATGCAATGCTACAGACATGGTCAAGAGCGGCTAAAAGCTGCCCATTGGGAAAGGACCTGGCCGTGTTGGCTGACAGCTGCCTGAATAAGAGCCAGCAGTGTGTCCAGGTGGCCGAGAAGGCCAATAGCATCCTGGCTTGTATCAGAAATATTGTGGCCAGCAGTAGTAGGGAAACGACTGTCCCCCTCTACTTGGAACCAGTGAGGTCACACATCTAATACTGTGGGGCTACTTTCGGGGCACCTCTCTACAAGTATACTGGGGTGCTGGAGCGGGTCCAAAGAAGGGCAACAACACTGGTGCTGGATCTAGAGCACAAGTTTGGTGAGGAACAGCTGAGGGAACTGAAATTGTTTAGCCTGGAGAAAAGGAGGAAGCTGTTAGTGCTCTCTACAGCTACCTGAGAGAAAATTGTAGCAAGGTGGTTGTCAGTCTGTTCTCTGAAGTAACAAGCAGAAGGCCAAGAGGAAGTGGCCTCAAGTTGCACCAAGAGAGTTTACACTGGATATTGAGAACAATTTCTGCACTGGAACAGGCTGCCCAGGCAGTGTGACACTTAAGGACACTATTCAGTTGTGGGCTTTGTAGTGTTAGGTTTATGATTGATCTCAACAATCTCAACAGTCTTTTCCAATGTGAATGATTCCATGGTTCTGTGATTAGCTCAGTCTAGTGTAAAATACCCGTCAAGACAAAGCATGTTCTGTTTTCGGAGGTGATGAATTGGTTCCTTTTGAAAAGCCTTTAACTCAGATTGTAGCGTATATTAAAGTTTCATTTATCTTGACTATAAAAGTGCAAAATGACTGAGCTAGCATGATCAGATATCACAACCAACATCAGAAGTGACACTCCTAATTGAGACAAATTTATGCTGGGCTGTGAATCTCTTGGCATGTCTGTATAAACCCCATCTATTAGGTTATGAAGCATAGCTGTCTCCATATAACTCAAGCTTTTTATTGCTTATGAGTGTGCTTAAGGGAGAAAGCTTTACTGGATACACTCTCTCTTTAAAAAAGAGAAGAGTGCCTCAGACCAGGGAAAATAGAAAACAGTAATAACATCTGTGTCTCTCATATAGAGATTTTTACTGCCTTAAGTGAGCAGGCTGGCAGCTGTGAATGAGACTCATCAGATTTTGGTACAGACCTGGCAGAATATCTTGCTGTATGGCACTGATGGTGGAATAGTGGCTGTGGCAGCTTTAAAGAGGTCCCAGTACCTGTGAGGAGTGTAAACATTCAGTTTTACGTAGTGTAAAGCTTCACGTTGTGCAACAGAGGGAAGAGATACCAATAATATTAAGTTAGATGGTTTGAGGAGGAAAGTACCGCAAACAGTGCCAAATTATGTACTTCACTTTCAAGGCCTGATATAGATCAGATAACCTGGAGCTCTTCTGGTAATTGAACCACCATTTGGAGAGATGAGATATTAGAGTAAACGAAGGCCCCTAGGACAATCAAAGGCATCACTCTGACTGCTTATTAACTGGTAACTATTTACTTGCCAAGGCAACCTCAGTAGCTTCTTAAGAGGGAATTAGGATATCTGATTATGTATTGCATGTGGCTTCTTATGTTCACATTCCTTTTACTGAGATGCTATCAAAGAAGAAGTAGGGTCCTTTAGTAGACCACTTGTAAAAGGACTGGAATAACCAAGAGAATCTGAATAGGACCAAAGGAATTAACCATGCTATAACTAAAAATATGTCTGCGTTGGAAAGCAGGATCAAATGTGCCCAATGTTTGGATATTGAGATCCAAGAGTTTGGTTTAGCTGTGCACGTAGACAGAAGATAGGTTAGTGCTTTCATTTGGCTCAGGGGGACGCTTGAAACAAACCCACCAATCCTTCCTGTTAACTGTGCTTGAACTCACACTGAAGAGCATCCTAGAGAGTATGAAATGGGTACTTCTAATGAGAGACACAGACTTAAAGATGCAATCCAACCACAAAGTGGGCATTCAGGTCGTTTGATCACACTGAAGCTGGTCTGGAGGACCCCGCTGAGACTCATGTAGTGGGGTCATTGAGTTGGAGGAACAGGTGTTTCCCTGTGCAGACCTGCTTCTCCTGGGCTTTGCTAATTGCTAACAGACATAGCCACAAAATTATTGCCAGGCCAGAATTCAATTACATTTGTTCCCCTACAGATCAGAGCTGGAGTTTTCAGTTGGAAGGCTTTGCTTTTTACATACTGTGTGAAGAAAAAAAGTATTGTTTCTCTTGGCTGCATTTGTGCTGATCCAGGCTGTTTATCTTCTGTGCGCCACAAGACTTCTTTTGCTTTCTGTCCTCTTAAGCCTTGACTGTATATTTCACCTCCATTTGTGTCTCTCTCCATATTTTTTTAAGATCTGTGATGTTATTTCTAAATGGGAACAAGCCCTAAAAGAATTGCATCCCGGGAAATACGAAGGTGGCACAAGAATTGTGAAGTTGACCTATAAGAACAGGTACTGTGCTTCACTGGTTGGCCTCATTACTGCTGATTACGTTACATTTCTAGACTGCATACACCAGTAACTTATAGTTCTGTTAGTACCAAAACTATGTGGCCTAGAGCTAAAACCTAAACCACTTTGCAATGGTAGAATAGACTTCATATGAGTTAGGAATTAGCTGTAGATGTAAGATGTACTTGGCACCATTTAATTTACCTGGATCCTAAAACATATTTCAGTAGTGTGTGTTAGGTGAGAGGAAGAGAGACCTGCAGGCTAAGTCGCCAGTGAAAACAAACAAGCTGAAATCAGCTATTAAGGGCAAGATCACAATAATAAAAAAGATTGCAGAATCATAGAATCCTCATGGCTGGAAAGGACCTTCTGGATCACCAAGTCCAGCCCTCGTGCCAACATCTCCCCAACCCCTAGACCATGATGTCAAGTGTTCTAGCTACTCAGTTTTTAAACACCTTTGGTGATGGTGACTCCACTACCTCCCTGGGCAACGCATTCCAGTGCCATAAGTGACACAAGAACAGTGTTCTAAACAGTGTGAGCTATAGAAAAGACAGGTAGTAGCAGTGCCCAAACTTTGTAAGGAAGGAAAGGTTAAAAATGAAGTGATAAGGAAGGAAAGTACGAAGCAAAGACCTAAACAAACAAGTGGAACAAGTGGAACAGATGGGGATTCTGAATGGCAGTGAATGAAGAGCTGGGTATGACAGCAAGGAACAGCTTTCTGTGTGCAAGTTCTCTTTGCAGGTAAAACAGAGGCCACCCCAAAATCAAAAAGAGGCCAAGTGCTCTACTGAATCTATGAAGGTTTTAGTCAGTGTAGCATTGAAACAAATTTCTGTCAACTGTGTTAGTTGGTGTAACAGAGGTGGAAGCAGAGGTGCACTCCTGTGACCCAGAAGGCAGTATTTGGTTTGGGAGTGAGACTTTGCAGTTCTTTGGAATGGAATGTGCCTAGACTGGACAGCAAAGATGTTTTGATGCCTGTCCAAGGTTGGGCTGTTCTAACACCAAGAACTCTGATACAGTGTGTAAGGTGTAATCATGATGTGACAAAAAACAAACTGATGCACTGGAGTCGATACCTCGTGTGGTATTGTGGAATACGTAGTCGAACACACAGCTTTAAACTCATCTCAGTTAGGTGGTGTGAGCTGTGGCAGCCATGCATGAAGAATGGTTCTGGGAAGTTGATGTCTTCAGCTCCCATGAGGCATCTTTCTGTATCAGATCAAAGACATTGCAAGCGTGAAGAGAATAAAAATAGAAATAAACATTCAGTTACAACAATGCTGCTTCAGTTTTTGAAATCCTGCTAACTGGGTCTGTTGTTTCCTGCCAGAGCAAACTGATGACTCTTTTAAATAACAATATCAGTGTAAGCGATTAAAACAAAGCTAACAAAAATAACAAGTATGTACACGTAGAGCAGAGGCAGCTCTGTTTCCTGTGATAGGCATAGAAGGCAATACAGAGATAAATGGACAGTGCTTTAGCTGTGTTCAGTAAGGCTGTGCTGTCATGCAGTGGTTGGCTTACAGAACTGAAATGCCTTCCAAAGCCAGAAAGCATATTTTGAGCATCCTTAGCCAAACTTTGTAAGAGAAGCAGCTCAGCTTCTAAATCTCTCTCCAGTAGTCATGCAACACACAAAGTCCACTTTAGAGAAGGAGGACAAAACCCACAACCATTATAATTCTTACTGACATTGATTAAAGTTCCCAGCTCTGCTTTCAGTTCACAGTATCTTCTTATCTTTGCAATCCTCTCTACATCGTAGGTTGTATTTTCGGAGCCAGGCCAAAGGTGAGACAGATCGTGAGCGGCTGCTGCTGGCCTTCCAAGTCAGCAATGAAATAGCCAATGGAAGGTTTCCTGTCAATAAGGAATTAGCCCTGGAAATGGTGGCTCTGATGGCTCAGGTTAGTATGGTTATGGGTAGAAATCCTACCTGTTGTGCTCCAGGGACTGTTCACTGAATGCCTTTGACTAAGAGCTATCTTTTACATCAGAAGTGGCTTTTCTTCTCAAACATACAGTCTGAGACATGGCAAGCCAAACCCACAATGCCAGCACGTGTGTGGTTGGGAAATTTGCTATAGGAGTGCTTCTCTTTTCTTTCTGAAGAAGAGTGTTGGAAAACCTAGGCTGGACTAACCCTGCAACTGCTGCAATTAGTGCCTTAGTAGAGACATGGGAATGGTATCACTGCTAGAGTTCCACCAAGAGTGAAATCTTTTTGGTTTCTTAATGGGTGCTGCCAGGAGCCTCTTACTCAGGAAGAGCATTCTGTAGGATTCTCTAGTAGACCTGTATGGTTGCATTTAACATTTGACACCCATTATGGGATTGTGGGCATGACAAGCAGAGTAATAGTTTCTTACTGAGCTGGAACAGATTGTTGTACTTGTTGAGGCAACGGGTAAAGTGAGCTGAAGCTGGCAATGTTGCCCAGAGCATTGGCAAGTATGCTGTTATTTTAACTGGTCAATTGAAAATAAACCCCAGAAGCTTGGCCGTTAGACCCAAGTGTCTTTCTTCAAGTGGCTGGCCAAGATCTTGGTTCACTTTCTTAGGTCAATGAAGAGCTCCTGAGGTAGTCAAGTCTGCAGTAGTTGCTCTGTTGCACACACTAGCTATGGGAAACGCTACAGAGCAAGTTCTCCAGCCCAGTGGTGTCTTTTTGTGTGACTAAGAAACACCGTAGTTCCTGGTGTGGGAATTCATGGGACGTTCCACAGCACCAAAACCTCCCTAAGTCTGTTGCACTATGAATGATTACATTGTCTTAGGTGGAATATGGGGATTTGGACCGACCAGGATCTTCAAGTCTGGGGGGAACATCACAATCAAAGATGCAGCACCTTCTCCACCAGGTCTTAGATAAATTCTACCCCAAACGCTACAAGCAAAACATCAGTCCTGAACAGCTCAGGTAAATTGTTGGCTCTTCTATACTTTTGTAAGTAGAATTTGGTTTTGATGCAAATTCTCTCTATATACTTAAGAAGTTTCAAGGACCCTATGAAGTTTATTCAATACAGAAACTTAAACAAAACACAAGTGTCAGGAAATGGTTCCTTTAAAATAAAAGTTAATCATTAGAAGAGTCAAATCAACCATTAGTTTTTCCCTAGATGAGAAGTTTGAAGCTGCATGAGGCATCACTGTACCAGCAAAGCCTCATTTAAGCCTAAGATGCATTCTGTTTCAGCATTTTGGTTTCATCCTTACCCCAAGTATTCATTGAATCCAGATGCCCAACAGTTGTCACAAGCCATCAAGCCAGCACATACAGGCTGCCTCAGGCCATGCATTAGCACCAGTGGGACATACTTTGGGAGGGTTTTGCTATGTTCTGACTCAGGAATTGTCACACAGTGCAGAGATTTCAAGTACAGAATTCAGATGCTGCCATGGTTCTTGCCTGCATTTTAAAGAGAAAACAGTCATCTTCCAGATCCAGAGCTACTCTAGCCAATGCAGTAGCAGAACAATCACACTTTACCTCTTTTTGGAAGCAGGATTCATCAGCATGTAGCAAGATAGCTGCCAACCATCCCTAGTGAGCCCAATCAAGGCTGAGTTAATGTGTATTGCTACTCTAGAGAGAGAAAAGTACAGATAAGTTAGGATGAAGATGAGAGCATAATTGAATGTGAAGACAAGCTATGCAGGATTTTACTCTGACAGCTGCATGAGTGCTTGTAGTTACAGCTGTTTAATACACCTACACCAGTTAGCAGCCCCTATCTGACTGGGAGTCCTGGGAAGTACAGTATAACTAATAGCAAAATTAATTGTGATATTAGAGAAAAAGCTAAAATAAACTTGTAACTGACCATGCTAACAGCCCTGTCTGTGCGGCTGTGAGGGTGCTGAGACACTGGCACAGGTTGCACAGGGAGGTTGTAGCTGCCCCCTCCTTGAAAGGGTTCAAGGCCAGATCGGCTGGGGCCTTGAGCACCCTGGTCTAGTGGGGGGGGTGGGGGGGGGGGTGTCCCTGCGGCAGGGGGATTGGAACTGGATGATCTTGAATGTCCCTTCCAACCTGAACCATTCTCGGAATCTATGAACAGCCCTCTTGGAATAAGAGGTACCTTTGTTAGCTGTTAGCTTTTCACTCACTTTTCCTTGGAAGACACGAGGAAATAATGCTTGTCTCTTGGGTTCTGAAAGGCAACTGGCTGACAGGCTGGCAACCAAGTGGATGGTGCTGCAGGGCTGCTCTCCACCAGAATGTGTCCGGATTTATTTGACAGTTGCCCGGAAGTGGCCTCTCTTTGGAGCCAAAGTATTTGCTGCTAAGGTAATTGGAGCACACTTTTTCTGACCCTGAGCAGAGATACAGTTATAACCTCTGATAACACAGGCTGAAAATGCTTCTACTTCAGGAAAGAGGAAAAAAAAAGGAAGAGAAATAGCTCTAAACACTAGAGGATGCTAGTGCACAGTAAATAAATACTGACGGGTCGCTGGCTGCATCAGTTCAACTCTGGGTACCACCTCTCCTTACAAACCTCGCCAAAGCTAACTCGGGCAGGAGGTTCCCTGGCTTTCAAGGCGTAATGACTGTTTAAAAAGTAGTATTTATAAACCACTGAGGGGTTTATAAGTGCTATTCATAAAGCCCCATAAGTCACCCCTGGAAGCTGATGCTAACTGAAAGGGGAAGTGCTATTTTAGTACTGTCCTCTGCTTGATTGCTGTCTGCTTTCCTGGCCACACACTGATAATGTCCTGTTGCAGAAACAGAACCTAAAGCACATACTGGGTAAGCTGCCAGCCCAGCGGCATCAGCAGGAGAGCAAAGAACAGCTGGAGACAGTACTTTTCCCAGTAGCTTGTAGTGTTCCTCAGACCATCCCAGTGTAGAGCTCTGTAGCTATTACACTTGCACCAAATAATGTCCTAGTGCACAGTGTCTGTCTGAGAAATCCTAATGGCATTGCCCATCCTACCTAGCCCAGCAGAAAGCTTGTTTGTGATTGCATGTCACAATTCAAAGTCAAAGCTGGTAAGGATGAAAGGGGCCTTTTGAGCAAATAGATGGGAACTGTTTGAAAAGATAACTATTTCTACTGTCAGGAGTAAAAGCAGAAGAGGTTACTGGTGTTTTGAGGTTGTTGACAGTGTAGAATCAGAATACAGAGTAGTCCTACCCAGAGTTTAAATACTGTTGATATTTCTGGTGATTAGCATGCTTTATATTTTTTCAGTAATTAAACAGCAAAATGAACAGCATGGAAATGTTATTTCAGATTTTGAGAAAAGTCCTCTTAAAAATCAAACTAGGTCAGACCAGTAAGACACTGGGATCCTCTGTCATCTTGTCAGAAACATCTTTGTGTGGTGGCCAAGAAAAACCAACATGACTCATTTTCTTTCTGTCTAGCCTGTGTTGCCATCCTCATTAGAAGACTGTCCCCTCTGGATAGCTGTGAATGAAGATGGTGTCAGCATACTGGATTACAACACTATGGTATGGTGAGGAACACCCTTTAAGAAATACAACTTCTCTCCCACACAAAGACATTCATTCCCCTCAGTCTACTTCAAGTCACTAAAAGTTGGTCTGTAATTCTACAAATTAACTTTTGGAGTCAGAGCTACACAAACAGAGGAAAATTATGGCCCCAGGGTAAGGCAGGGTTTCAGGAACCGGCTAACTGCCTGTCTGATGGGCAGCAAACACCCTGACACATCTCACGGAATCCCTGAGCAGTGCATTTTCACTACAGCCATCTGGCATCTAACGAAGTTTGGAATTATGGCTCCAGAGCAGTGAGGCATTGAGCAAGAAAACCAGAAACATAGTTGTCACTTGAGCTTTCTCTTCCAGCCAGTTCCCTGAACTGCCTGTTAGTGCTAGAACACCCACTCTCCAGCAGTAAGTAGTTAATGTGTTAGTTTGAGGTGGATACTTGCTCTTTTACACTGTGACCCTTTCAAACTCTCTGTTGTCTGCAGCACTTGAAGATCTCTTATTCCTACTCCTCCGTGCTCACATTTGGAGGCTGTCGAGATGACTTCATGATTGTAGTCAGTCAAATGAAAGAAAGGAGTTCTGGAAAAAACAGCACTGAAAAACTGCTTTTCACAATGGCAATTCCAAAGGTAATAAAATGAGCTGGGAGCTGCTTTCCAGCTGACAGCATCGCATGATGCTGGGGGGCTACTACTTGTGGCTGCTGACCAGCCAAATAGGTTCAAAATATTCCTTGCAAGCTGAGACCCGTAATCAACAGACTTATTCTACCTAACAAGACCTTCCACCTTCATTTCAAGCCCAAGCAATTCCATGTGAGAACCATTTTGAAGTTATGCAGACAGTTGATATTAAAAATCAAAGGGCAATCTTAATTGACTTACAGTTACTAATTTCCTTTCTTTCCCCCTAGATTGTTGAAGCAACACTTCTCATTGCCAGCTATATCAACTACCACTCGACACCTTCACTCCTGTCTTCCACACAGCCCTCCCGAAGCAAAACACCTGCTAACAAGTTCAGGGAGACTGAAAGTCAGTGCTTTTTGCCTTCTGTGCCCAGAAGCACTAAGGGGCCCACACTGCTCTGAAGGTCTCATCCCAAGGGGATTTGGGGCCTTTATTGTTTGGGGTTCTTTGGGGCTTTGCTTTTTTATCCCTGAGTTGCAGAGTTTGCTGGTGACACACTGCACTTCAGTGCAGGCTCTGATTTTTGTTCTTTCCATAAATGACGAAGTTCCTTCCTGTGGGTAGAGGCAGTGCCTTTTCTCCTAAAAAAAAAAAAAAAGCCCAAAACCCAGATAACTTTTGGCAACTGTGCAGGAGTCACGCTGCTCTGCCATGCCATGCCATGCCATCCAGAATACCATGCCTCAGGCCGCTTGCCTGCACAGAGCTCCAGTCACATCTGCTCTCTTTCCTCACAACCATTCTTCTGTCTCCTAGTCCTACTGCTTTGCTTCCAAGCACATACATCTTACAGAATGCTTTGGGTTGGAAGGGACCTTCAAAGGTCATCTAGTCCTGCTCCCCCTGCAGTGAGCAGGGAAGTCTCCAACAAGATCAGATTCTTTGATCACTCCCATTTTCATCTTTGCACCTGCCCCCAGGCTACTGCACACCCTGGGTATGGAATCTAGACTTAAAAATCCTAACGATCTCTCTTCCTCTTCTAGTCTCTTACAGTTACTATCATTCTTTTCAATAACCTTCAGTTTGCATCAGTCCCTAACTCACTTTTTTATGCGATTAGACTGCAGCCTCTGTAAGATCGGAGCGGTGTATAGGCATGAACCTGACTGCAGCGGGCTGAGCACGCTAGAAGTCCTTCTAAAAGTAAAACCAGCCAGTAATGGATCTGTTGGTACTCAACAGGGTGGATCGTTCTGCAGGGCTCATGCCGATTGTGGGAGGAACTGTGTATCATTGCATTGCAAACTAGACACACACTGCAATGGCAGTAGCCACCAGAGTGTAACGATTACTGTGCCATAGTCTGATGGGGTAGTTCAGACAGAACTTCACTCTGTGTTCTGGTTGTGAATAGTCACCATATTACAGTTTTTACCAGTTGCCACTCCCAGAACCAACCGCTCAGTCTGTTTGTGGAGACTGACAAGTTTTTATGCAACTGTTTAACATAAGAGAACAATTTCATTTTTCCTGGAGCTATAATGACTCCTCCCTGAAACTGATCTTAAAATTGAAAGACAAACTTTCCAAGTTCTTGTTCCAGACATGAAATTAAAAGAAAGAAGACGCTGCTGGAAAAGAAGAGGAAGTGCTGATAATTCCAATGCAAGTGAAGAGTCATTTCAGATCTGAAACAGGGAGTAGAGAGTAACAGTTCAGTGGTACTTGAGGATTTTGAACTTTAAAGAAAGGTGGAAACCCAGGGTCTTTTCGTGCTGAGGACTCTGAACAACTGGGACTGGAACAGTGTCAGACGAGGCCCTAGCTCCTACAGGCCTGATACTTTTTAGCAGTCGACACTACTCAGTGCAGTAGATGAACATGAGGTCTCTGCTTCACCATCAGACAAGCACCTTCAAAGACCCCTTTCAGTTACTCACTGTAGGAGATGTTTTGGGGTGTGTTTGAAACTGCAACGTAATCTTCCACAAGTGAAGAGGAGACAAGCAAATGTTGTACCTTTTCAGTGTAGATCTTCCCCAATCAGCTCTACCATTCTGACTTGACAGCAGCTGCTCCTATCAAACTCCTGCTTCCTTCATGCTACCAGAGCAAGGAGGAGGCCGTCAGCAAATGTGTACTCAAGTATTGTTCTTCTGACTTTCTTAACCAATGTTTGGGATTGGTTTTTCAATCTGTTTCAAAAAGACTTTGTCACGATTGAGAAAGTTAATGGATTTGAAACAAATATAAGAAAAACTGCAGTTCTTTAGTTCACCTTTCTAGAAAAGCCGAGGAAGAGTAACTGTGCTTTCCAAAGTACCGTGTGCAGCTTTATTATCAGGTATTCATGGGCAACTTTCCCAAATGAAAACCGAATGAATCCAACCTTTGGAAACAATCTGGCAATAGCAAACCAAAGCTATGTGCAAATGAACAAACCAACCGCAGCAGTGTTCGTACTCCCTCGTACTTGTCACCAACCCTCAAATACCCAACTAATAGTCACAGAGAAGCTGATACTTCTGGTGAGTACAAAGCCACAAATTAGAAGAGCATGGAACAGACTGAAACTGTTCTAGGTAATCCTTGATCAGCATTCTTCAGCCAACTGAAGAACACAATCCTGCGTGGAGGCCATACAGAGATTGTATGAACAGAAATCTGATTTGCGGGTACTTTACTGTACTCACTTGGTATGAATTTAGTGACCACCTGTCCTGGTTTAGAACAAATTTGGGGGACAGAGAGAGAGCATGTTAGGAATTCCCCTCCCTTTGATCTAAGTGATATAAAAGGTTGGACATCTGGAATGCAGGTGAAAAAGTAAATAACTTCTTCATAAAGAAGACATTAAATAACAATGCTAACAAAACAAAGGTAATTCCCCTCCCCAAAAACCTGTCCCCTATACCAAAATCCACTGACCCCCAAAACCTGACAGGTAATCCAGCAGGGTCAGTGTCAGATGCCGTGGAAGCAGCAGGAGGTAGAGTGCTGGAGCCTGGATGAAATCTGTGGAAGGGTACTGAGAGGGTCTGTGGGAAAGAGTGGCTGCAGTGAAGGGACTCCCCAGAAGGCAGCTTGGACAGAGCACAGTGAAGTCCAGGAACAGGGGGGTCTAACAGAAAAAGAATGGCAGCAGGCAAGTCTGCAGCAACGAACAGTAAAGAAGAGAGGAGCAGCCAGAATAGGGTGTTCAAAGCCAGCAGCTCCAGGGGCGGGAGTGGGAAAAGCAGAAGTCGGTGGTGAGCAGCAGGGAATCCAGAAAGGTCCCAAGTGATGAAGCGTGGCAGTGAAGAAGGCTAGACCACTCCCATAAAGCCCCTTGAAATAGCTGTGGAAAACCAATCCCAGAGCTGAACAGACTTCCCTCTCAAAACAATGTCCAATCACAGAGCTGACAACTCCCGCTCAAAAATAATTTCCAATCATAATGTCAGAACATCTGCTCAAAAATAAAACTAAAATGATCTTCCCGCTTCCAGGGAGCCATCCCCCCACCTCCCCATTCCCTCCCCAGTGCGGCTTTGTCCCACTAAATAGCAGTACATAACCTTCTGTTACAAACTGAAAAGGAGAAGGGAACAGAGGGATACAAACTGTTTTGTTGGGTTTTTTTTCTCTTTACCCCACAACACCATCCCTTGAAGTTATAGTAAAGGGTAGATGCTTTCTGAGCCAAAAACAATTTTAAGAAGTTATTTAGTCTTTTGTTTTCCTTTAGATACTTCTAAGTGATTAGCTGTCCTGGTGGACTGGTCAGTAGTGTGTACTTCCTCCCTCACACACAAAGTGATGTTAGTACAGCTGCTTTGGTTTGAATACAGAGAGGATTATTCCTCCTCACTCAGTCACCTGTGCCTGAATGTCTCCTGCAGCTGAAGGTCTGGCAGCCTGCTTTTTGTATCCAACCCCCGACAAAGCCACTTCAGAATAAGCTGAGCTGTCATCGGTGCTGGAGATGTGCACTCAAGGTATGAAAGCCTCCAGCTCTCTGTTCAAAGGCTGCATTGACAATACAGTGCTGGCATTTATGTCCTTAGATATTTGTACCAGGACAAACAGGAAGCAGAGATTGAATAAGCAAGAAGCTCATGATTTTCTCTGTAACCGCACTTTAAATTAAGAAGCACGATGTGTAGAACTTTTCCTTGTTATTTCTTAAAAATATTCACCAATACTTGAGTATTTCAGGGACCACCCTGCTCTGCTGGATGCACATATACCTCCTATTTATAGCCTATCTAACTTCACCCAGCCAACCCTGTGTAGGTGTCTATTTTGTATGATTCTCGGGTAGTGAAAACTTTTATTTTAATCTGTGCCTTTGGCAATGACTTTGAGAAGACAAAAGCCTTTGTTTTCCTAACTGCTGTACGTAAAAGACTGTCTGAGAGATACTGTGAGATGTTTATTATTAATTAAATGCAATTATTGTGAATTAAACGGAATTATTCTCAGAATGAAAGGACTGTTTTAAGAGAGTCTCAGCGTAAGCACAAATGGACGGTTGTTGTTACCTCAGCAAACCTGCCTAGTCTTGTTTCTGTCTGCTGATCTCTCAGTTTTAGTGAATGGACACAGGATGTTTACCCCCTCAAAGGATTAATTTCTTCCTGTGACACAACTGCTTGGTCATTCTGTCAGTGCACGTTCAGGGCTTCATGGCACTTTTAAAGTCGGTGCTCCCAGCACACTCTTCTGCCCAAGCCTGCACACTCCGCTGTGACATAATTCACTTTTTGTCACGACCTGCCTATAGCTCAGTGAATCTTCCAGCTGCTGCAGTGCTCCTCAAGGGCCTTGACCATTTCTTCTTCCCACAAAGAAATACAACCCAGCCAAAGCACAGACAACTCAAATGTAACCCATAGTTCTTGGACAGGGGAGCGCTGCTGTACTCATGTACACAGTCATGCTCCCAAGGCCTGCTCATGTAGGTAACAGCCAATGCCAGCTCCTGCCCTGCTCTTCCCAGTTCTGCCTGGACTTGCACGCAAAACCACTTTGCATCAGGGTGCAGCTACTCTAACTTCAGCAGGATCTATGACTTATGTTAGGGCAGCACTGGCATTAAAAATCTGGCCCACCCCAACATTTAAAGTATTTATGACAAATAAAACCATAAAAAGTGAAGCAACTTAGACACTGCTGCCCAAAATCCAGTGGCACATCCCTGAGCTACCGCCTTTCCCATGGACAACCAGAATCCTTCTTGTAACAGGAGCTAACTTGTCTTCCAGGAAAAAAAAAACCCAGAATACCTTATCTCCCCCATACTGCACGATGGTATGTTGCTACATGTTTAATTATGGATTAAATTATGAGCACGGTACAGCATTGTATGCAAATGAGGCATGACCCCTAGGCTTCTGACAATGGGCTGGTTTAGCTCTTGCTTGGACATTTCTGTTGTCTCTGCTCCATTACTCAGGAGAAAGAAAGATACCAGTTGAAGGTTGCTTTAATGTTTAGCTCATCAACAAACAGGTTTCATAACCTTAAGTTACTCCGAGAGCACACATCAAAACCCCTTTATTCACGTTGTTTGTAACAACATGCTTTCCTCATATTCTCAGAGCAGCTGAAGTGACCCTTTTCACACCATGTCTTTTCCACGTCCTGTGTCACCATGCTCCTGCCCTGCTCAGCAACAAGATCACATTTTCCCTGCCTTCGTTTTGCTACTTAGGTAGCCTTTGACATCCTTCAGCAGGTTCACCTCCATGTGGGTTTTGGCTGGCTGCATCTCAGACAGTGTTGCTGTATTACTGCCAGGTCACCTGTCCCTGTTTCCCCCCTCTGAGTACCTCCTTTTGATGGTCACATTTTGCCAGAAGCAACTTGTTCATCCATACAGGCTTCCTGGCATTTTTACTTAACTTCCTATTCATTGAGACGGAAGCAATTGTGAGCTTACAGCAGGTGATCTGTGACTCTCAATTAGCTTTCTTGGACCCCTTTTCCCTCTGAAGCCTCATCCCATTGGACACTTCTGAGCAAATCCCTGAAGAGGTCAAAATCTGCTCCCCTCTTTATTTCATGAAATGTAACTGAATGCAACAGCAGCATTTTAACTCTCCCCTCTTTTGCTTCTGAAATTCTCCTGTGCGTTGGGAAGTCACTGTCCCAGCCCACACACCAGCTTTGGTATTTAGGGTGGGATATAATTGTTTTCAAACAAAGGGCTAAACAGAAACAAACAATGCCTAGTTTAGGCATTCTGGCCAAGGTTATGCTAAGAGTTTATCACAGCTTTTGGATCACAAGAAGGAGTAAATGCTTGGTGCACCTTCCTGCCTCCCTTTGCCCTATTTAGCTGTGGTTCTTTTCTGGAGAGGCAAGGAAAAACCTTGAGTTGAAGATGTTCTGCTCACTTGCTTTCTCAGCAGATAACTTCAAGGTTAATTCCTGTGCTTGAGCTGTTTTCTGTAACACCTCTGTAAGTCTGTGTGGGCCTTTAAAAACACTGTGCTGCCACAACACTTTCTACTTGTCTCATTCCAAAAAGCCATGGGGCAGTTGGCTTGCTTTTCCATGTCTCTCAGACCTGCAGCAGCTTTGCTGCCTTGGTTATTTTACTACTGTTTTATTCCACTCGATTGTGGAGCTGTCTTCCTCTGCTCCAGGATTTCTTGGCAACTTCTGTACACTTCTGTCAAGCAGTCCAGACGTGGCTTGGAGCTCTAGGATTAAAGTCAAACAACAGAGAATAAGGCTCCCAATCGTTGGTAAAGGAATTAGAAAGCTGTAACTTTCCACAGTGAGAGTGTCAGTAGAGAAGGAATGTGGAGACAGCTAACATGAAGCTGACTACCAGAAGGATTTAGATATGAGGAAAACAACAGCAAGATATCTGTAAGTGATCAGCTTTCTCACATTAAGTCAATATAGAGAATAGATTTCCCTTTCACATGTTTGCTGAGAAATAACCCATCAGACTCTGGGAGACGTTTGGTGTAAACTGGTGAGAAACAACTGGAAGGCCAGGAGCCACACCTGCATTGAGATGGAAAAACTCGTCTCTAAAGCTGTCAGGTCAAAACATGCCTCTCCATTCTGCAGTTAGCCTCAGTGTGTCAGAAATCCTCCCCTTTCTCAGCTCACAGTTCACAGTAACTTCACAAAACACAATCCGTTCCTCCTAGCCCAGTAATCTATCTGTTAGGCCATACTCCTTCTAGAAACCGATCAAACAGCAGCTATTTCCAGACACTGATGCACTGGCCCAGGATACCCTGAAAGTCTACCGTCAGGCTGAGGAACTCAGATACCTGGCCCTTGACCTCAGCTAGTACTGCAAACAAAGGGACAATGGAAGGTTAACTGAAAACATCGACTCGTTTTGCATAAACAGCAGCAGTGGTCAAAGTGTAATGATTGTCCATTACTTCTAACCTGGACCAGACTAAAACCAGCAAAAGGTAAAAGTTTCCTAGTCCCACAGTCTCTGTAGTCCCATGACTTCTGAACTCCCAAAGCAGCACTACTGTGTAAAGTCCATCAAAGGCCTCTCCTTGAAAGCACTGCTTGAGAGAACAATAGGTCAGCGCAGAAGGGCTCCGGGGCAAAGTGACACTGTACCTTGTACGTTTGAAGGCTCACAGAGGAACCCAGCGAAGGAGACATGATAACATTACTGATTACTGCTCCCTCGAAACTAAGGGACACAACGAATTTGGACATTAAAGTGAGAATGGCTCACAGGTAATAAATTGCAAACTGATGCTTCCCTTGCTAGTAGAGTCAACTCTCAAACTCTTCAGAGGTGAGCTAGGACTAGGGGAGAGGACAGGGAGAGGAGAACTAGACAAAGGGGAAGCAGTTTCTCTGCAGCTGGAGAGGAACATGTGTAAGTACATCAGCTTCCTGATGGCAGTTCTCTGGTTAGTTAGTTATTGATTTCCAGACAATGTTTTTCCTCCTGATGACACATGAAATAATTTACGATATCGTTAGTAAACTTCTTCACAATTATGGTCTGAATTAACAGCAAGTATCTGTGGAATATGAATAGAGTCCATTTATACCTTTAAATAATTAGCTGAAGACTAACTGTAGCCAGACATAAACTGGACGTGGACTACTTCACTGACTATTGTTTTGATAGTCACCAGCAGCAGGTGAATTAGGAACAGAGAGGGCTGTAAACCTCAGCAGTATAAGACGTCACCGCCACTCCAGGATCATAGTTCTGTTTCCCAGACACACACAGAGAGAAAAGCCATCCCAGAAAAGTCCATCTGATTATGGGCAGTCAGAACAAGTTCAAAAGACAAGAGAAAGGGGAAATGGGGTAATAGTAAAGCAAACAAGTTATTATACATTAAGCAAGTTGCTCACAGCTTGTACTGTGATCTTTGTCAATGAGTGAGACAGGGGAAGTCATTCTAGTGCCAAGGAGGTTTTTATGAGTGCTTTTGGCACCCAGAGCTGAGAGAAAAATCAACTGCAGCCCAGTGCCATAGGTACAAGGGTAACATCAAGCATAAGGCTACACAGTCTGTGTGAGTCCTTGATATTCTATGTGAGCCAAGCACTTCTAGTCCATGCAAACTCCTGGTTGGATACAGATTTACACAAATCTCTGTTCTCTGAATGGAGGTCAAGTGAAAAAAACCATCCCTAGCTATATGAGACTTCCACGACCACATACCCCAATGGCCCAGTTGGGGAAAGACAACTGTCATCAGCTGTCTGCAGCAGAATAAAGATCCACTTAGACAGCTGGACACAGGGACCACAGAACTGGATTTCTTCACCCTTCAGTCAGACTCACCTGAAAGAGTGGCACAACCTCAGATACTCCCTGAGGATCATCAGGGTCCCGGAGGAGGATGCACAGGTAGTAGATAACTTTTTGCTGCAAGTCAAACAGACAAAATTGTCAGGGTTTGAAAATGCTATTACAATGCTGGGAGTTATTACAGAAAGAAGACCTGCTTCAACACACTGGGCTGAAGGCCAGTCACCCCAGGCCACAGACAAGACTACAAACTTACACAGACTGCCTTCCCCCCTTCACAAAAGAAGAAAATACAAACGCTACGTGTGGTTCCTTTTACTATATTTTTAACCTGAAATGAACACACGTGCTGGAAGGGTAAGGTCTGCTTTTCTACAGGAGCTTTGCAGAAAACCCCAGCAATAGGGAAAATGGCCTCTTTCGATATCTGTCTTATCTCCCTCTTAACTGCTTAGGAAGTTTGGCATCAGAATTTGTAAGACAGTAGAACACAAAGAACTAAACCCACTGGCTGTATCAGTGCCATTCTCTGAGAACTTTCTCCAAGTTCTTTGTTTGACTTGAGTTCTCCTTTGAAGGTGAGAGAACAGATAAGAGAATAAAGAGAGTGATCTGCAATGAAGCTCCTGATGTCAGTAAAGCTGCAGAAGGTGCTGTATTTAGTTGCTCTGGTAAATCCCATTCTCAAAAATGTGCTGGATGTGAGTGTTTCCACTGGTAGACAAGAAGAAAGGCCTGTGTGTCATTACCATATGGATGGCTTCATTGATAACCACATCCTTCACTTGACCCATCTCAATGAAGGTTGTGCTCTCCTTCCCTGAGGCGTAGGATGAAGTCACTTGAATGCCGAGTGAACCAATGACCAGCAGGGACTCCTGGTCGACTTTCACGAAGTGCAGGTATATGATCAGACCAATCAGTGTGATGAAGATAGCAGCAGAGAGTACCATGCTGTTCTGTAACACAAGTCAAGCAAAGACAGAGCTCTGGTCTTGCAATCAATTGAACTTGAACGTGGCCTTAGAGAAAGTTACATTGCACAGTAATTACAACATTAACCCTCCGGGTACAGGCCTTTTATGAAGGTGGACTCTTACTCGCCTGGCTCTCTGACACATGTTTAATGGGATTTAAATCAGTCTCACCAGTGTGGTTTGAAAGAATTGGGAGCTGATGCTCTCTTGTAAACGTAGTTAAGAAATCTCAACCCAAACCAGCTAGTAACAATTGTGACAGTGTGTCACACCAATGTATGCAGAGAAGGGTTGTGAAACACTTCCTGGAACTGAGGGTGAAGCCTCAGAGGGGATTTTTGGAAAATCACTGGCCTAGTGTTTTCCTTCTAAAAAACTTCATCTCTTTCCCTGCCTTAAATGCCAACCTAAAGAACAACTGCTGTCTCTTATCTGAGCACAAACATCTTCTGCGTGATGCACTCTTGGGATTGTGGCTACACAATATATAATGGATGAGGTCAGTGGTAAGTCACTTGAAGACCTGGCAGTACCTCCCAAAGGTCCACAACCTACAGTGTGGTTCGGGACAGGTTTTAGAGAGCCCCAGGCCACACAGATACACAGATCATTAGGAGTTGGAAGGGACCTCCAAGGTTCATAGAGTCCAACCCCCTTGCTCAAGCAGGATCATAGAACCTAGAACAGGTCATGCAGGAACCTATCCAGACAGGTCTTCAAAGTCTCCAGAGAAGAAGACTCCACAACCTCCCTGGGCAGCCCATTCCAGTGCTCTGTGACCCATAGAGAATTGACTCATGTTGACTGTCCCAACTTACACTCAGTCCCCCTTGTCTTATCATAGGGCGCAAGTGAAAAGAGATTATCTCACACTTCTTGACACCCAGCCCTCATGGGTTTATAGACAGCGATTAAGTCCCCTAGTAACCTTCTCCTCTCCAAGCTGAAAAGTCCCCAACCCAGGTGTCCCAATCTCTCCTCATAAGGTAGGTGCTCCAGTCCNTAGAGAATTGACTCATGTTGACTGTCCCAACTTACACTCAGTCCCCCTTGTCTTATCATAGGGCGCAAGTGAAAAGAGATTATCTCACACTTCTTGACACCCAGCCCTCATGGGTTTATAGACAGCGATTAAGTCCCCTAGTAACCTTCTCCTCTCCAAGCTGAAAAGTCCCCAACCCAGGTGTCCCAATCTCTCCTCATAAGGTAGGTGCTCCAGTCCCCTAATCATTCCTGTGGCCATTGAACTCTCTCAATCAAGTCGCTATCCCTCTTGAGCTGGGGATCTCAGAACTGGACACAACATTCCAGATGTGGCCTCACTAGGGCAGAGCAGAGAAGGACAAGAACCTGCCCTGATCTGTTTGATCATAGCCATGATTCAAAATTATAACTGGTACTTCCCAAAAACCATGTGAGGTAAAGATGCTGTGGCCACTGAAAGGTCTTCTCCAGAAGTTTGTCATCAGAGGGAAAAAACCCCAGTCATGAATCACAGACACTTGAAACCACACAGATTTCCAGAACTGGTTTCCAAGCAGAGAGGAAGAACTGCAGGCACTGGCATACAGGCTGCATCAGCACATGTAAAACCAAGTGGGAGGCCAAGTGGGCAGAAACTGCTGGCTGGGGTGTATGCTTTTATAACTAAGCTGGAACACAGCTTCCCTTCCAGTTAGAACCACCATTTCAGAGCTGAAACCTGCCAAATGACTCACGTCTCAATTTCTGTGTCATCCTTCGGATAAGATTACTGAAAAAACTGAAGTTCCACAAGTCAGTGATCAGCATCTTCAGTCAAGCTACTGGCTTCAGTCTGAAGGTGACTGGTCTGGGCCTACAAGCTGGTCCTTGCCTGGATTTATCAGCAGCTTTTGACATCTGTACTGCTGAGGTCTTACTGGCCCTGCTGTGAAACTTACGAGCAAGTAGATTACACTCTCCCCTGAGATGCAATGCTCAGGAAAATCCCTCCAAGGATTAATTCACCTCCTTATGTGGGCTCACAAAAATACTCTGGGCATCACTCAACATCCATACACACACCTGCCCTGCATGCCCAGAGCCTACAGACCGAGGGGTGCACCTGCAAAGCTACCTGGAGCACCCGGGATGCAGCCTGCGGCACCGGCCAGCACCGCTCTCTTCAACACGCACCCACCATCTCAGCCTTCACAGAAGCTGCTGGAGGCCCGCGTTGCACAGGGACCCCACTGGCGCACAGGGACCCCCACTTTCCACCGGCTCTGCCCCCCTGCCCGTGTCGCAGGCGCAGGGCAGCGCAGTCCCCGTGACCCTCGCGACTCGGGCTCAGGGCCGCAGCCGGCTTGGGGCCGGGCCCACAGATGCAGTCTCGGCCGCAAGAGCGGCGGGCAGGGCTGGAGTGGTGACGGCGCCGAGCCGGTCGGTACCTGACAAAGCACGAAGAGCCCGTAGGCCGCCAGCCACACGGCGGAGGTGGCGGCGCTGAGCGAACGCAGCTGCAGGCGGGGGCCGCGCACCGCCAGCTCCCTGCAGGAGGCGCTGTGCTGGCGACGTCGCAGCCACAGGGGCGCCCCCGTAGCCGAGCGGTACCGCCGCTCCTCCATGCTCTGCGTGGGGCACCCAGCGAGCACTCAGCGTGGGCCACCGGCGTACTCTGCTCTCCGAGGACGACCGAGTCACGCTCTTCCGGTGGGACACGGGAGGGGCAGGCCTGGGCCTGGCTGTGTGGTGGAGCTGTACGCGGCCGGACGGGAGCCGCAGCCCGCCCGCGGGAGGAGCCTGGGCTGAGCTGAGCCGGGAGGAGGCTCCCCCTACCCAGGCTTTCACCACCTCCAGCTCTCCCGGCTATGGCGGCGCCTGGTAGGGCCCTGCGCACGGAGCGCAGCGTGGGGAGCGTTCAGCTTCGGCAGGCGCCTTCCCTCCGTCCTGCATCGGGAGCTGCAGGGGCCGCAGGTGCTGGAGCGCGGTGTGTACCCCCTCCGGCTGGTTCACAACAGGACCCAAACAACCCGATTTCATGGAGGGATGGCTCTTGCCACGATGGGAGTTTTTTTCATATCTACGTATCTAGAGATATACATACAGAATGACCTCTACAGAGATATATATGTACATAAAAATACGTATTTACTTCGTCTAAGAGCAGTCCAGGAGTCTTTAATAGGACACGAGAAGCCAAGGGGTGCAAAAGAATCCCTGCCAAGCTGGGTGCTCAGCCTGGAGGAACTGGGTGATGGTCGGCACTGGTGCTGCACAGCACTAGGTGCGAGAGCTCGCTGGGGCTGAAGTGAGGAGTGGGATGGGGCTCTGAAGAAAAAGGGTTAGCTGGTCTGGATGGAAAAAAATTAACATCAAATAATGAACAGGAGACAGTGTTGAAATTGGGAAGAGAGGGAAAGGAGTCTGCAGATGGAGAGAAAGCAGGAAAAAAATAAATGGAACCTGGAGTTACAGGGTTTTACAAAAGGGAAGATGAGAGAGTGAGGTAAATGAGCAGCTCTGGTGGGACAGCCAAGGAGATGGGGACATGGAGAAGTAAAATCAGTGCAGGGGGTAGAGGAAGGAAAAGCATCATGAAGAGCAAGAAGGTCCATGACAGCAAGGAAAGGAATTGTGAGCTCCTGGAGGAGCAGTGACAGTAATTTACATCAACAAAAATACATGGGGAGCTACTGAGATTCAGAGTTGAGCAGACTATGTGGAACCCTTAAGGCAAAATAGCAGAGGCGTGTGTGGGTATCCACTGTATGTGTGTGTGCCATGGGCGAGTCCCAGTTTAACTGATGATCTTGCCAAGGTTCAGTGGTGACCTGCTTGTGCTGGGTTAATGGTTGGACTTGATGATCTTAAAGGTCTCTTCCAACCACAGAGGTTCCATCATCTCTTCCCTGACTGCTGCCAAAGGTGCTTGTTCGATGTGTTGGCTCCGTGTAGAAAGTTTTAGAGTCATTTCTTTGAAATATTTAAATAATTTCATTATTATTCACTTCACCGATTTTGGAATCTCAAATCCTTCAAGTGTGCCGTGAGTGGCTACAGTGAGAGCTTTCGGAGCCCGAGAACCCACTCAGGCTGAGACGCTCCGAGAAACTCGCAACTGGTGCTGTGGAGACAGTGGAGAGGAGAGAGGAAAAGGAGCCTTTCCGCTGCTTTGTCAGTTTCTCCAGAGGAGCAGCTTCGCCGCGGTGCTCCCGCAGAGAAGCCGCCAGCATCTCTAGCTCTGCGCGGGTGGGTGTGTCAGTCCACCCCGGGGGTGGGGCCCTAGAGAGGCTGCGGCCGGCAGTGGAAAAACCCCGGTAGGAGGAGGCGGGGGCGCTACCC
>VZRI01000219.1:501779-533834 GCA_013397515.1 Upupa epops
GCGGCGGGGGGAGAGGGCGGGGTGGGGATAACGGGTGCGGTGGGGCTACCTTCACTTCTCCTTCGCCCTCATTTTCCTCGTCTCTCTCTCCGCCTCTGTTAGGGCATCCCTGTGGCGAGAGGTGACTCAGCCGCTTGCTGTGAGCCCGGGCTGGTGAGGCGGCTGCAGGAGAAGCGGCTCCTTGCAGTGAATCGCTTTGTCCCCGAGCCTCTCGTGCCTTAGGGAGGCGATGCCCAGTGCGTTCCGGCGGTACCGGGAGAGCCAGAGCTGCCGCATCGCGGCGCTTGGCGGGGCTCTAGGTACAAAGCGGGGCCGGGCGGGGCGGCTCCAGCCGAGTGCTGCGACTGCCTCGGAGGCAGTGTCAGCCTGGGCCCTGAGGTGGCTGGGGTGCAGGCAGAGGTGGATGAGCTCCGCTGGAGAGGTGATGCGGGCACGGGGCATCCGTATGAGTCATGGCCCGGACTGTGCTTCTTGGTGTTCATTTAGATCGTGTGATTTCTTCCATAATCGTTACTAGCTACTTAACTTGTTCCTGAAATACTTGGAAATGATGAAGTTCAGAACCTTCTAGAGAAATCTTCAGGTCTGTGTGATGTCTTAACTGAAGTTTTGCTGTGAAAGCGCTTGCAAATGGCAGTGTGAATGGAAAGTTTCGGGTCTCTTTGCTGGTAGCGCTGCTGCTATTCAAGCAAAGCCATGCGCGCTCTCTGGGGCTGCGAGTTCCCGCATCTCTGCCTTCTACAAGCCAAGGCGTGCGGAAAGCCCTCTGTGGCAGCTGTTAGAAACGGGACATGAGAGGCAGAAACTTGTGAAGCTCAGCTATCTTAGAGTATCTTTAATCTAAAAATTGTTAATTAAACCTATAATGGGGGTGGAATTGCCTGCTGTGAGATGAATGCCAGTGGAGTTTGGATGCATGCAGAGACCATTGCCGACCCCGCCCCCCCCGGCGAATTTATTGAGTTATGAGATCTCTTTAAAACAGAAGCTATTGTCCTATGCAGCCCTGTAGGCCTGTCCTGCGTGTTTTAACGATTCACAAGCTGAAAAGGCATTAGCCATCCTTGGCAGTGTTTGCGTTCCCATGAGGATGATCTATAATCTCCTGTAAGAGTTAAATGTAGAGGGAATGTAGAAGATCTTGTACGCTGGAATAGAAGTAGGTCTCTGTATTACTGAGCTTAGAGTTTATTTAACAGGTTACCAGGTTTGAAAGGAGGATGTTATTTTAGACAAAACTGTAGGCAGTAGTTTATTTTTACATCATTGACATAATTCTATACTGGAAGGTTTGGAATTGTCTTTCAAATACTTCCGTGTGGTAAGAGTTTTGTGAAACGATCATCCCCAACAAAAAATGAGACAAAGCCTCTATCATCTGCATGATACAAGCTCACCTTCTTGAGAACTTGGAGAATGTAGAAAGGAGAATACAAGTCTTCTCTAGAGTCTAATGACAAAGCTGTGTAGATAGAAATGAATTGAGCTGGACTAAAAAAAAGTTCAAGGTGAAAATCCCTTTGTTTTGTTGCTTATGAACTCTTTACTCATACCTCCCTGTGCATGGTGAATTAATTTTCTTGCAATCTGACAATCTTAAAAGGCCCTAGGGTTTCTTCCTTCTGCAGTTTGTTTCCTATTGCTGATGCTTCTCCACTGGGGCAGTGTTGTTTAGGGTTTGTTCCAGTATGTGTTGGTGTTTATTGCTGCTTAAATCTTTGCAGCTCTTGTAGGGACAGGTTCAGATGGCATGTGGATGTTCTGCTGAAGGGCCTATGCTGAAGTAAGGGCAGTCTAGTAAACACAAAGGAGTCGTTAATCTTACAAAGACAGCCTGCTGGAGGGGATGGTGGTAGATCTGAGGAGGCTGCCATGTAGCTTTTGTATTGTGCACATCCCTTTGGAACCTTTACAAATGTTTATGGGGGTTGCTTATTTTCCTTGCCTGGGCTGGCAAGAGGGTTTTTCCTGTACTAGGGGAGTAGTGCTGTTGCTTGGGTTCCTGTGGTACACTGCACTGGCAGGAAAACTTCAGCTGTTTTTCTTCATTTCTAATAGTATGAATTGCCGCATTGTATGCTAAATAAGGCTACAGAGCCACAGTGGTGGTCTCATTATTAACTTGGGTGTTACATTTGCCTGTTAATTAAAATCATTAATAATTTTCACGTGACCCAGCTGGTGGTTTTCCAGGAGCAGGTAACACTGCAGACCAGGCTGCTTCTCTAAGAAGAAGTAGCCTTTTATGTAAGGTACAGGGCTTGTGTTGTCTCAGCCGTGTTGGCAGCTTCTGCAGCGTCTGTGCTGTTAGGGGCTGTGTGGGGGTGGGTGGTTGCATGCCCCAGTTCCCCACTGGGCTGTCCAAGGAAGTGCAGGTGGGGAGAAGAGGCAGTCTTCCTGTAACTAAAGCTATGTATTAGCAGTTGTGCTCCAATAAAACTGCTCTCACTTGTTTCAAGTGGAAGAGAGTGTTTGTTTTTGGTGGTGGTGAGATTCTTCAGTCCGAGGTGATAAAGTTGTGATCTGGTCACTCTGTTTGTTCTAATTCCATTCAACCTGCATAAAACGAAGGTGACGGGAAGCCTCCTTTTAATACATAGCACTCAGCTAGTAAGATGCATGTCCTGCATTTGTTTGTTTTAGCCTTGTGTAGATGTACTTTACACATCAAGCAACTCCATGGCTCACTGTGTTTGTGTATGCCTGATTCAATGACTTCTGCTGATAGTGCTCAAGCCACATCGGATCAACTAAGAACACAGGATCTTTGTTTCCTTGTGTTTGTGCCTGTTTGCATTTGCTTTCCCTGGCTGGTGTCTTGGGAGGGAATATTACTACTTCTGTTCTTCAGTCCTACTGCAGTGTCCTGAGCTGCTACTCCAATCACTAATGTATTTTTCTGGGGAGGGGATAGCCCCTTCCTGAAAGAGATTGTGACTGTATCTACATGGCATGATAAATTCTTGTCTGCCTGAAATGAAACCTCTGAACAGCTTGTTTATGCTTAGACTGAAATATGAGGAGGGAACTCGGAGGCAGATGGTATCACTAGTCTGTAACAGACTATCAGAGATGAATCTGAGCCCACTAGCTTGAATGTTATCCCCTTGTTATCAGAGTTCACTGTTCTCTCTGTTTTTGTGTTGGTAGTAGCTTGAGGCGTACATAAGAGGAGAGTTAATGTAGCTCCAGAGCCAAAACCAGTAGGTGTGCAAGTCTGTAACAGGCAGAATTTAAAATACAACTGACTAAGCCTGAAGGGCTTCTTATTCACTTGGGCTGATGTTTGTCATTTGGCTATGTTCCCTCTCCTAAGGGAAATGAAAATATTAACAGAAAAAGGACTCTGTTTGGCAAAAGAAGTGCGAATTAAAATAGAAACCCTACCTCCCTGGCATGTGAGAGAGAAGGGTACAAAGCTGGCAGGGCTGTGTAGTGCTCTGGCAGTAAAGAGAAATGGAAGCCATAATAATAAATGGAGGATCTTGGACCTTTTGGTGGGAAGGAGGGGGAGGGTAGGTGACAGATAGGTAACTTCATACTCTGGATCTTTGGCAGCTTAGCTTAAGAGCAAGAGTAAGAACTTCTTGGACCCCATCTGTTTTTTGCAGATTAAGCAGAGAATCTGATCAAATTTAACTCGACAGTGTTGCCTATCTGTCCTAAATAAAATAAGGGCCATGCTCAGATTTTGCCAAGCAGTAGTAGATAACTGTTAATTACTAGAGCTGTCAAGCTGGCGGAGAACCTCAACCATTGTTTGAGCAGTTAGTACAAAAGTTCTTAAGTGTTTCTTCTCGTATGATGTCTGGGATTTATTTCCATGTCCCCCCTACTTTATTAAGAGCTGGATTTTTAGAATATGAAGTGTTTGGAGTTAAAGGGACCTTTAGAGGTCAGCTAATAGTAACCTCTGCACTGAGCAGGGATGTCAACTAGATTAGGTTGCTCAGAGCCCTGTTCATCCTGGCTCAGGATGTTTCCAGGGTGGGGGTGTTCACCACCCTGAGCAACTTGTTCCAGTGTTTCCCCACTCTCACTGTAAAACATCTCTTCCTTATGACATCTCTTTCTTATGTCTAGGCTATATCTCCCCTTATTTCGTTTAAAGCCATCACCCCATGTCCTGTCAGAACAGTCCCTGCTAAACAGATTGTCACCACCTTTCTTGTAGCCCCATTTAACTACTGAAAGGCTGCAATACAGTCTCCCTGGAACCTCTTCTTTCTCCAGGCTGAATAAGCCAAACACCTTTGTCTTTGTGGGAGAGGTGTTCCATCTTTCTGATAATTTTTATGGCCTCCTCTGAATGTGGCTGGACTGCTGAGTTCAGTCAGCCTTGGGTGTGAATTACTTTAAGGCTACTTAAAGCTGTGGATCTGAGTCACTGGTGTGACAAGTGGATCACTGTCAGAGTCATGTGGCTCATGAACAGAAGTGGAGTTGGACTTGTTGAAGAGAATGACCATAGTGCTACAGGTCTTTTGTGGGACTGCAACAAAGCTCTTCAGTGATAGGGTTTGGGAGGTTGGTGTAGTGACTTTCAAAGGAGATACACTCCTGCTTTGCCCAAAACCACTGGATTCCTACTGACATCTGCAGCCAAAAGTAACCATTTGGCTTAGCTGCTGAAGCATCTGTTTCTACATTCTCTTTTTTCAATCTGATTCTCCTTGGGTGAAGAGTTTAAGTAAGTCAGTAATACACAGTGCAGTGCTGGGGTTCAGCACATGTGGACTGGTCACAGTTACAGCTGCAATACTCATTACTAGGAAAGCTAATTTTTGAGGAACATTGTTAGGGCAAACTGGTTAGGCTGTGGCATGGAGTTGTTACGCTAACAGCTAAGGCTTTGCGCCACAAAGCAGAAATGGGAATGCCTGTTCTTCACCCAGGCATGCACTCTCCCCCCACACTTTCTCCTGAAAGACAACAGATAACTGCCTGTCTTTTTCCCCCCTTTCCCTGAAACACAAGAATGCATAAACACCTGTGTTGGGCAGTGCTCATGTAGTTCTGAAGTTAGAGAGCATCTATTCTACATAGACATAGTGATCCAAGAGACTACTATTCTTGTTTACCTCTTGTGTGTCCATTCATGACTGGTTAGCTTCAAAGCTTTTGGTTTGACAAAAATCAAAGCACAGTCCAATGGACTGGGTGTAGGTAGCATTTGCAGTGAATATTTAAAATTGTCAGTTGTCAGAAGACATCAAGGGCAGGTGCTGCTCCACTCTGATGGAAGGCAGCCATAAGCTGACTCTGATAACGAGGCAGGCAGAAGGAGCACTGCTGAGGATCCAGAGGAGAGTTTTGTGGGGGAGGCCTCCACTGAGACTGTTCTGTGTTGCTCTGCCATACCAGGCTCTGCTGGGTACAGCTTATGCTGACCATGGGAAGCTGACTTTCCTAGGTTTGGGGGAGTGTACTGTGATGTCAGTTATGGTCTGTCCTTTTAAATGTGGTCCCCTTCAACATTCGTGTGATTACAGCTAACCTTGTAAGTTACTACAGAAACACCAACAGTGGCAGTACAGAGTCAGAATGTTCCTTGCAGTAGGTCAGTTCTGATCCTCTTACCTCCCCAGTGCTGGTGGAGGACACAGTCTGTTTCTCTTTGCTTTGTCAGTCGGTTGAAACTTGTTTTGGGTTTTATTTTCTCGTGTGGCTCATGTGTATTCCAGGCTCAGCATTAGCCCTTAAGCTGGATTTAAAGAAACTTTGGTAATGTAAGATAAAATTCACTTGATGCTTTAATTGTAATTGCTCCTCCTATCAGTTTAAATCAATTTAAAAAATGAAAGCTAACATAGAATCAGTTCAGGCTTCATCTTTCTTCCTGAATTTTTTTTTATAAAGGGAAAAGAAACTTAAGGATTAAAGAAGAAATCTCTTGGAGGGGATGTCCTGGCTCTATTTTAGAATCATCGAATGGCCAAGGTTGAAAGAGACCTTAAAGACCATGAGTTTCAACTCCCCCTGCAGAGGCAGTGACACCTTCACTAACTAGATCAGGTTACTCAGGGCCCCACTGAACCTGGCCTTCAACACTGCCAGCGATGGGGCAGCTACAGCTTCCTTGGGCAACCTGTTCCAGCATCTCAGCACCCTTGCAGGAAAGAATTGTTTTCTAACAGTCAACCTTAATTTCACCTCTTCAAGTCTGTAACCTTTCCCCTCACCTCTCACAACACCAGGTTGCCCAAAGGCCCATCTAACCTGGCCTTGAACACTTCCCAGGATGGAGCAGCCAAAACCTCCCTGGACAGCGTGTTCCAGTGCCTCATTTCTTTAGCCTGCACAGCCAGAACCAAAAACTTAGTACATCCAATGAAAGATATTAGCCACTCAACCCAGGGACACCTCTAACTGGGACACGAGATGCCTTTGAGCAAGCTGTGTGACAGTGGTGATATTCACTTTGTAGCATCCATTTACCCACAGGTACCCACAGCAGGCAGCAGTTACTACAGCAAGTAATCTCCCTGTATATATTTAGAGAATTTTCTTCCATAAAAGCAGGTGGCCCTTAAGTCCAGGGACTCTTATCTGGAAAAAACCTGAGCAACAGGGAAAGGCTCCCTCCCATCCTCCTCCAGTGGGACACTGCACCACAGCCAGAGCAACCAACCTGACAGCAGGGAATTTCTGCCTCCAGAACACAGGCTGTGGCCTAACACTGCCCAGTGGCAGCTGCTATTATAATTCCAACAGCAGCAAACAGGAATTGGACAACATCTGGAACAGGAAACAAAAGAATCCCCTGACACTGCCTGCTTACACTAGCTAATTGTGAACAGGGGATAATAAATAATTCTAGATTAATGGGGAGATTCCATCCGTCCTCTTCTGGGGCTCTAAATCCTGCTGAGCTCCATTAAAATACATCTGGAAATCCCCCAGTTATTACCTCTTAATCCATACTGTGTGTCAAAAAGAGTCACATAAAAGCATCGGTCCAGTAAACTCTCAGATTATGGCCTGTTTAGCAAATGCCAACAGACATAGACAGGTTTTGAGGCAGCAGTGTGTCCCAAGAAAGATGTTTACAGGCAAACCCAACACTTCTTTCCTGCGAACAAAAGGCTAAAAGCTGTTACCATCTTTCTTTTCGGTGTAAGCTCATCAGCTTAAGGCACAGAATTTGCAATCCTTTCTCAGAAACAACTTGCAAAATACCTCAGAGAGCAGCAAACAAGTAGCTCCATTCATTATGGCCAGCATATTCTGAAACCTATTTTCAGACAGTTTTAACCCTCCATAATTATCCAGGGTGTGTGTGTATAAACCGACACAGATTGCATCCTTCTGTTGTACATGAATATGAAGCTAGGCTGCCAAGGTTCCCACTCCAAGAGGCTGAGATCTTAGCAGCCTAGTTTAGTCAGAGCCTTGAGGTTCATTATGCAGCATCTATTTCTCTTTGAACTGCTAGAAAAAAATCTGCTATTAGACAAAGACATTGCATGGCTCAATAGGTTTCTGCCAGCTGTAAAATTTCACTCCCTAAAAAAGGCAAGGTCACACTCCAGCACCTTCCACCCTGCCTTTTGGCATTTGTAAAGATCTGATCTAAAGGCAGTTTCAGTGTCTGTACCTACTTAAAAGGCATCAGCTCATACAACAGCACCAAGGAAGCACAGTTCCAATTGCTAACTCCAAGTCTGTAGTCTCAAGTAATCTCCTGCATGAAATGAGCCAAGAAATATTTTTGGACCCCAAATTGAATAGCCGTCTCATTTCCCTTTGATAACCACTGATAACATTGGTATCTTATGAAACCTGGTGCACTTGACCTGGAGAGATTTCCAAAAACGTCAGTATCAGATGTTGGCAAATATTTGCACTGTGGCTGACATCAGCAATGAGACAAGGGTGCAGCTCCACCAAACCCTGCACAAGTGCTAATTCACTAAGTCAGCTTAATGCAGGAACAGTTGCAAATGGCAAGAACACAGCTAGGTGATTACAACCCCATAATCCATAATGCCAACCCAGCTTTCCTCAACAAACATTTCAATAATTTCTGTAACTATTCAAAACACAAGTAGTTATTAGACTAGTTAACCCAGAGCAGTAACTTTCAAGGAAGACGGAGTATCTGTTTAGAGAGGTTCTCAACAGAGTACCAGCTCTAAGAAATTAGGATCAGAGCAATGCTCTTCATATTCAAGCAGAAGATCCTTTATTTTACTTCACCTCCTTCCTGGCATTTCAACCAGGTGTTTTTTTACAACAGAAATTGACACCTTTCATCCAAACAAAGAGTCCTCTGTACTATACTTACAGGAGCACATACCTGCCATCTTGGTCTTCTGAATTGACAAGGAGAGATGGGATTAAAGATTCAAACAAGACATGCAGTGCAACACAAAGCAGCTAAAAACCCAACTCAGTTTTCCCCTGTGATCTCCCCTTGCGTCCTCCTCCAGTAACTCTTCAACAACATTCATGGCAAAGAGTAAACCAATATGTGAGCCTACTTACTCCAACGCAAAGATAATTCTGCGGGTGCAGACATTCATCTATGTCACACATTAAACCTAATTCTATAATACAAAATGATCAACAGTGAAGGGCGTTACCATCAAACAAAGAAAATTGTGTCCTGGGCCACATCAAAAGCAGCAGTGACAATCAACAGAGGGGATTCTCCCCTTCTACTCTGTACTTGGGGAAACCCTACCTGGAGTCCTATGTCCAGTTCTGGAGTCCCCAACGTAAAAAGGGCACAGAGCTGCTAGAAAGTGTCCAAAGGAGAGCAACTCAAAATGATCAGAGGACTGGAGTACCTTGTGAGGGCAGGCTGAGCAAGTTGGGGTTGTTCAGCCTGGAGAAGAGGGGGCTCCCAGGTGATCTTATAGCAGCTTTCCAGTCTCTGAAGGGGGCTACAAGAAAACTGGGGTAGGGCTTTTGACACGGGTGGTAGCAGAGGATTGGAACTGGATGATTTTCAAGGTCCCTTCCAACCTAAACTATTCTATGATAAATGAGTACTTTCCATCCCTTGATGTGCTGGCCTGTGACTTTTCCATACCCTGTTCTGCTCAAAGTAACTTGACTTAGGGAAGATCTACTGTGCAAACAATTTCAAGATAATTTATTCATAAGAACTTACTCATTTTTGGCTGAAATGTGCTCCCAAGCAGCTCTGAAACTGTTAGGAGTGCAATCCTCAGCAGCTCAGTAAACCTCTCTGAAGCTGTAGAGGAGAGGTGCCTCTGCACACTAATCCTAACAACAGGACTGGTGTTCGTGTTTTTATATTGCTGTTGTAACTGTACTGATGATTAATTTTATCTCCTTCATATCTCTTTCAAGTTCCTGTAACAAAAACAGATGAATCAAGCCAGTGTTTTTTGGTTCTCACTTCAAAAAACAATCCTCTTGAGCCAGAGTTCTGAGGCAGCTCTTGACTGCACCTGGTGGTTAATCTGTGCAGTTGATAGCCAACTAATGAATCAAATAGAAGGTATATTTTAATGCCAGTCGAGCTTGAAAGTGGGAAGGACTTGTTTTATCACATCACTATCAGAATGGTGTTTGTCCTGCAAGCACTGTATGGCCCTTATTCACTAAAAATAAGGGCCTGTGCTGCCCTCCCAAATGCTGTGGGGTTGCTGTGCTTTCTAAAGAGTGTACTGGCTTTTCTGTCTGTCCACATATGGTTCTAGTTTCCAGAACCTTGATCTCCTGCCTTTGTTTACAGTTATTAATATCTTAATAGATAATCGCTTAGTATCTTAGCGGCTCCAGAGAGAGGCAGCAAGGCTGTGGAGAGGTCTGCCAAACAGGCCCTATGAGGAGTGGCTGAGGGAACTGGGGTTACTTAGAGGGGAGGAGGCTGAGATGAAACCTTATAGCTCTCTACAGCTTCCTAAAAGGAGGTTGTAGCAGGGCTGGTACTGGTCTTTTCTCCCAAATAACTAATGATAGGGTGAGAGGAAATGGCCTCAAGTTGTGTTGGTGAGGTTTAGGTTAGATATCAGGAAGCAGCTCATTCCTGACAGAGTAGCTGAGCACTGGAACAGGCTGCCCAGGGAGGTGGTGGGGTCACTATCCCTGGAGATATTTGGAAAAACAAGTAGCTAGAGCACTTGAGACCCTGGGCTAGGGGTTGGGGAGATGCTAGGATGAGGGCTGGACTTGATGATCCTAGAAGTCCTTTCAGCCACGATGATTCTATGATTTTAGTGTGTGTGTGCTTTGTTTTTCTATCTGGTGAATTACTAAAGTCTTTTAGTAATGGCCAAATAACAGCAAGATCCACCAGACTGTACAGCCCTACAGAACATCTATTCTGAGAGTGATTTATGTGGAGCAAAATGTAGCTGAAAAATTATCTTTTAATCTTTTTAATTCAAAAGTAGGCAGATGAAATGGAAAGCAGTTTGCATCTTCGAGTACTAGATATTCCACATAGAAGCTAAAACATACGTTGATAATTTAATTATTTAATAGAATGTTTATAGAACAGCAAAGAAACGTATTGTTGATTGAATCTCTTAATGTCTGATCAATACATACATGACACTGCTGGCCATGTCAGGCTGTGTGGTTTGTCTAGATAACTCTGTGTGTTCACTATGTTTCTCTTCTGCCCTAAGGTCATTATATATAATTTTTTTAAAATCTAAGCAACATTAAAATGGTAGGAAAAGATATTTATGTTCAAGGACGGGGTTCATGTGTATGTACTTCTGAGATTAATTCCCTTAATCAGAGAGCCCTTGGGCAGTTGGTTGAACACATTCCTGTTGTCCCAGGTTGAAAACATTCCTGCTCTCCACATGGAGACATTGGGCCTAGACAAAGCTGGGGAGCTGCTACAGGGGTTCTCAATCTGAACACCACAAGATTTGTGAAGATGGTAGTAAAACCTGAAGGTTTCTAGGGTTTTTAATGAAAATAACTAGAGAGGCATCTTAATGAGGAGATGGAATATCCTTTGTCCAAAACATGAACAAGATTCCCAGGATTCAGCACCCCACAAGTGCTTGTCTACCTGTACAGTATGCGCACTGCAACAGGTAGGAACCTGATGGAATCCTGTGAGATTAAGGGCTTCTTGATTTGTAAACTGAACCAGGTCTTTTTGATTTACAAGTGGGGACTGGGAGGAGGGCAGGATTAAGATATGGCTGAACACAAGTGGTATTTGCCTACCAAGTGATATTTGTCTAGAACAAACTGGATAGAATTGGTCTTGCTTGCTCTGCCTTCAGCACAACCTAAAGATTCAAAACCAGTTCCTTAAGTGCTGTAAAAGATGGCATTGTGTAAGTAAAAGATGGCATTGCTGGTTATTGTGTCAGACATGTTCAGGGGTGTAGCTTGTCTTAGAATTGGGTTTTATTCACCCTTTTAATGGGTAAAAAACCACTGTGGTGTACTTCTATTCTGTAAGAGAACAAAATGTATGTGGCAGTTCTGTCATCTATGATGCTGCAGGCCAGCATACAGCACACAATGTACTTATCACTGAAACAGCTCCCCAGTGTAGATTTATCTCCTACAGATGTCAAAATCTCAATTATTGAGGCTGGAAAAGACCTCTGAGCATAGCCCATGATATTAGCCCATGACCTAAATCACCCACAATCACCTAGACCATGGCACCAAGTATCACAGTAATGATGAGGCTGGAAAAGACCTTAAAGATCATCCAGTCCAACCTAAAACCAACCAAGTAACCCTAAACATCTGACATCTAGACCATGCCACTCAGCACTTAATCCAGCCTAACCTTGAACACCTCCAGAAATGGTGACCTAACCACCTCTGTGGGCAGCCCGTTCCAAAATCTGATCACTCTTTCAGTAAAATACCTTTTCTTAATGTCAAGTCTAAACCTCCCCCAATGGAGCTTAAGACTGTGACCCCTTGTCCTGTCTCCAGTGTCCAGGGAGAAAAGACCAACCCCTGCCTGACTATAACCACCTTTTAGATAGTTACAGACAGCGATAAGGTCACCCCTGAGCCTCCTCTTTTCCAGGCTAAACAGACCCAGCTCCATCAGCCTCTCCTCGTAGGGCTGACCTTCCAGGCCCTTTACCATTCTAGTTGTTCTTCTCTGGACTTGTTCCAGCACCTCAACATCCTTTCTAAACTGAGGGGCCCAGAATTGAACACAATACTCCAGTTAATACTCCAGGTGCCACAGCCAGTCTGTCCTTAAACACCTCCAGGCATGGTGACTTTACCACCTCCCTGGGCAGTCCATTTCAGTGTCTGATCACTCTTTCCATGAGGAAGTAGAAGTATTACATTGGAAGTATTAACCTGTGCAGTGTCTCCAGAAGCTGTCAATGTCTGTTTAAATGATGCAATCTCTCTTTTTGCAAGTCTTGGTTCCAAAATCTGTCTCCTGGGCATGCCTTCACCAAACCCTAAGGCACTGAGAAATGCACTGGTGTGCACAGGCAGCAGCCCTGCAGGAAGGCACAAATACAAAGCAGATTTTTTATGTTCACTGAGCTTCTCTCAGAATTCACAACTGCTTTCAGATTCTGTACAGCAGAATGGAGGGTAAGTGATGGAGTAGTCACACAGGTCCTCAGAACAGCTGCTGGCTGATTAGGTGTTGCCTTAAAGAGGGGAACAAACTCATTCTTGTTGCCTTTTGAAAACCAGGGATTGGTGTTTCTGGTCCTGCTGCATCTACTTATGTAATCCTTGGGCTTGAAGCCGTGCTTAGCTGCCATGGCCTCTCCTAGCAAACACCTTGACAAATGTCCGTCAGTGTCTTTCCTAGTCCACACTCTTTTCACCTGGCAGCACTTCTGACACTGTAACAGTTGGGGTTTTTCCTCAATGCTAATTTAATGTTGTCGCCACCAAGAGATTTTCTCAGAGCCTGTCTCCTGTGCATTAGGCCAATGGAAATCGATCAGGAACTCCAGAGCCCCAGCTGGGCTGTTTCTTCATGTTGTGCTGTGGACCTCTAACTTTTCTGATTGCCCTGTCAGGCACGGGATGGTTAAGGGCAAAATGTCAAGCTGTAACCTGGATGCTCTGGAGTGGGAACAGATTCAGAGGAATAAATGGGATAGGCATAGAACCATTAAGGTTGGAATAGGCATCAAAGATAAGAGTTCCACTGTCAGCCCTACCCACAAAACCGTATTTCAACTACATGTTTTGACCCCTCCAGGGATGGCAATTCTGCCACTTGCCTGGGAAGCCTCTTCTGATCCTTGATCACTCTGTCAGTGAAGAAATTTTTCCTAATATCCAATCGAAACTTCTGCCACAACTCAAGGCAGTTTCCTCACATTCTATCACTCATGACTTAAAAGACTGACTCCCACCTCTCTACAACCTCCTTTCAGATAGTGGTAAAGAGCAATAAGGTCTCCCCTAAGCCTCCTTTTCTCTAGACTAAACCCCAGTTTCCTCAGCTGTTCCTCATGGGGAGGTTCCCTGAGCTGTTCCTCAAGGGCCTTCAGACCCTTCAGCAGTTCTGTTGCCCCTCTCTGGACCTGCTCCAGACCTCTGTCTCCTCCTTGTATTGAGCCACCCAAAACTGAAGCCAGTACTCAAGCTCAGGCTTCACTAATGTTGAGTACAGGGGGTAGATCACCTCTCTAGTCATGCTGACCACGCTGTTGCTGATGCAGGCCAGAATGCTGTTGGACTTCTTGACCACCTGGGCACACTGCTGGCCAATGTTCAGCTGCTGTCAATTACCCTCGGCTTCTCTTTCACATAACAGTTCTCCAGCCACTCATTCACAATGCTGTAGTATTGCAGGGGGCTGTTGTGAACAAAGTGTAGGACCCAGCACTTGGTCTTGTTAAACCTCATCCAACTGACCTTGGCCCATCCAGCCAGCCTTTCTAGGCCCCTCTGCAGGGCTTTTCTACCCTCCAGCAGATTGCCACAGCTGCCTGGTTCAGTGTCATCTGCAAACTGTCTTGAGGGTACACTCAATCCCCTCATTCAGATACTTGGTGTTAAACAAGACTGGCCCCAGTACTGAGCCCTGGGGAACACTGCATGGCATGACAGGTATTCAGGGTGGTCTTCACTTATTGAACCACTGTTGGTGTAGCTGTAAACAACTTTTATTGGCCTCATCAGTGCCTGCAGCAACAGGCCCGTGTGAAACTGAGAGGCTCTGGCCTGTAAAATGCTGTTAGAAAGTCTAACTCTAAAGGAGTGTCAGGACAGCCCACGGTCTCAGCCAGCAGAGCTGCAAAGGACAGGGTCCACAACAGAGAAATATAAAATGTGTCCAATCAATAAATGTGGTGAAGGAGAAATGACTCTCAAATGGTTCCTTGTTTCCTCATCTGTGCAGAGTCAGATAAATAGCTTCCCCTAAAATGTATGTCTGTCTACAAGTCTTAGACCTAGAATGTCATCAGTCCTCAACAGTGGCTTAGAATCAAAGCCCCAGCATTAAAAGTCCTCTAGAACATCTGGCAGAAAGAAAATGAGTGGTTTCTCTTACCGAGCACTAACACAGCTTCCATGAAGGTGCCTGGAAGCACTGTGAGACAATTTCTGTTAAACACAAAAGTGCCAGGTTACCGTTGAGTTTTTGTGGGGTTTGAAACCAGAAAATAACCCTTATGAGTTGGGTGCAGTTACATGTGAGGTCCTGGGCATCTTGGAGCAGCTGAGCTCACTACAGCTGTGTACAGTCTGTGTACCTAGGAAGGGAGGTGGCAGCACAAGCTATGCTCCAAGTTAAAATTGCCAAGAAATAATTCAAAAAAAAAACCCTACTGATTTTTTTTAGGTCACTGTCTTGTGACTGTTCCGCCTCATCACTAAATGTAAGCAACAGCACTGCCTTAAGCTTTCTGATGGGTAAAGTTGTGACATGGTTGTTTGCAAGGTGTGCAAACAGTGAAGTAAAATCACTCCTTTCATGCCTGCCCAACCAATTTTCAGCAGGGCTGGTTTCTGGATGCTGCTTTGGGTGCTTTTTTCGGTAACTCAGTTTATCCTTTTGCTGTTGTTTCTAGGATGCCAAGTGTATGACTTCGGAGATTTGAATTTCACTCAAGTTCCCAATGATGAACTGTACAACAACCTCATTTTATACCCCCGGTCAGTGGGTTTAGCTACTCAGACCCTGGCAGACGCTGTGAGCAGAGCAGTAGCTGCTGGGCACAGCTGCGTGACTATGGGAGGTGATCACAGGTGAGCTGAACTGGTCAATGGGGCTGACACTGGAGAGTAAGAATTTAATTAAAAAGAAGGGGACTGTGGGAATAACACAAGATAATTTCCTGGCAATACCCCAGGGTAGTAGCATTTTGATCTTACTGCTGTGGCTTTTCTGGTGAAACACAGAAGACCCTATATGTATCTGATCTGAGACAGCACTGATTAGTTAGTGTTCTGGTGTCTGTAGGCATGCAGATGAGGTTTTCCTGTTTGGGGGAGTCTGTGTGATCATGTCCCTTTTGGAACTGTTGTGGTTTCCCTGTTTTGCTCTGTCTAGTGATTCTCTTGTCCCTCAGCTCTCAGGATAGGTTTGTAATGCCAGTGCACAGGCCATTTTGTGATAGAGCTTATAATCCAAATCTGTTTTTCCTGGTTTTCACTGACCTTTGGTCTGATAATTGTTTGAAGAAGGTAGGGTGCATAAGAATAAATTGCGGGGGAAGGTGTCATGACTGGAATAGAATGGGTGAAGAGCAGAGCTCACAACTGAGCTCACTACATTTTCTAAGAGACCATTTGGAGGCCAAACAAGTAAAGATAAGAGTGGGAAGAGTGACAGTGCAGAAAAGAGAAGAGCCTTTTCTCCTCTGTAAGGACTAGTATAGTCTTACTATACTATACTTCCTTGGATTGTCCTGAATCATGCATTTTCTATGGGACTCGCCATTAGTTCTCATGGCTGCCTCATACTGAAACATAACAACACTGCTGACTGAAGCTGTGGAGTTCCCACTGTTGTTACAGTTGTTTTGGAGGTGAAATGGTGACTAAAAAAAACTCTGCTACTGTTCTTGCAGCTTGGCACTTGGTTCTGTCAGTGGCCACGCACGGCAGTGCCCTCACCTGGGTGTGATCTGGGTGGATGCACATGCTGATATCAACACCCCTCTTACAACTCAGTCTGGAAGCCTCCATGGACAGCCTCTCTCATTTCTCTTGAGAGAGCTTCAAGATAAAGTAAGTATCTTGCCAATACAACGAGCCTACACTGAAATCCTCAGAGCATTTCTTTTCCTGCTGTGGGGTTTGTTCTTATCTGCTACAAATGTTATCTGAGTACAGGCAAAAATACATGTGATCTGTCTGTCCACCAGCACATGCATGTACGTAGACACAGACACATACACTAGGAATGAGAACAGGCTTCTCTATTTGTTGGCACTAATGTGGATTGCACGGTAAACACGAGTTCACAGCAGCTCTGTGCAGCAGCCGACCCCGGTGTCATTTTGTGAGGCTTTGCCGTGGCAGCAATTCTACCGGCTAAGCAGCAGGAACCTCCCCCTAGCCAAGCCTGTGAGAGCTGTGCTGAGCTCACCTCCAGAAACAGCGGGGTCCTGCATGCCTTGCACGCCTCTCCTGCTTAGTTTGGCTCTTCCGTGTTGTGGCAACCTTGGGGCCTGAAGGGGCTGTTCCTGCATGATCTCTGTTAACTGGCTGCTCTGAGTTGGCTCCACTGGCAAATACTACAGCTGTTCCTACTTACAGGGTGCTTTTAAGGAGAGTCTTTGTCCTTAGAGGAGGTGGAACGTGCATGGACAGTTTGTTGATGTCAAGATGCTAGACACCAGGTTGCCTTAAGGCTTGGGGACCCTTTTTGGTTTGGCTGCTCCTGCCTCTACAGTACGCAGGGCATCTCCTGGAGACACTGCAGTGTGCATTGTTAAAGGCTGGAGCCTTTGCAGTAGGAGCTGAGCTATGACAATCTGCTTCTACTGAAGCTTAGGCTAGAGCAGGATCAGCAACTGTGGGTTGAGAGTGGGTGCTAGAGTTACAGAAAACCTCTGTTTCATTCTGGCATTTTGTACTGCTAATTGTTTTTAACTTGTTTTTCTTGCTGGGGGTGCAGTACTGGTGGCAGCGTGCCTTTGTTCTTTCTAATACTTTGCGTGTGGTCTCTACAAGCATGATAGAATTCCCCAAGTAACAGAATTCATGGGGCCTCTTGGAATAGCCCCAGGTTACAAGAAGGTCAATACTGAAGGTTACTGGATGTCTAGCTGCTTGCTCATAAAGAGGGCAATACTTTTTTCTTTTGGGCAACTGTACCCTCTTCTGCAGGAAAGATAGGAAGAGCAAGGGAAAAAGTTGTGAGTTCTGAAGCACAACTAAGGTAAATGGTATGATTTGGTAAGAACAGAACAGAGCCAAGTTCTCAGGTAGCTGAGGAAGGAGGAGCATGGCAGAATAATGTACGCTGCTTGCCTGTCTTGCCTGTAGTAGACACTTCTGGTCTAGTGCATCCAGTTCTTTCTGCAGCACAGAAAGGCAGTATTTTATTTTTTTTTGTGAGTTTCCTGGGAGCAGCAGTAAAGGGTCAAATTAGTTTAGAGGTGAATGACTCGGGTATGGTGCTGGTTATGAGCTCATATCACAAGCCCACCCACATTGGAGGTGTTAGGAAGTCTAGGCTGAAACATGCATGACATTAGCCCCACAGTCTGTATCTGCAGCTACACAAACTGTATGTACTCACTTCGACTTTCCTGCCATACACAATGTTCCTGTCTAGAGGGAGCAAATACATTTGTCCTGCTGGTGCAAAGAGGTTTCCACAACAGTAAGTTGGTTTTTTAAGCCAGACAGCAATAGTACGATGTGTCTGTGACAACAGCTTGTGACTAACTGGAGGAACCCTCACGTGAGAACAGGTACATGTGTCATGTGTTACATGTGTAAGGAGAGATTTTTGTGTTGAGCCCTGTATCTCCTCCCTTGCTTTCAGGCTTGCTGTGAAAAAACATTTGAGCAACCCCTCCACATACCATGACACATCTGTGTGTCTCCTCAACCACACTGTCTGGATCACAAGATTCATTTGTTGACCAAGAAGCTTCAGGAAGGCTACTCAGCACTTGGCTTCCTCTCTAAATTGTTTTGTAGAACCAGAAACATCAGTTCTTTTATAAAGAGAAAGCAAAACAGCTTGTATTACTGCCTTTTACTTTCCTGGTACCACTGCTCATCTTCCAGTAACTGGTACTGCTCTTCAAGGCACCTGAAGATGCTGGTTCTTTGTTCCTTATTAAGAGGAGATGAGGCAGAAGTAGCAGTGTAACTTGCTTACCTATTGGGAGCACAATCTATTTGGAGTGTTCATGCCTCCCTGCAAGCAACTCAGTCTAGCTGCTGTAACCTTCTCTGGGATGGTTGGACTTAATGATCTTGAAGGTCTTTTCCAACCAAAAGTCTATGACTGCATGAGAGAGGAGTTCAGTCTCTTCAGTTCTACATTAAAAAATGCTGTGATGTAGCCTTACATACAGGCCCAACTTGTTCTCTCTTCAAGTTCCCACCTTGAATTTGTTGATATTTAATGCTTTTTGCAAAAGTTTTCATGACGTTTTCCACAATTCTAGAAGATACAAGTGCCTTGGCATTTATTCTTTTGCTTAGGAAAGGTTTCCTCGGTAGGGAGTTGTGTAGCATTGTCATTAAGTGAACTGTGTAAGTCAACTACATCCGGACATCTATTTTCTTATTCCCCCTTACATTTGCTGATGCTCATTACCTACTGCTTGTGGGTTTGGACTCCTTAAACTGGAAAATGTTTCAGAGTTAAAGACTTCATTAACATTCAACTCATGTAAAATGGTTTGACAAAGGTGAGGAAGTGACAGCAGAATGCTGTAAACACGAAGTGTTACATGCAGTCACTACAGTCACATCATGATACTAATCTAATCCTTGACCTTTGCTTGCAGGTACCACAACTTCCTGGCTTTTCCTGGCTAAAGCCCTGCCTGTCAGCATCGGATATTGTGTACATTGGCTTGAGGGATGTGGACCCTGCTGAATAGTAAGTTGGCTTAGATTAAAGGATGTTTATGAAGGCTGCCATCAGGAGCTTCTAGCCACATCTGGCTGTTTTATAAGGGGGTTTCTAGGCTTAAGCTAAGGTCACTAATGATTTTTTTAAAAAATAATTCCCAACTTTTATTTTAACAGCTACATTTTGAAGACCTATGACATCCAGTATTTTTCCATGAGGGATATTGATCGCCTTGGAATTCGTAAAGTTATGGAAAGAACATTTGAACAACTGATGGGCAGGTAACAAACTATTATCTGGTTTTAAACTACTCTTATCTACTTATCCACTCTCCTGGAACTTAAATTTAAGTGAAGGGCACTGTTGGTAGAAGCCAGTCTGACAGGACTGCAAGCAGTAAAATGCAGTCTCAGTAGTGACTTTAGTCCTTGACTTCCACATCTTTCAGAGTGCTTGGCAAAAAGCTATGGGATGGGTTGCAACAGTCACTACAGGTGTGCCTCTGTCTTCTGAGGAGAGGCAGAGGGAGTTGGGATTCTTCTTCTTTAGCGTGAAGAAGAGGAAGCTGAGAGGCTATCTTATTGTCCTTAACAGCTCCCTGAAAGGAGGTTGTAAGGAGGCTGGTGCTGGCCTTTTCTCCCAAATAATCAATGACAGAACAAGAGGAAATGGCCACAAATTGGGCCAGGGGAAGTTCAGTTTGGAAATTAGGACAAATTTCTTGATCTTGGAGGTCCTTTCCAACTTTAATGATTCCATGATTCCAACTTCAATGGTTTAAATTCTGCATTTTGCTGCAGTTTGACAGGATATTTAAACCAACATAACTTTTAAAAATATAAATAGCAACTGGACAGTAACCTGATTTCAGTTGTCAGTACGTGGGGTGGACACATTTGATGGCTTCCTCAAGACCATGCTCACATCTGCTCTCCTGACAATCACAACTGTTCAGGCAGAGTAGTTCACTGTAACCTTACTGCACTTCTGTACTGCAGTCTTGGCTAAGGTTGTTTGAGTTATGTGAACCAGATCTTGGAGTAAGCCATGCTAGTTTAGGGACCCAGGGAGAGGATCAGTTACAAAAAGTCATGTAGAACCAAGTTCTACAAGGTCTGTGTACCTGTGCTGCATGAGTAAGTAACTAGTATTTTAGGTATTATTTGCTCTTTCATCAGTCAGGCTGGCATGGCAGAGTTTGGAGGCAGCCTACAACTGCTGACCTGAAAAATGTCTTGTGTTGTCTGTGAAATCCTCAAGCTTGGTGGTTCCATCATCCTAGCTACCATGTAAATCAATTGCAGAATGGTAGGGATTGGAAGGGACCTCCAAAGATTGTCCAGTCCCCCTGCCAGAGCAGGATCCCCTAGATCCAGTCACACAGGAATAGCCCAGGTGCGTTCTAAACATCTCAAGAAGGAAACTACCTCCCTGAGCATCCCCTTCCAGTGCTCGGGCACCCTCATAGGAAGAAGTTTCTTCTCCTCTTGATGTGGAACCCCCTCTGTTCCAGCTGACACTCAGTGCCCCCTTGTCCTGTCATTGAGTACCACTGAGCAGAACGTGGCTCCTTCCTCCAGACACCTGCTCCATTTTGATCAACATTCTTGGGGTCACCCTTCAGTTTCCTTTTTTCCAAGCTCAAGAGACCCAGCTCCCTCAGCCTTTCCTTATCAGGGAGATGCTCCACTCCCTTCATCATCTTTGGTTCATCCTTTCAGTCTTTCCTTACACCAAGGAGTTTTCTACAGAATGTGTTTTAAAACAACGAGTTATTTGCAGTAAAAGAAAAGCCACATGCCTGGCTTTCTGTGCAAAAGGAGAAAAGGCTGGATGAGATGGTACATTTCTCCACAGTCTTCCAACCAAGCAAACAAATACCAAGTAGGACAGCTAGAACCAGCATACTTTATCTTCAGCCAAATCACACCTGGGTGGGTGCTCACTGGAACTAGAAAGACACATGTCTGTCTTCCCCAGTGTGCACTGAAGGTCTCAGCTGAGATGCTTCAGAGTCCAAAGACATTGGAAATGTTTACAATTTCCAAATCTATGCAAGACATGGTATAGGACTTAGCAGGGAGAGCTTCAGCATCAGGGAGCATGATGTTCCTGTGGTGATCAGCCTGAACAGTAAGAAAGACATGAAGGATAAGATGCTGAGATTACTTTTATGGTTTTATTCTGTTTTAGGAGACAGAGACCAATTCACCTGAGTTTTGACATTGATGCTTTTGATCCCTCCCTGGCTCCAGCAACTGGGACTCCTGTTCTAGGTGGACTGACTTACAGAGAAGGCATGTACATCACAGAGGAAATACATAACACAGGTAGGAACTGACCAGCAGTACTGGATTAAGCCAAGGACAGGGCAAACCACATAGAGCCCATATTGGTGGTTATGTTCTTCCTGTGTAACTAAGCAATTGGATCAATGTAGTCAAAGCTAAGGTGCCTACAAACTCAATTCAACTGTCAGAAAATGGGTAAAAAATGTTCAGTGGTTGAGCAATACCCCAGGTGTTGAAAGCAGCTTAACTGTCAACAACATAGCAAAAGCCAAGAAAATACTTAAATTATTAACAAGTGATGCCCCAGATGACTTGTCACCTTGTATAATACTGAATCCCTCTTCCTGAACATGTGAGCTAAAATAAGGAATAAAAAAGTGGATGCAAACAACCTTAAACAGTTTGAAGTTACATTCCTGGCTTCAAGGCTTGATTTATGAGGGCTCTCATCCTTTATATCATGGAGTTGTTATTTAACACATTTAAATGACTTAATTGCAGTATAAGAAGGAAAAACCCAAACTAAGCACAGTCAACAGAACTACTAATAGGATGGCAAAAAATAACTTGATATTCCCTTCATTTTTTTGACTATGGAAAAAAAGCAAATGAGAACAACTTTTTCCCCTAGGTGTATTGGAAGCATCATGCTTATTTCTCCTGAATGCTAAAACTGAGTAAGGAAGTTGATGATGTAAGAGAAATTAAGAACACAAACTTGCACATGAGGAATGCTAATGTTCCTCACTCAAGAGCTAATTTTACTTGTCCAGGGGGTACAGTAGGTCACAAACTCAAAATACCAGACCTGTTGTAATGATTGAAAGTCTGCAAAAGAAACCCTATTAGAGCATTGATTCCTTTTCATAGTAACAAAGCTCTTGACTCATTTTAACAGGCATGCTTTCAGCTGTAGACATGGTTGAAGTCAATCCGCTGCTTGGAGCTTCTCAAGAGGAAGTGAATGCAACTGCGAGCCTGGCAGTCGATGTGATAGCAACATGCTTTGGTCAGACAAGGGAAGGAGCGCACACTGCCTTTGATGAACTCCCAACACCCAGTTCTCCAGATGAATCTGACAGTGAAGAGCAAGTGAGGATTTAAGAACCCAAAGTGTTGGGTACACTGGACATTACAGACCTCTGCTGAGGCACTTGAGTGGATAGATTGTCAACACTTGGCACATACTGTTAACTTTTCCATTTTTAAATAAACTAGCTTTTCCACTGATTGGTGGCTACTTTATTACATACCAAGGTTTCATCATTGAGTTCAATATATACAAATGGAGACAATAAAATATTTATTACCTTCTTAGTAATCTTACCAGTAGTTAAAGTTTGTCTGCATTTTCCTTTTGCTCCCATTCTTGTCTACTGTCAGGACAGCTCCAGTTGAATGTGCTGTCTCATAAGACAGTTCATGTCTCAAACAGTTAAAGGGGAAAGCCAGCTCGTCCATTCCTCAACAGTGGAAAAGCTCATATTGATGATGATTTATGTGCTGCGAAAGAACTTGTAGTAGACCAAACCTCCTAGGATGGCCAGTTCCAGGATGATGATAATTGACAGCAACAACTTGTTTGTGGTAATCCTATAGTAAAGAATTAAGAGGGGAGAATAATCTTGCTTTATATTACTTATTATAAAAGCAAATTCTAAATACTCTGGATAACTTACTGAAGGTACAACAGTGATCAAGTGTACTGCCTGTTTCATACAGACTCTAAGCACTGGAAAACTCAATCTGTTTCTGGAAACTCTGCTTAAATCCACTTGAACAAGAACACTTCTGTTGTTCTTCCCCCACCCTGCCTAGGATGGACCATCCTGCTCTGTAGTGCTAAAGTTACCTACTAAAAATGCACTCCATGAACTGATTTACAAGGGTATTTAAACCACACAGTTAAGATTACTGTGAGTGAGCTAAACAGAGCTGTCTGTGTTAGACATCTAACTCAGTGCAGCAGTGATTTACAGAACAGCTTCTTTCAACCTCAATAACAAGGAGTTGCATTTAAAGTTACTGTTAGTAACTCATTCTGACTTGCTTTTGTCCTCACCAGTTTTTCGTGGGGGATTGTTAAAGCCCCCTGCACTACCCTACATGAGCAGCACACATTCAGTAGTGCTCAATTACCTGTGCTCCATTAAGTGCCCAAGACAAGGAAACATAAATTAGCACCTGTACCCAGACACACATTCTGTTTACACAACCTTCCTAAAACGTCCCCGTACTTCCAGTGGAAACTCCTTTATTCTTTTGCCAGCAATGCTCTCTGCTGAGGTGCTGTGCCACAGCAGTCAAGCTGCTCACCTCCTTGACATGGAGCGCAGAATCTTCCGACTCTTGCTCAAGTTCTCACTTGTATTCACCAACTAAAAAAGAAAAGCTATTTGTCAGTGAACAAGTCTACAGCAACTCTGTAAAGATGCACCTAGAAGTAACTGGTGTGGAAACACTGCAATTAGTAAACTGTTCAGAGCCCACATTGTTCTCTGCACACAATCCAAGCTGGAGACTTCGTCACCTTTCTAAGGAGGCAGTTGAACTCTCATGTACACTTTCTCTTAGACACACACGGAGACAGGCAGTTTATAATCACTTTCTGCCCCTTTTATTCTTTACAAATATCAGGAAGTTGGTATTGGCTCCTTTCTTGCTGACACAAGATGACAATTACACTGATGTGTTCAGCCCAGTGCATGGCTAGAACAGCAGAAATGTTTCATTTCTAGCAAAGAACAAACCGTGCTACACCAACAGGTCTAGATGACCCAGTGGTTAGAGCTCTGAACTGTTAATAGGTAATCTATTCCAGCACTGTAACTCTCAGAACTGAACTGTTGGATATTTCTCAGTCAGCTATGAAGAAGTACATAAGTAGGTGAGGTTAGGGACAACTAACAATGTTAGTTTGTCTCACAGAGTCAGGATTCAAAGTGAGTGGAGGGTACACCAGGTCACCTGTGCTGCCTGTACAGTGCCTGTCTTTAGTTTAAGCTGTTGCCTGCATTTATTGCCCCAGCTTAAGCCACTGCTTTGCACTGAGCATTTCTCTGCATTACTTTGCACTGAGATGGACTAGAGGAAACTTGGGAAGGAAAACTACCAAGTCCATTCAAATCAGACTAGACTTCCAATCTTAGCTGTGAAAGACCAAGCAAGGTCTGTGTGCTTCTACTTGGAACATGTAGCTAATGCAATTCGGGACTACAGTGCCTAAAGGCTTACAATTAAAGTCCCAGCTTATGTCAGTGGACAGACTGACATGCTCAAAAGACAATGCTATTTTTACTAGAAAAAGAATAGATGAAAATGACACCCACAAATCTTTAGGTTACATTTCCTTTCCTGCTCCCCAACCCCAAATAAAACTTTGACAGAAGTAACAAAAACCCCTGCCTAAATGAAAAAGCTGCCGGCTTTGTTGCTAGGAGGAAGGTAACTCTCAAGGGTTATGCTTTTTGTTTCAGCCAAGTGTGCTTACCTGCCAAACTCAGCATCCCCCTGCAAGTCACTCGCCTAAAAGCTCTGCTCTCAGCATCCCTCGTGCACACAGAAAATCCCATCAGTTTGTTACTTTAAATATCAAACTTTCATTTTGGAATATGCGCGTAAACAAAACAAATGGACAACTTTTGAAGCCTCTACAGCAGAAGCAGAGCTTGACCAACGGATAAGAAACAGGCACCTTGTCAGATACCACTCTCTCCTCTTTAGCCAACCTACAAATATTGAGGGGTTAGTAATTAAGAAATTATACCTCTATTACATTTGATTTAATTCGAAGGCTAACTGCCTCTAAAATCTAAACCTTTAATAGTAATGGGCAACTCCTTAGATTTTTTTTAATATTCATTTTTTTCAAGAATGCTATATCTTTTCATAGGATACCCAGTGGTGCACAGATACAGCAGCAGACATTTGGCTGTTGTGCTCTGTGCCTTTTACAGTACTTATTTATTTCCTTTTTACGAGTGCAGCATAGGCATGTGACAGCCTGGATGTAGTCTGCACACACACTGGTTGGATCACCATGTCTAGGGAGGTTTCTGACAGTCATTACTGGTGCACACCTCCCACTAAGCTAACTTCAGGTTGTTTCAATACAACACCAACGATTTCCCTACTTACTCTGCTCTTGGTGCGTTCCAGCTGTTCCCGCTGCTCCCCAAGCTCTTCAATTATATCAGTGCCAATCTGGTCTGTTTCAGCAGCAATGCGGTGTGAGCGCTCAATGCTCTGACTGGCTCGGTTCAGGCTGTCTGTTCCCTGGAGAAGCAGCACCCTCTGCGACTGTAGGTTAGTCTGAAAAATAAAGCAGGCTGTAGGTAGGTACAAAAATAGATATTAGGTTTCTGACTTATTCAAAAATTAGGATGTGATTGCATAGGTCACCCTTCTGTATCAGCCCTACAGGCTTCTTTCGTTAATTGTTAACTGATGCAGCCCACTTCATTCAGAGAGTTCTTGTTCATCCGGTGGGATTACTGCCACTTCTGGTTAAAGCTTGAGAAAGGCCACACAGCTAAAGAGTTAATGCAAAGTGCCTTAGAAACAATTCACTTTTCCAGCAAAGTACATTTACATGAAAATAATATCTTTGCTTCCCAGATGCTAACTTCTCATTTAATTCCTATTTAAATTCAGTCCTACCGGTGACTTGACAATTTGTTGCCAGGGACATCCATCAAGAGTTTACAGTCAAAAGGATTAGGAACAAACAGCACTAACAGATGGGCTGCTAAGTAACAAAGATCCTCTTTTCATGCCAGTAGCCTGGGCTAAAGGATAAGAGATGTTTGCTGACCTTGGGGTCAAAAGGTAGCTCAAAATAAAGTTTCCTTAAGCTTAGCAAATCTACCACCCTGTTCTCTCAGGTTTTAGAGGAACCAAACAAGAGGAATGAAATGCCAGAATTTACCAAGACACTGGGTAAAGCACCTCCCACAAACCTTCCTTAGCTAAGCCCACTACCATGAAGGTGGAGAAAAACAAAGAATTCTTCAGTAAAAAATTTTGTACAATGAAGGTGATGAAACACTGGCACAGGCTGCCCAGAGAGGTGGCAGATGTTTCCTTTGAAACATTTTATGTAGAGTTAGATGTGACTGAGCATCTGAGAGAGATATCCCTGCTCACTGCAGGAGGAGGTGAACTAGAGATGACCTCTGAAGGTCCCAACCAAAGAATTCTATAACTCTGTGACCTTGCTTTCTTTACAGATGACACAAGTTTGAAGATAAAGCAGATTCAGTCTCACTGGTTCCAGTATACCTAAGCTCATATTACAAGGAAAGGACTGGTGCATTTCTTGCATTGCAGCAGCACATTCATTGTGAACAAAGTGCTAGAGGATGACTTCTTGTAAGTCTTTGGAATTATCTGCACTGAGGTTGCTTAAAAGATAATTCTACCAAAGGACCCGTGCAGTGCAGGATTCACACACTTCGATAGCTTTGGAGACCACAAGTGTTTTCACTGCTGGAGAAATGCTTAAATAAAGCATTTGGGTACAGAACGCTGTGCAAGTTACTAATCATGCCGCACTCAAGAAGTTCCACTCTCTGACTAAACTCATATACTTGTTTTAGAACAGAAGAGCTCAGTTCTCTCTCCTCCCTGAGGTTCTCATATTTGTGTTACATGCAGAGAAATAGAGAGTCATTTACAAGAGCACAGAAGCTAAGTGGATTAAAGTAGAAACTCTGTAAACAATAGGAGTGAAATATTATTTTTAAACATATCAGCAAAATTAAATGAAATTCATATCTAATTCTCACGCTCTGTTCATTTTCTGTGGAGAAGATTCCGTATTTTATATCGCCTTGACTTCCATGGCCCAATCCCAAATCTGTGCTTCTCATCTCCCTCTGGAACATGGAGAGGTCTCTTCTGTACGCCCGGATTTTGCTCATCATTTGGTTGCGGAAAGGCAGAGGAGCATACTTGAGTTCTCCCTCCATTTCACGCAGCTTTAACAGAAGAAAATATGTTTTAATTTTTCAAGCTACACTAAAAAACCACCAGGTGAAGGGATTCATGTGTCTTTATGTGATTGGGCAATGGTGATTAACACTAAACCCTAACCCCTTATCTAGTATCAAATCACAGAACTACTGAGGCTGGAAAAGACCTCTGAGCAAATCCAACCCAGCACATGACCTAACATCACCCATCAGCCAGACCAGGGCACTAAGTCTGTCCTTAAACACTTCTAGTTTGCCTAATGCTCCATGTGGATTTTCAGATTCACAGTTCCTCAAGGAAAAAAATAAATCATTGCCAAGCTCAAATGCTTGAACAGCACTCCATAGTTTCAAAATCTGCAGTTCTCACTTTCATTTATAGGATGGGTATCAGCTTCTTAGCACATCTACTCAACAGAAATCTACTGCATAGGTAGCCGAGACACTAAACTCACACTCTGATCATCTGGCCTTAGTGATGGGAGGTAGGATTTGTAAACACAGAGCTTTTGGATGCATGAACTTTCACTTCAGTGACAGCTTCAAGCTGTTTGTCACTATGAGTGCTTTCACAGCATGAGCTCTGCACCTCAAATACACAGGTACAGGCCAATAAAACACATAAGCCAGAGGAGTAAGCCATCATGTCTGGCTTCAAAAACATCCTAACAGCACACTCATAGGAAAACAAAGTTAACACATAATATCTTGCTTAAACAGACAAGTGACATGTGGGTTTCCATGCTGTTCCACATCATCTGCTGCCCAGGAGCCCTGTGTGACAGAGGGTTCAAGAATTCAAGGTCCTAGATACCAGATGTTTTAAAAGCGACATGAAAAAAGACAGCAGGTAAAAGAAAAACCCCAGCAGATTATCCATATGCCCTCTCTAACAATTTAAATTGCACCTCCATCACTCTCCTTTGTTCAACAAAGGGAAGGTGATCGAGAAAGAAATGCAGCTCAGAGTATCCCTCTGTACATGCATCTGGGTATATACAAGGGTCTGGACACACACCTCTCAGATCAGTTAATGGAACATTAACAATACAACATCTGCCAGACAGAATGGGATCCATCAAGAAAGTAAAATTGGGAGGTACTGTCCTTCTTATGGGATTTCAACTGGTCAGCAAGGCCAGAAGCACTGACTCCTATTTACCGTTTCATTTGCTTCCCGCTGTTTCTCATCAAATTCTCGAACTAGTTTTTTCTTCTCCTCTGTGAAAGAAAGAGTTTATGTCAGATAAAGCACATGGAAGTGACAACAGAACTCCAACTCAACCCATTACAAACAAGGAAGCTGTCACAGATGGCTGATTACAGACGGCTCTAAATTTACCTCAAAAGGGAACGGCCTGTTCTCAAGACAACTTTGCAGAAGGAGGTGGAGGGAGAGGGCAGAAATCACCCTCCCAAATGCTAGCCACTACCTGGGCAAAGGAAGTCATTTTCAAGCCTGAATTACTTTTCCACCCATCTCCACTGCCAGAATTCAGTGTTGAAACATTTAAAGCAGAAGATTAACAAAGAGGACACATTGGTAAACAGCTCAGAATCACAGTATCACAGAATGGCCAGGGCCGGAAGGCACCTTAAAGATCATCCAATTCCAACCCTGCACAGGCAGTGACACCTTCACTAGACCAGGCTACTCGGGGCCCCATCTAACCTGACCTTGATCACTTTCAGGGATGGGGCTGTCACTGCTGCATCTCAGCACCCTCACATGAAAGAATTGTTTCCTCATGTTCAACCTCAATCTCCCTTCTTCAAGTCTGTAACCTTTTTTCCTTTGTCCTCTTGCTACCACCCATGTCAAAAGCCCTACCCCAGTTTTTCTTATAGCCCCCTTCAGAGATTGGAAAGCTGCTAGAAAGTCACCGGTAAGCCTCCTTTTCTCCAGGCTGAACAACCCCAACTTGCTCCGCCTGTCCTCACAGGGAGGTGCTCCAGCCTTCTGATCATCTCAGAAATCATTTAGAAATGTTTCTTGTTTGTTTGCACACACCTGGCAACATCACTGAAGGCTGGCAGATAGAACATGAGCTCATAAGTAACTAAGTAAAAGTGGACAAGCATTCTACAATACCTAGAGATTAAAATGCTGCCTAGGTAGCACCTTAGGCTCAAGAATTAATGCCCAAATACTTTTCTCTGGAATGACAACAGTTGTTTGGCTCAACCAACAAAACTGTGTAAGTTTGGTTGTCTTGCTAAGATCCTTGTACCTGTATCTGAACTGTAACGACCTTCAGACAGGACTAAACCCATTACCAGTTACATCCCGAGGCAGCACACGGAGATACTACAGACCACACTACGCTATGTCTGTTTCTGTATTATACACTGGCGGTATCAGGAAACAGCCTCACACTCATAGAGTCATAGAATCATTAGGGATCAGAAGGGACACTCCAGTTTATATAGGAGGGAACACTGACTTGCAAGGTTCCTAACTATATTGTCCTCAACTTCTTCCATCTTTCTGTGTACAATTGTGCTGATGCAACTATTTGCGTTGCTGAGCTGCAAGTGAAACCCAGGACATCAACAGCAAGAAAACAGCCTTCAGAAGTCAGGATTTTACCTCATACAGGCCATTTCACTGATTTGATTAACGCAGTGCTCTCTTATCACAGCTGCTGTCTCAAACCATTCGAAAGCCGGTGCAGTACTGAAAGAGTAATAGTTCTCCCCCACAAGGAGAACAGTGAACTTACACACAAGCAGCCAAAGGCGTTACTATTTCCATAAGACAAGTAGCAGTGGCTTGTGACTTACTCATCAATATGCCAATCATGAAACAGACAGTGTGTCTTGAAAGCTTCGTAGCTAACTCAAATGCCAGAACACACCAAGCGGTTTCATTTGTATTGCGTAGCATTAAAACGCGACTCAAAGTGCATTAGGAGAACTTTTTTAAGCACCTAAGCCACAGCAGCACTACCCATGTGCTCATCAACATGTAACTGATTTATTTCCAATCCGTTAGAAATTAATTCAGTTGAGAAGCAGAGTGAGCAATTAAGTTTAAAGTACCTGTATTTGAAGGCTGCTAAAAATGCCTTCTTACAAGTGTGGAACAAAATCCACTTGATTTTAGTGCTAGGAATTTGTTACCTTCTAGAGGGAAAGTCTGGTGAGAAGCTGAGGGAGCTGGGGGTGTTTAGCTTGGAGGAGATTCAGGGGGAATCTTATCACTCTCTATAACTACCTGAAGGGAGGTTTTAGTCAGGTGGGGGTTGGGTTCTTCTCCAGGGCAACTAGGGACAGAACCAGAGGGCAGAGCCTGAAGCTGCCAGGGGAGGATTAGGTTGTATACTAGGAAGTGCTTCCTCATGGAAAGGGTGATCAGATACTGGAATGGACTGTCCAGGGCAGTGGTGGAGTCCCCATCCCTGGAGGTGAAAACTGGCTGGGGCTACAGCACTTAGTTCCTGGTCTGGCTGATGTGGTGATGTTAGGTCATGGGCTGGATGAGCTCAGAGGTCTTTCCCAGCCAAATAATTCTGTGTGATTCTGTGATTTTTTTCTATACAGTGAAGGAACATTTCCAAAGCTCTGTCCCTCAAAGATGTCCCGCAGCCTACAGACTCCATCTTCCCTAATGTTTTAGAGTGTGTCAATCATCTTAAAAGAACACACAAGGTATCCTGCATCACTGCCTTTACAGAATCAAGTAACTCGAGACACTCCCTTCCCCAGAAATACAAAAAGCCAACAAAATGATAACACATAAGGAGCCTGGGCTGCCTCCACGAGACAGACAGATTCCTGACTTATCCTGAACTCCTAATCTTAGAAGTACTTACCAAAAAGAAATTTCAGTAATAGAATGGTGATATTAAAATCTCATGGCATATTAAAAAAAAGTAATTACTTCTAATATTTTAAAATAAATAAACCTGCAAGCACTGCAAAAATTGCTGCCTCTACATACCCCAACAAAGACAGGTGCTTGGAGTTGCTCCAGACTACCTCTGTTCCATGGAAACAGGACAAAGCTTTACTTCACAGAATCCCAGAACGTTAGGGACTGGGAAGGGACCTCAAAAAATCATCCAGTCCACAGCCACAGCAGGATCCCCTAGATCCAGTCACATAGGAATAGTCCAGGTGGGTTTCAAACGTCTCCAGACAAGAAGCCTTCACAGCTTCCCTGGGCAGCCACTTCCAGTGCTCTGGCACCCTCACCAAGGATGTGGAATCCCCTCTGTTCCAGCTGACACTCAGTGCCCCTTGTCCTGGCTTGGCTCCTTTCTCCAGACACCCACCCTTTCCACATTGATAACATTCTTGGGGTCACCCCTCAGTCTCCTTTTTTCCAAGCTCAAAAAACACAGCTCCCCCAGCCTTCTCTCATCAGAGAGATGCTCCACTGCCTTCATCATCTTTGTGGCTCTGTGTTGGACTCTCTCAAGCAGTTCTGTGTCCTTCTGGAATTGAGGGACCCAGAGCTGGACACAGTATTCCAGATGGGGTCTCACTAGAGCAGAGTAAAATGGAGGTGAACCTCTCTCAATCTCTTAACCACCCCCCTTCTAATCCACCCCCAGGGCAGTGGATGAGGTCTCTCTTGACTTCAGTAAGTCATCTGACACAGTCTCACACAGCATCCTCACAGCCAAACTGAGGCAGTGTGGACTGCATGATTGGGTAGTGAGGAGGATAGTGAACTGGCTGGACAATAAAAGTCACAGAGTAGTGGTCAATGGGACAGTGTAGTTGGAGGCCTGGATCTAGTGGCATCCCACAAGGATTGGTATTGGGTCCAGTCCTCTTCAATCTATTCATTAATGACTTGGATGAGGGATTAGGGTGCACTGTCAGCAAGTTT
>VZRI01000219.1:534300-554412 GCA_013397515.1 Upupa epops
AGGGTAACGGAGCCCTGGAACAGGCTGCCCAAGGGGGTTGTGGAGTCTCCTTCTCTGGAGATGTTCAAGACCCACCTGGATGTGTTCCTGTGCAACTTGGTCTAGTTGAATCTGCTGTGGTAGGGGGATTGGACTAGATAATCTTTCAAGGTACTTTCGAATCCCTAATGATTCTGTGATTCTATGATTCCTCCCCAGGTGCAAAACTCTGCACTTGCCCTTGTTGAACTTCATCAGGTGTCTCCCAGCCCAGACGCAGGACTAAATGATCTTTCGAGGTCCCTTCTAATCCCTAATGATTCTATGATGCCTCTGGCCTTCTTGGCAACAAGGGCACATTGCTGGCTCATGGCCATGCTGCTGGCCACCAGGACTCCCAGGTCCTTTCCTCCTATACTGCTCTCCAGCAGGTCAGTCACAAACCTATCCTGGTCCCTGAGGTAGTTGTTTCCCAGAAACCAGAGTCTACACTGTTCTTGTTGAATTTCATTCAATGTCTCCCTGCCTAACTCTCCAACTTGTCCAGGTCCCACTGAACAGCAGCCCAGCCCTCTTCAGTGTCAGCCACTCCTCCCAGCTTTATGTTATCGGCTAACTTGCTGACAGTGCACTCTAACCCCTCATCCAGGTCAGTGATGAATATATTGAATAGACTGGTCCTTGGGAGACTCCACTAAATACAGGCCTCCACCAAGAAACTAACCACTCTCCAAAGAAATGAGTTCTAACAGAGAAAGGGATTTCTTCTCTCCATTTTACTCTTGCTGACCATTAGCGAAATGACATCCCCTCAGAAAGTCATCATTTGTACCTTGGAACCTCTTTCTTGAACCAAGCTTTGTGGAAATCACGATCAAGAGGACTGACCCTGATTTTCAGGCAAGATTCAACTGAAAGCCAGGTAAGAAACAGAACGCTAACCTATGTTACCTAACACATGCTAGTGTGTGCTGAACAAACCCATTTTATGGCTTTACACCTAAACATAAAACCAGCCAGCTCCAGGAGGTGGTACAAGACTACTAAACAAAGTGGCTGATGAACCCAACTCATCTTTGTGGACAAAACCCAAACTAAGCTACAGCAGCTTATGATAACTGTATTGTGTTCACTTTTGGACACCTCAATACAAAACACTGAGAAGCTGGAGAGGGCCCAAAGTAGAGCAACAAGGCTGGTGAACGGGTCTGGAGAACAAACCTTCTGAAGAGCTGCTGAGAGGGCTGGGCTTGGCTAGTCTGAAGACAAGGAGGCTGAGAGACCTCAATGCTGTCTACAGCTACCCAAAAGGAGGTTGTAGAGAGATGGGGGTTGGTCTCTTCCCATAAGTAAGAAGTGATAGAATAAGAGTGACAAGTGACAATGGCACCTCAAGCAACACTAGGGGAAGTTTAGGTTGAACGTTAGGAAAAGCTTCTTCATTGAAAGGGTCATTAAGCCTTAGAACAGTCTGCCCAGGAAGGAGGTTGAGTTGCCACCCCTGGATGTGTTTAAGTCTTGCAGATCTGGAACTTAAGGACATGGTTTAGCAGAGGGCTTGGTACTGGGGAGGTTAATGATTGAACTCAATGATCTTTCCTAACCTAAACAATTCTGATTCTACAATCATGCTCCTCACATGAAGTAGTTAATCAAAGACATTTAGTGAGATTGGTAAGAATTTCCTTGTCAGATCACTTCCCTTTCCAGCTCTAAGAATACTGCCAAGTAGTAGGAACTAAATTTGAAGCACAAAGCCAAGACTTACAGAGAAGAATTCTGTCAGAGCGCTTTACCACTGCTACTATTTAAAGAATACCCACACAAACAAGGTTTGCTTCTAACACAACTCCGTGTAGCTTGACAGAACATTTTTCTAGACTGTTTGAAGGCAGTGCACAAACCACAATTTTCATTTACAGTCTAAATTCTCTCCAAGAAATCCGCAAATGGTTGTGGTAACAAAAACTGCTTTTAATCCTGCTGGCGTGATCATAAACAAGAGCTCAACAGTGACCAAAGAAAATAAAAAGCTAAAGCTTTGCAGTTTAGACAGTTCACCTAGAAACAGCATGAAATAACATCCAGAGACGAGACTGGAGGTGCAACAGCAGCAGCGCCTGAGGAGAGCGATGACCACGTAAAACACCTTCCAACCCCCCAGGTTTTTTCGAAGGGACTTTGCCCTCCCAGCTGCAACTCTGGGTCTACTCATGGAGAACCGGCCCAAACATTTCTGGAACGGCCCTACCGAGAGGCCGCTACGGGAGACCCCGGGCAGCGCTAGGGTAACACGCCACCAGAACCCTCCCTGGTGTGAGACGCGGCCCCGCTCCCGATACAGCCCATCCCGCCGAACAGCCCCCGGCCCGCCTCACCGGCCGCGCTGCCCCGCAGCCGCTCGGGGCCGCCCTGCAGCTCCCCGTGCAGCGCCAGGAAGATCTCGTGCAGCCGCTCCAGATGCTCCGAGGAGCCGGAGCCGCGGCCCGACATGGCCACAGCCTCCCCGGGCCCGCCCGGCTCCCTCACCGGGCACTTCCGCCATCAGCGGCGGCCTAGACCCCTCCCGCCCCGCGAGCTGCCAGGTGCCCGGAGTGGTGCCTGATCGCAGAACGGCCACAGCGCTGGTGGAGGCGCTGGTTATGACGCTGGTGCGTCAGGCACTGATCCGGACTACCACGGGGAGGAGGAGGGAGGAGGGAGGGAAGGAGGGAACCTCACGGCACGCCAAGCCTGCCGGGAGCTGTAGTCTATCTGCCGGGAGTTGTGACTTCTCTGGGGCGGGGCGGACTAGAGGCGGGGCCGGGGCGGACCCGGGCGGGCCTGAGATAGTGGGTGTGCGGCTGGCCGCCGTCAGTGTGCGCGGAGCGGGCAGTGGCGATGCTCAGCTGTTGGGAAGCCGCGCTGGGAGCCGCGGTCTCCGTGCCTGTTCTTCTGCTGGTGGCGGCGCCCTACATCAGGTGCGTCTCACCGAGCGCAGGATGCACCGCTCGCCTCGGCGGCTAGCTCTTCCTGCCCGTTTCTTTAACGGGAGCACCAANTGCCCATTGGCCGAGCGATCGGCAGCAGCCAATGGGAACCGTGGCCCCACCGGGACGGGCGCGATCGCGAGCCGCTGCCTGGAGCGCCGCGGGCGCTGAGTGTGGCCGCCTCTCTTGCAGGAGCTATGTGGCGGGGGGTCGCTGCCAGTCGGCCGCCAGGCTGGACGGGAAGGTGGTGGTGATCACCGGAGCCAACACGGGCATCGGAAAGGAGACGGCCAGAGACCTGGCCCGGAGAGGCGAGTACTGACCCTAAGGGAGCAGCGGTTTGTGGCCACCTGTGGGGGACTGGGATCCTGGAGCCGTTCGGACAGGCAGTGACAGCCGAGCGGCGAGTCCGCAGCTGGCTTTGTGGCTTCGACTGCAGCGATGCCTCGTGACACGATGTTCCACAGTGCAGCTGTGCTGCAGGCGCTAGGGAAGTTGCTGGTGTGGCTGCCTCCTGCTTGCATGAAGCTGGCAGTAACACCCCAGGCCCCCTGCTCGGTGCTTTAGTTATTCACCTGTCCAGCTAGTCTGGTGTAACGCTTTTGGGGTAACTGGTAAGGAGGTTAAACTACCTGTTCACAATCCGTTTAGAAATTACCCTGTCTGGACTTCAGGTATTTATCTGTATGTGTTCCTGGCCTAACGTTCCCATTACAGAGGCAGATAAGTTCCTGTTTCACTAGCGCAGTGCTCTACACTCCTGACCTGGGAGAACTGGGTCAGAGGCACTTTGGTTCATTTTCCTGGTCTGAAAACAGCTTAGGGCTAGACTGGAACTAACCGTGTGGTAGGAAGGGCTGTGACCCTCTCTCAGCTGCTCCTGAGTGATTCCAGTTTCTTAGAGAAACAATACACTTTGTAAACTACGTGATCAGCCTTGATCATGCAGTGTGCCTCAGTGAGCTCAGCTCTGTTCCTGCTTTCTTCTCTTTCCTGCAGGTGCAAGGGTGATTGTTGCTTGCAGAGACGTAGCAAAGGCAGAAGCTGCAGCCAGAGAAATCCGTGCTGAGACAGGAAACCAGCAAGTAGTTGTGAAAAAACTGGACTTGGCTGACACCAAGTCCATCCGAGAGTTTGCGGAGAAATTCCTAGCAGGTACAGTGTCTAGATCCTTCTTCTAAGTAAGAATATTTTACTAAGGACTGGTATCTGTTCTAGCAGATGTCAAACCCCTGAGCAATGTGTCTCTGTGCTGTGTTGGGTGCTGCTGTTCACAGCAGGCGTTCGTCAGGGGCTAAAAGCATATCGAAGTGATGTGGCTGCAACTTAGACAGGTATGGAGAGTATTTTGTCTGACTTTGACAACTTTTTGCCTGTTTTTGGTCTCTTGTTTCCTTACAGAGGAGAAGGAACTCCATATCCTCATTAATAACGCAGGGGTAATGCTGTGCCCTTACTCGAAGACTGCTGATGGCTTTGAGATGCACCTGGGAGTCAATCATCTCGGTAAGGAGGAGTTCTGTTTGCATGCAATATCTGCAGAAAACTGCCAGTAGAAAAAGACTCCTTTCAGATTTTCCTAGTTCCTGCATCATTCCTACTTGGGATTGCAATGTACTCGCCTATCGTGGAACCTGTTTAAGTGTCTGTTTGTATTACCTGAAGCATCTGAAATGCATGACAGCTCCAGCTTTCTGAAGCTGAACAGCAGAACTTAATGGCCAAGACAAGTTTAGTTGTTGATTCTCGAGGCAGGGACCTTCTTTTCCCTGCACTTGAAACAAAGGCAGCAGTAACACAGAACATGTGAGTAGGGCGTTGTGAGTACTTTGAAATTCCATCAAGGAAACCCTTCAGAGAAAGGGCGTTTGCTCTCATTCCTAGGTCATTTTCTCTTGACATTCCTGTTGCTGGAGCGTCTGAAGCAGAGTGCCCCAGCCCGCATAGTGAATGTGTCCTCGCTTGCTCATCACGGAGGCCGAATCCGCTTTCATGATCTCCATGGTGAGAAGAGCTACAATCGCGGCCTGGCCTACTGTCACAGCAAATTGGCAAACGTGCTCTTCACCCGGGAGCTGGCGAGGCGGCTGCAAGGCAAGTCCCAGAGGCCAGTGGAGTGTTTTTCTGCTCAAGTTTTGAGAGCACCATGGATGAGGAGACTGATGTGAAGAATGGTCAGGAAGTGAGCTATGCAGAAATAAAATGGTTTGAGACAAGGGTCACTAGCAGTCCTTTGCAGGGAGACAACACTTCTTGTATCTGGAACCAGGAGATCTAAAGCACTAATTGTCTTTGCAACAACAGGGCAGAGGAGTTCAGTAGCCTGGCACAGTTGAATGCTTTTCATTATTTTTGCATGCTTGTCAAAAACAAGTAGTGTTAATTTTACTAAACCAGAAGCTGGTGTTCTCAACAATCTGTTGGAAACTGCCGCTGTTTTAGCACCCAGGCCCTCTAGCACACTCTTCTGCGGAAGGTGTGTAGTGACTGCAGTGTTTGGAATTAAGCAGAAATTATAGACGGCTTCACTTACTCTCCCTTTATCCGTGCCTGGGCTCCTCCTCTAAGTTGTAGAGTATCTGCCAGTTGAATCTGGGGGTATGTTACCCTTTTTTTAAAGGCAGTTCAATGCATATGGATTTGTCCAGGGCTACTTTCTTTTGCCACAGGCACTAAAGTCACAGCAAACGCTCTCCACCCTGGTTCTGTCCACTCTGAGCTGGTCCGGCACTCATTTCTAATGACATGGCTGTGGAAGATATTCTCGTTCTTCTTGAAGACACCTTGGGAAGGAGCTCAGACCAGTATCTACTGTGCAGTAGCAGAGGAGCTGGACTCTGTGACGGGACAGTATTTCAGGTGGGTGTAGACAGAGGTGTTCTGTGGAAGACCATCTCTTGTGCTGAGGACAATAGGAATGACTTTCATTCTTCACTGAGAAGGTACTTAGTAAGGAGCTGGCTGAATGTGACAAATACTAGAGCATTAGCCTTCCCAGGTCTGTTGTGTATGTTGCCTTAGAACAGATGCCAACCTGGGCAATACTTCACACAATGGCAGGTCTGACAGGGCTGGGAGCGTCACTGTACTTCCTCAGAGTGCTGGAGTGGTTGTCACATTGGAGCTCTAATCCTGATCTGCCTGAAACTAGGGCAAATCACTTTTCAGTAGAGCTGTTTAGTTAATGAGGTCACTTGAGTCAACACCGGGAAAACCACTGTCAGTTGTCTTGTTACTCCACTGGAGCAGAGAGGGCCAGTGGTGCTATGGAGTTAGGGAGATGAGAATTTCAAGACTGGCATGCCAGTGCAGTAACTTGATTTTCCAGTGTGACACACCCACCAGCTGGCAGGTTCTGCTGATGGGATGCTTATTGCTCTGTCCTGAAAACTGCCTTGTGTTGCTCCCACTGCAAACTTACTTCAGGACCTTGCATAATCATGCCATTGTCCCTCACCAAAGCTACAGCTTAGAGCACTTCCAGGTTAGCATCATCCTAGACTGAAGACTGACAGTTGAACAGGTTCATGCAGACATGTCTGCCAGCTTCCCCCTGGGTGTCAAGCAGTGTAACAGTGCTGTTTTGGGGAGAGAAATGAACATGGAATTAAGTTTTTACCACTCACAGGGATACTGTTGGAGCCTTTATATATTGGCAGAGCTTTTCTCCTGTGATGTGTGACCAGATTAGTCTCTCTAATGACTTTGTCCGATCTTCACTTGCAAGTTTGTACTGTCTTAATCAGACTAGAATACATAAATAGATGTCTTAATCTTCCCTGGATGATTGTCTGTCCCAACATAGAAATGGGGCATTTATGTGCTGGAGCACAGAAAACTGTGGTGGATTTTACAGTGATAAAATAAAGGAGCTTTAGGTTTGGTGGTAAATTAATAGCCTCAGCAGTAACTCATAATTTGCACTGGACCAGCCTCAAGTCCTGTTTGCTCTCAAGGCACCACAATGTAAAGCACAAGTACAGACATTGAACAGAGAATCTGCATGCTGCAGCAGGACAGGTGGAGCTCACTAGAGGCAGTTCAGAAACATCAGAGACTGCCCTTGGGGATCTAAAACCGCTAGACCCAACAGATATCTTCCAAGATGCAGTTTCCTCTGTTCTCTTGAACTCCTGTGCTACTGCAGCATCTAGCATTACAGATGAGAACACACAATCTCTGGGCCAGACAGTGCTCTCTCATGGCAGGAGAGGAGAATAAAGGAGCCACAGTGCAGGGGATAATGAAAAAGAGGATAACCATACATAGCTGTTCCGGGGGTACTGTCCTGGGACAGCTTTGCTTTCATGCAGTGACATGAAATAGTGGGATGAATAGGTCAGAACAAAGGGCTGACTGGTTGGCGTTTTTAGCTCTGTAGAGCAGTATGAATGAGAAGGCAGTTAGTAGAGTACATAGAGCATAGACAGGGCTCTTTTAAAAATTGAGACACCAGAGCTAGCTGTGCTTGGCAGTTGTAGGTGCTGTGGGGGAAGTCTCTTGCCTAGCCAGCTGGAAAGAAAGCCAAGGTGGGTTTCTCAAGGTGGCTTAGGACCAGCTCTTGCTTGTGTGCTGGACAGCCACCCACCCTTATTCAACTGGTGTATAAATTAAGCTGAATGGAAGCACCTCCCTTACCTTGAGAGACGTTTCAGTGTCCTAATGCAGATGGAAAGCTTTGACTTAACTGTTTTTAAAATGTTACTCTTACAGTGACTGCCAGCCAGCATACGTGTCCTCACGGGGTCGGGATGATGAGACGGCAAAGAAGCTCTGGAATGTGAGCTGTGAGCTTCTTGGCATCCAGTGGGACTGAGCAGTGTGGACCTGGTTGAGCCCAGCAATGCTCCACCTGGGAATGGCACTGCGGACAGACTTCAAGATGAGAACACTGATCTTTTGAGTTGCCCTCATGATAGCTCTGTGGATACAACCCAATGTGAATTTCAAAAATACCACACTTAAGGACAGATGTGTAAACAACCTATTTCCCTTCCTAGCTGGAGAAGCAGACCACTGGCACAGGGAGGAACCTTTGCTTGGTGTCTCACACAACACCCAGAGGCTGTTCTCTGGCTTTAGAATAGAAATGGAGGTTTCAGTCTTAGGTTTAGATTTATGATGTGGCAACAAATTACCTTAACAATTTTTTCCTAAGAGTAATAATAAAAAAGTAGGATTCTAAACTTAAGATCTATGTAAGTTATTTCCAGTTCCTACTGTTCAGCCTGGCAGAATGAAAGTACTTGAGGGTGTTACATCGTGTGGCAATCACATGCAATACAAATGCCCTTGAGTACAGAGAAACAGGCGCTGGCCTTCTTGTGCCAAGCGTGAGGTAAAGTTTTTTAGTAGAATCAATTCATTTTCTCTGTTTTTAAGAAGCTGGACCCTAGTCACTGTCAAATGCCTGTGGAGTGCAAATGGTTGCAATACTTGAGAACAGAGATCTCAGTGCAGGTCACTGGAAGACTAAAACCTCTCCTGTGAAGCACTGAGTAAAGACCGTGTCAACTGTCACAATAAACCCCCCAGCTGCACTTCTTAAAGCCTAGAAGAGAGAGCAAAATGAGTAAAGAACATCTCAACTATGTTAACCATGAAACTTCAGTTGAGACTTTGGCTTTAAACTACCAAAATAGCTGGAACAGGTCAGGACTATCTTGATACTATGGCCAAGTTAGCTACAGGGCAGGAATGCAAAACTTGGGCTGAAGCCTAGCAGTTCCTGGCCTTGGCTGCTCCAGGCTGTCAGCCTTGGCCTTATGGTAACACACAGCTTGCACTACCAAAAGGCAGCTGGATCAGTCCTTGTGTGGCAAAACTGCTCCCTTGGAACTCCAGCTCTGCTTCGGAGCAGTGTGAGCCACAAACAGAAAGTATTTCTGAAGGAGTTGTGTAGTGAGGAAATGAGTGCCACAGCTCACAGGGTTAGTACCTCCTTCTGAAAAGACATCTGCATGTGTGTGGACTTGCATCTGCTCCTGTCACTGTGACCGACTGCCAGTCTGGGGAAACAAATGCCAATCTGATTTGTTCTTTCTGCCTGGATGCTATCTATGCACATCAATCCTGTGTTACCTCTGAGCAGCACTAAATAAAACCACTTTCCAACAGGAGACTGTATTTTCCTTCAGAAATGTTGAATACATTTACTTGGTGGTGCAGTTACCTGCCCATCTTACTACTGTAGACAACTCAATCTGGACAGCACTTCACTGTGCCTTTGTGTTTCGCCCTGGTGCTCTGCATTTTTGCCTCTCTATGCTTCATCTTGAAGCTGAACCCACATGGCAGGCTTAGCCTGCTCTTGCTGTGTGGGATTCTCTGACATTGAAGGAGGCTCTAGGCTGTAATATTTTGCTCTTGCAGGGCAATGCTCTTCTCAGAAGTCTGACTTTTAATGAATGACCTGTAACCACACATTTCTGCAGAGCCACCCCCACTCCTCCTGACCTTGGGCAAGTCGCTTATGCCTTCTTTTAGACTGATCTGTGAAATGAGGAAACTAAAGCTCATTTGGTTGTCTTAAGAGGGAGGCTTGTAAGAGAGAGTTCGATTAACTTGCAGAGCTTTCTAAAGAGGATTACTGGTCTGCAGAGAGTGCATGTATGAGGCTGAACCTGCTCCTAGGAGAATTTCTAAAGATGTGGTATTCCAGTTGGTATGAATTGTGAGGACACTCAGAGAAAGATTCGGCATAACAATGATTTGCTCATTTCCAACACCAGCTACGGTGAAACAAAAACCAAAAGCTATGGTAACAGAAGATACAGTAACAGTCGTAATACTTTATTTTCCCGTTGTAAACAAAGCTTGGTCATCAATACAGAAGTTCTTTAACTGGCAGTATTCAATCCCTTTTTTGATGCTCAAAAATTCCAAGCCCCTGGATAACTGCACTAGTCATGACACAAGGCGGTTAGTGAGGATCAGAATTATTTCAGTTCTGCTGGTAAGAGAAAGACCCCTACAATTCCAGGTTAAGAACATCAAATGACAGCAAATGCTATATAAAGTGCATCAGGTACAGTGCAAAGAGGTCAGGAAGAAAAGCAGGTACAGAACTGACTGGTCTACACAGCAAACTCCACTCTGCTCTGGATAGCTGGAGGCTCAAACAGAAAAGTAGGTAGAACAACAATACAGGTCTGGACACCCACAGAGAGTAAAGCCTCTTCCTCAGAGACTTGGAAATGACTGAAGACGTGGGTAATGTCATGTTTGAGGATTTGCCTACAGCTGCCATCTGAGGTCAGTCTGGCTGAGAAAACAAAAGCAGCTTTCATTAGTATTGCTCATTAATTAGATTATCCTGACCACAGATTTACATTTTCTGAAAGCTAAGCATGGTCATTTCTGAGACATTTCTAGCTTGTTCTGGTGAAGGGAGCTCCTCCACGAGCAGTGTTTGCATCAGTGGAGCACTGCCTGTGAAACACTAAAGGACCAAGTCCAGTAGTACAGGAGTCTGTTCTGGTACTGCTGTGAACTTGAGGGTAGTGCAAAACTCTTCACTGACAGCCTCGGTTATTTCATGTTCCAAAACTATTTACAGCTATTATTTCATTCTACAGAATCAACAAAACCTTTTAACAAAAGAGTGAACTAGTCTCCTCCTTGTGCTGAATTACACGCGAAGAGCAGATGCAGGCTCTCAGGGCTGACACGTTCTGTTTCTGAAAGCCCTCTGACAGGCTGCTGCTCTTCTGCCACTTTCTCACGTGATGGCAGAGAAGCAGCTTCTTTTTCCAGCACTCTGAGCACAACCGTTACAGAAAGACACCACTTTTCCATACAACTGAGTTAAGCTGCGACACTTCCAGGGCAAAACCTGTCCATGTACTCCAATTTAGTCAGGCATTCTATGGTGCTGGACAGGTATTCTGGTAAGAAGCAAAGAAATCCCTGTCTGATAGGGTTACAGACCACTTTGTCTATCTGTATTTTCTGCTACTCCAAGTGAAAAACGGTGGAAGTTTGCTGGCAACCACTCAGTGATAAAGCTGCATCACAACAATTTACTAGCATTACCACAGGGAAGAAAAAAAAGTGTGTGATCTTGAACTATTTTAAATGATACTTTTCCCTTTGTGCTTCCCTTACATGACGTGCCCTTCATAATTTCCTTTGCTTTGTAAGGTCTCTAGTGCCATGTGTATGACACACAAACTGTGCCTGATAAGGAGAAGCTTCACCTGAAGAACCAATTCCTACCTTCTCAAGCAAACTAAAGAAATCGGGCACGTTGTACAAGTCAGGATGTAAAACATACAACAATTGTTTGTACAGAGACATAAAAACAAGGTCTGCATTTGTAAAAGTCTTACTAAAAGATGATCTCTGTTTTGCAGTCTGAATTAAATGATATTTTTCCATCTTCTACACAGCTTCTCTAGATTCAACATTTAAAAATTAGACAATAAAGTCCAGTGCCTTTCAAAAAAAAAAAGCTAAAAGCAGCCACATTAAAAACATCTGCAGCATAAACCAAATCCTTCTGTTCTATACTGCTGTATTTTTAGATTTAGTTTGAAGCTGCTCCTTATCTGCCCCCCCCCCCAATCAAAAAGATATCCAAAAACCACCCTGAGGTAGGGACTATCAAAACACGGGACTGGCACTTGTAATTTAGTTCCCCATCCGTTCCCCTGAGGCGCATGGGCAGCATCCTTTTGCCACCAACATCATTCGAGAGACTTGACTTTATGAAGCGACTGCTGAACCTTTAAGCTGTCTCAAAGCCATTCCCTTCTGTATGATGGTGAATATCCATGAACTGTTACTTCCTGGAGCCCTGGGGAAGACAATTTCTCATTTTGGACTGGTGCATGGAGAGCCACTGGGCACAGATGGCCTTCACAACATCATCCCCGCTGTCCTCAGCCAACTGTCGCACATGCTGGACGAGCTGCACTGCTCGGGTCTTCTCCTGCCTCACTGAGATTAGATAGGCAGAACGCAACTTGTTGCACAAGACGTAGGCCTGGATCTGAAGCAGAAGACACAGTCAGGATTTGGTCAGAAAGCTGCAGTAAACTAACAGGACAATGTCAAGCAAGGATTCACTGGAAATACCTAATTCAGAGGTATGTTGTACAGGTAGTGGCAGTACATTAAGAGACGGAGTATGACATGGGGCAGATTCCACTGCAGAAGACTAGGGATCTACAAAGATCTGTACTTTATTAGGTTTGTTTCCTGTGGGAACTCCTTTACTGTTTCAGGAAATTAGTATCAGTAATCTTATCTTGTCCATTAATCTACTATTTCCTCAAAGAAAAAGGCTAAATCAGTCATTTTCTAGATCCATTCATGGTTCTCAAACAGCTCACACCTTTCAGTGACAGATCTAACACAAAGGCTGACTGGAATGGCCATCTTTTAACCTACGTACAGGATCAGGTTTGTCAGTTGGAGCAGGGCACAGGACTGTCACAATCATTAAGATTTTCTTCCCAGCTATGCACTTAGGATCTACAAGGAGCCACAACATCTTCACCTGCATCTCCAGTTCAAGTATCTACCTGTGACCCTGCAGAGGCTTGGCCAGTTGGTACAAAAGAAACTGTGCAGTTTAGGTCTTGCTGCTAAGAAGGAAAACACACATCAGAACTGGGCAAGTTTTACTGTTTTGCTCTCAACCACAACAGAAACAGAACAATCCTGAAACAATAACTATCCTGGAGGTGTGCTAATCCTCATTAGCTGCTGTTACTAGAAGCTTACACACACCTATAACAAAACCACCCAGCCCACTGATGCATCCTTCTGAAATACTTTTCCTCCCTTTATAGCAAATGCTCAGCCTTCACCCTGAGTCTGCCAAGGGATGTTATTAGCTGGGACCCTCGTGTCACAGCTTCACAGTCACAAACACTGGGATTTCTACAGCCTAGAAAGTGACCTTCAAAACATTAGAAGAGATGAAAGAGAACACACAGGCTGCAGACCAAAGACTGCTCAGTTCTTACTAAAGGAGTTTTTCTGCTGTACTTCTACCTACCTTGTTTTCATCACTGTCCATATCCTGGATCAGATTATCAAGATCCTGTACCCAAAGAAGGGAAAAGGTGTTCAACATTTAGAATGACTACAGTTTGCAAACCTTTAGAGAGGGGGAGAGCTGCTGAAATTTAGCTGATTGCATTGTCCCAGCTGTGAGGGCTGCAGATGTAGAACATATAAAAGTCCAATTCTTTTCTTACAGCAACCTCCCTCTGACCTCTGTGGGGCACCCCTAGGAAATGCCATAAGCCTGAGAGACACCATGGACATTGCTTGTGTTACATGAAATGAATCTGTACCCCCCAGCAGAAGTTGGGCCCTATGGTCCACTCTCATCCAATGGACTGAACCCCTAGCCTGATTAGTATAACTTTGTAAAGGGCATCTCCTTCCTTTTCTAGGATGTAAAAAGACACTCTGGTAGGCAAAGGGAACCTTAATATTGCTTCCTGTAGAGGCAGAAGGCTTCTTCCCCCACACTCTGTTAGCCAGAGTTTCTGGAAATGAAACACCCCACCACCCCAGTGAGGAACATTTGGCAGGATCCTGTGAAACAAAAGGTTCTGTCCCCATCACGAGTATCTCTTTGGGAAGCACAGGGCTGGAGCATGCTACAGTTACTTATCATTTCCCCCTCAAAGAAACCTGCATAAGACAAACCACACACTCGTGCCTTTAGGCACTGCATGTAGTATGATGCCAGAAGATAGGAAGGACTCGGAGCAGCACAGGTACCACACGCTGGTTTCCTTGTAGTTTGTGTTGTAGGTACACATTTTACTTCAAAGGGGACACAATGCAAGACAGAATTACCTCAGCAGGAATGTTCTTGAACTCATTCAGACAATTAAGGATAATGTTGTCACCATCATTTTTTGTGGCCACTCCAGACTCGTTGACACACTTGAGGAGCTGCCGGATCTCACTGTACTTCTGCTGCTTCACCAGCTGCTTGGCCACTCTGCTATACACTTCTGTAGCCTCCAGCTGGAAGTCCTAGAGGTAAGGTGGAACATCAAAGCTATGTGTTAGAGGGCATGTATGTAGATGTGGGTCTTGGGGTTATGGTTTAGTTTAGTGGTGATCTGCAGAGCTGGATTAATTGTTAGACTTGATGACCTCAAAAGGTCTCTTCCAATGAAATAGATTATATTAAATGTTGTCAGCGGGTTTTCTCACATGGAGTCTATACAATTCAGACAATCTCCTAAGACCAAAATAACTCATCATGCTCCAAGCATCAGGGTCCTCTGATGTTCCAGTCACTGCTGCTTAAATGGTGTTCTGTAATCAGACTGGTACAACTCAATTTTATTCAAGAATAAGAGCACTGTTACACCATCTCCTTTTCTGGGGTGGAAAAAAAAACCCAACCAGTCTTAATTCTTCTGGCAAACAGCCTTCCCTAGGGCCCTACCCACATCTCCCTCACTTAGAAAACTCATGCTATTTTCCTTCAGCCACCCCCATGTACCCTGAGAAACAGGAGGCAACTGAATGTTGCACACTGCTCATATGAAGGAAGAGATGAGAAAAGCTGCAGACCAATCCTGCCATGAATAAGGCATGAAAAAGGAAGAAAAGAAGGGAAACAGAAATGCCCTCTGTCTTTGCACTGCTGTCATGAACTGCAGAGAGCTACTGAATCAGAGCTCTCTACTCACATCTGTGATTGGGGTTTGGCAGGGTTAAGCCACTGAACAAGGGGCACAGCAAAGGAAAAGCTCTACTTAATTCCTCTGTAGGACCCACTTAGTTTGGAAACATCCTACCGAAGCAGCATTTTAATTTCCTTACCAAGCTTCCTCTGAATCCATGGATATTTAAGACTTGTTCTCACAAGATTTTTTTTCTTTGGGGATTTAAAAGGTATTTTCCTACGAAAATATTTTACTTAACCAACTATTGCAAGAGTTATTATATCAAGCACTGTTATTACAAAAGTAAGTTTTTCCATACCTGAAGGACTCTAAATGCAATTCCAAATCCCTCCTCAATGTTTTTGCCTTCCAAAATGACCTGAAAAGAAGGGCACAGACAAGTCTGGGGATGCACTTTCCTTTTTTATTACATACAGCTAAATAATAATGCACTTCCCAGAGGATGAAAGACAAACACATTACTTCAAGAGAAAACACCATTGCTCCCACAAGCAGGGCAAACACAAGGTCTGTTGTCATGCACCAATTCCCAAAGGGTACTGGACAAGTTACAGATGGAGCTGAGCTGAAGTTAAGAAGGGGTCGAATAACAGCATGTCGCAAGCACCTTGTTGTAATGCACAACAGTATGTAGAGTCAAAAGGCATGCTACTGCCTGTGTCTGGGATTCTCAAAGCTTCAGCTGTTAGGAGGTGAGCTCCTAGTTTTCACTGTTCTCTCATAGTCTGAAGAGACACGAATTTTCCAAAAATGGTGGGTTACAGACATACATGAGTAACCTGCCTGTAAAAAACACAAGAGACTGCCCCAACCTATTTCAACTTGTGTATTGAGTTAGTATGGTTGACAAAAAAGCAGAGCTGTATTTGAAATAGCAGTAACTACCTTGCAAGCAACATCCATTTTCATGTTATTGTTTCCAAAGAGTGTGGGCAAAGAAGAACATGTCATTTGGAAGGTCCCCGAGCTCTCACATCGATGCAGGAACTTTGTTACTTCCATCTGCAGATCGACTGTACTGATGTGCCTAGACAGAGGAAAAAGTCTGACTTTTTTTTTAAAGTATCAATTATTATTTGTGTCAACTTACCAATTCCTTGAGTGCATTTCAAAACGAGACTTATTTCCAAACAGTTATTTTAGTAATTTTTTTATTTTGCCTTTTGTGTAGTCAAGTCCATGGCGATAAAGCACTTCCCAGATCTGTGCACTTAATGTGCATCACAAGCTGCAAGTGAGTAGCTGTTCATGTTACTGCAAAGAAGTGAGCCAGAGAATTCCATCTCAAACAAACATCAGCTCTCTTTTTCCACTTCATCATAATGCACTTCCCCCAAAACCACTGAGTCTTCATTATCTTCATAAATATGAGAAGAAACTTCTTTGCAGTGAGGGTGACAGAGCACCAAAAGGGGCTGCCCACGGAGGCTGTGGCATCTCCTTCTCTGGTGATGTTTAAAACCTGCCTGGACTGTTCCTGTGTGACTGGACCAGGGGATCCTGCTCTGGTGGGGGGATTGGACTAACAGTCTGGGATTCTGTGATTCATTGAATGAAATGCCTAAGAAAACATTAAAAAGCCCAGTGCAAGAGAGATCTGGCTAAATTCTGACTTCAACTTTCAAATACCGAGATTCAGTTCTGTCTGGCACCTGTAACTTGTACACTGCTGAGTGCTGGAGTTAACCCCAGCAGACAGCTAAGTACCACAACACACTGCAGACAGGAACCAAAGAGGAAAACCAAGTTCTCCATGCACTACAGGTTTTTTTGTTTGCTTTTTAAATTAAGGGAAGCTAGACTGACTGATAGAGTGATATTTTTAATAGAAGCAATTGCTTATCTTTTAGGTTGGGTGTTGGGGGAAAAGGTAATGAAAATTCAGACTTACAGCTACATAAAAGAGATTTGAATCAGGCACAGCCACTGTGTTAGCTAAAGCCAACTTAAACACTACCACTGAGCAAAAGAGAGACAAAAAACCCCAAAAGCCTGAATTTCCCCTTTCTTGCAACTTAGCTTCTTGTTCATAGATACCTTGAAACATCTGTAGCAGACATTTTCTTACGAAAAGTGAGTGCTATTTTCTTCCTTCCTGAACTTCTTGACACCTCCTGCAGGTAGACTTTAAGATGGTCCTTGATCTTTAGAAGCCATGCCTGTTTGCTTCCTAGTTCAGTGTAAGATTTTGCTCCATGAGTGAAAAATCTAATGCAGGTCATAGCAGCACGAACATGATCCTAGAAGAAACATAGTGAACAATAAGATGGACCAAAGCCTACCACCACCTGCACTCCCTGTACTAAAGCAAATGCATAAAGTGGGCAATGCTCCAAATCCATTACAAACAGAGCAGGTCAGCTTCAGCGAGGCTCAAGTCTTCTTATATGTCTTTGAAGATTGTAAAGCTGCTGCAATACTATGTTTATTTGGTTTGTCATGCAGATTAACACTGAAGTAAATATCCCAAAGCCTGAGAGTATTCCTTCCTGTGAGGGTGCTGAGACGCTGGAACAGGTTGCCCAAGAAACTTGCGGCTGCCTCACTGCTGGCAGTGTTGAAGGCCAGGTTGGATGGGGCCCTGAGTAACCTGATCTAGTGAAGGTGTCCCCTCTTGTGCAGGGGAGTTGGAATTAGATGACCCTTCAGGTCTCTTCCAACCCTGTCCCTTCAACAATTCTATGATTATAAAGCAAGTAAGAATGTGCTTGTTCGGTCCATCAGGCAGATTTACACCAAAACAAACAACTGTAAGCCTGACAGTATTCAATGCTTCACTGAAAGAAAACATCTTACCTTCATGAACTGTTGTAGCTCATACAGAATATTGTAATAGTTCTTCCTCTGCAAGTATTTGCAGGCTGCAATCAAGTAGACTCCCCAGCTCTCTAATCCTGGATCAATAGTTTCCAGCAAGTTCTCCAACATATGCAATTTTCCACTTTCATAACTTGGAACAAAGATCCCTTCGATGAACAATTCTGGTGGGGATTCCTACACAAACATCAGAGAGCTAGCTTGAAGTGAAACTACTACGGCTTGCTGATTTTCCTTATATAACATAAAGGAGTGCTAAGTGACAGAAGTAATACAATTACTACCCAGCTTAGGTTGGCAGGGATTTCAGGAATTTATTTAGCTCCAATTCTCACTCAAAGAATGACTTGGAAGTTAGATGACACTGCTCTGAACCTGTTCAGTCAAGTTCTGAGCACAACTAAGTAGGGCTCTCCAGGGCCCAGGGCTCCAAGTTGGGTGTACAGTCCCTTATCTCACATGTGTACAGTAAAAGGCTGTGACAGGCTTAGCTCTATCTTCTCTGTAATTGTTCACTTGCTACTCGAAAACTCTAGGGGACCTAGATCTCATTTTGCCTTCTTTTCAACTTGTACAAACCTAGCTGTGTTCCTCTCCTTGGACACCATGTGCTTCAGGCCCTTGGCCACTTTGGTGACCATCCGTTAGACTTGCTCCACTTTAACAACATCTGTGTTGTTCTCGGAAATCCAAAACTCAGTACAGGGGTTCTGACAAAGCTAAGAGGCACATTTACTCCCCTCAACTTCCTGACTCCCATCTCACAAAACATGGCATCGCTTATGAACGTTGCTCTGGAAAGCATGCATGACAACACTACTGACACACACCTTTTCACTACTGACACACACCTTTTCACTACTGACACACACCTTTTCAAGACACAATGTGGAAATGATTTTTAAATCTCAGAGTAAGATGCAAGCTACAAAGCTTATACACAAAACAATTCCAAACAACCCACTGCAAAATGTTTTATCAGAAGCACGATACAGCTTTAAAAAAGCTTCCTCTCTGGTTTGCACAATCACTATTAGCCCAAAACTTCCACATCCTGAAGTGTTTTCAATCTGCTACTTCACTAGTGAAATTATTTCACCAACACTGCAGAAACCTGCAACTTTTCAACTCCAAGCCGATATAAAGGACACATTTGAAACGCAAACAGAATATGCAGATGAGCATCTGAACTTAGAATGACTGGCGGTACCATGCAAAAGCCAAGCTGATAAGACAACACAGTTTTCTATTACTGAAGCTCACAAGCAGACTGCAGCAAATGGGACTTGGTGCTTCAGGCTGTACATTTTCAATAAAGAAGTATTGCAAATAAGAATGAAAAAACCACAGAAACTTGAAGAAAACAAAACCCCATCACAGGTATCAGATCTGAGGGTCTTGTGATGTCAAGGCTTTACATCGCCACTCTTCATGAATTAGTGAGAAACCCATTGGAATAATTTATAGGTTTAACTGTAGTTCAGTACATACAGAACTCTTTTCTCCAGGCAGTCTTAAGCCCTCCTATATTGTGCTGTTTTCGTGCAAGAAAACTGGAAGCCACTTCTTGTCTTCTCTAGATTTCTGTCCCCTCAGACATGATCCTCTATTCCTTTATATTTCTAACAGTAACGGAAGTGCAAATGCAGGGGTCTGATTCAATATGGAATGTATCAAGAAGAGGGTGTCCGTCTGATCAAGGGAGGTTCTTCTTTCTCTCAGCTCTGTCCTAATGGAGCCACATCTGGGGTTTGGTCCAGTTCTGGGATCCCTGACTCAAGAGGGACAGAGATCTGATTGAGAGAGTTCAATAGAGGGCCACAAAAATGATGAGGGAACTGGAGGACCTACCTTAGGAGAGATTAAGAGACCTGGGGCTTTTTAGGAGAAGGTTACAAGGAGACTTAATCACTGTCTATAAATCCACAAGAGCTGGGTATCAAGAAAGACAATATCCTTTCCCTTGCACCCCGTGACAAGACAAGTGGCACAGGGAAGCAGGAGCACAGCATGGGGAATAAGCAGGAAGAGTTAGAAATCTGTGTCCAGTCAGGTAATTATGATCTGTTGGCAATTACAGAGACCTGGTGGGACGGCTCGCATGACTGGAATGTGGTCATGGACGGCTCTGTCCTTTTCAGGAGGGACAGATCAGCAAGGGGAGGTGGTGGAGTTGCCCTTTGCATGAGAGAGCAACTGGAATGTCACAAGTTCTCTCCACAGGTGGATGAAGAGACAGTTGAGAGTTTGTGGGTGTGGATCAAGGGGCAGGCTGGCATGGGTGACACTGTCTTGGGTGTCTATTACAGGCCACCAGATCAGAATGAGGAAGTTAATGAGGTGTTCTACAGGCAGAGCTTCTCATAGCTACAGGCCCTGGCTCTCATGGGAATTTTAACTACCCTGATATTTGCTGGAAGACCTACTCAGCCAGTCTTGCATCTGGGCAAGAACAACCCCAGGGACCAGGATAGGTTGGGGACTGACCTGTTGGAGAGCAGTGTAGGAGAAAGGGACCTGGAGGTCCTAGTGGACAGCAGGATGACTATGAGCCAGCAATGTGCTCTTGTAGCCAAGATGGCCAACAGCATCCCGGTTGGGAATCAGATGCGGGGTGGTTAGCAGATGGAGAAAGGTTCTTCTCCCCACCTCTCTGCACTAGTGAGACCACATCTGGA
>VZRI01000219.1:554607-573806 GCA_013397515.1 Upupa epops
CAATGGGTGCAAGCTGGAACAGAGGAGGTTCCATATCAATATCAGAAGGAATTTCTTCCCAGTGAGGGTATCTGAGCCCTGGAACAGGCTGCTCAAGGGGGTTGTGGAGTCTCCTTCTCTGGAGGTGTTCAAGACCTACCTGGATCTGTTCATGTGCAACTTGGTCTAGGTGATCCTGCTGTGGCAGGGGGCTGGGCTAGATGATTTTTAAGGTCCCTTCCGAGCCCTAATGATTCTATGTTCCACCTCAACATGGAGAGAAACATCTTTACTTTAAGGGTTACAGACCATTTTAACAGGCTGCCCAGGAAGGCTGTGGAGTCTCCTTCTCTGGAGACTTTCGAGACCTATTTGGATGCATTCCTGTCTGTCCTGCCCTAAGTTCTACAGTCGAGTTTGAGCATGGGGGGACTCAATAACCTCTGGAGGTCTCTTCCAACCCTTAATGATCTGTGTGCAAATAACCCATACAGACAGAGCCACATGGCAGAGTAAAGCATCTAGTCAGAACTCAAAATAGGCTTTCTCTCTTCTGAACTGTATGACAATAGTCCCAGTTTTTCAGAAAAAAGGGAAAGTGCTGCTGATGCAGGCCTTCTATAAAAACAAAAAAAAAAGCAAAATGCTTTCTTTTCTCCAGAAGCCACTGTTTCACTTCAATGGGAAGGAGAGATTAAAGAGATTTAAGATGTAAAGACGAACGTTATTTTCTTATGTCACTGAATTCTTGTCAGCCACTGGCTAGGTTCATACAACACACAGTATCTTAGACAAACTCCCAGAATACAGCATGATGCTCATTAGCATCTTAGATCAGCCCTGAAGTCCTCTTGGTGTAGACAATGGCAAATTAGATCACTCACCTTATTCAACAAGTGAAGCAGTGCTTCTCTCATGCAATCATGCCTCATGTAAAAGCTTATTATTGCCAGATTAGTGCCATAACTATGTAAATAGAATAAGCACTCCTGATAGTAGCTGTTGTGTTGAATCTTCCCCTCACACATCATCTCCAGAGATAGACTCCTTGTCCTCAGTGTTGCTTCAAGTTCCCTCAGCGTGGCAAAGTAATCATCATCCTGCCATTAAAACACAGAATTAATGATTGGTGATAAAAGGAAAACTCTTCAGCTAGATCTTGTCACTCAGTGCCAAAGCATTTCTGTTATTGTTGGCTTTCAAATACACAGACTCAGAGTGCTCTGGGCTGGAAGAGACCCTCAAGATCATTTACTTCCAATGTGCCACTGACCATAGGCAGGGACACCTGCCACAAGATTAGGTTGCTCAAAGCCCAACAGGGCCTTGAAACAGCCCCTCTTCAGAGGGGAGAGAATCAAAATTGCTTTTCTAAACACTAGATTGGAACCCTGCTATCAAGAGAGGTGCTGAGTGTTGCTAGAGCAAACATGGCTGGTTCCAGGGACAGACAGGAGGCCATTTAAAACAAAATTCTACTGTCAACTACTTCAAGAACCTAGTTCAAACAGGCTTTTTTTTCCATCCCGAAATATATGCAACTAACAAGTCTTCCATCATTATGATTCTACAGTTACTTAGTACTATAAAGCATCCTTTGTTGCCTAATTATATTTTTCCAGAGCTAATCCCAAACCAAGTAACCAAGTAACCAAGTAACAGTTGGGATTGACAAGGAAATAAGAGTAGGACATCATTTGGAAATCCTCCTTGGAATTCCTGCAGTTATCAGTTTTGATAGAAAAAAGGCATCACTGCAGCACTACAAACACACCATGGTAGTAACATGCTGACTAGTACAGCTTCTTTCCCCTTGTCCTCGGTTCAGCTGGGATAGATTTAGTTTTCCTGCTAGTTGCTGATAATGGTAGCTGCCGTTTTGCTTTTGGTGCGAGAACAAGGTTGATAACACACCCGTATTTCACTTGTTGTTAAGTTGTGCTTATCCTAAAACCAAGGAAAGTTCAGTTTCCCATGCACTGCTAGTGAGCAGGTACACAAGGAGCTTGGAAGAAGCATGGCTAGGAGAGGTGACCCCAATTAGCCAAAGGGATATTGCCTACCACAGAACATCATGTCCAGTACATATGAAGAGCAGCTGAGGGAACTGGGATTATTTAATCACAGAACAGAACATTACGGATTGGAAGTGACCTGGAAAGATCATCCAGTCCAATCCCCCTGCCACAGCAGGATCACCCAGACCAAGTCCAGGCAGTTTTCAGATGTCTCCAGAGGAGACTCCACCGATCCCTTGGGCAGCTCCCTCCAATGCCCCATCACCCTGTCTGGGAAGAAGTTATAGAATCGGTCAGGGTTAGAAGAGATCATCCAGTTCCAACCTCCCTGCCATGCACAGGGACACCCCACCCTAGATCTCAAGAAGAGGCTGAGAGGAGACCTTACTGATCTCTACAGCTACCTCAAAGGAGGTTGTAGCAAGGCTAGTGCTGGTCTCTTCTCCCAAATTAGTAATAATAGGATGAGGGGAAATGGCCTCAAGTTATATCAGGACAGGTTTAGATTGGATCTCAGGGAGAAGTTCTGTCCTGAGAGAGTGGCTGGGCACTGGAACAGGCTGCCCAGGGAGGGAGAGAAGTCACCATCCCTGGAGGTGTTTAAAAAACAAGTAGCTAGAGCCCTTGAGGCCATTGTCTAGAGGTTGTGGAGGTGTTCGGGATGAGGGCTGGACTTGATGATCCTGGAGGTCCTTTCCAGTCATAACAACTCTAAGCTCTAAACAATTGGCTGCATGGGGTTTAGTTCCTGGCTAGCCCCTCCACTAAACATGTACCAAGCTACTATGAAATACCATGAGCTAGCTGTCATCAAACAGATAAACCTTTCAACAATATTCGGTTGCAATTCGCAATCATGACAACAGAAGCAAAACCAACCTACTGTAAGATGCACTGCTGTGTGTTAAAACATCGTTAACTGGCTTTGCTACAGCCCTTCAGAGCAAACTGAAGACTCTTACCGCAATGAGTGCAGGCTTCACTGTAGACTCCAGGTACTGGATCACATCCTGGACTAGCCTCGAACCATGGTTCAGCTGGTTCAGATCCATAGGTGGCTTTAAACATCGGTTAAACTTCTCTCTTGCTGAACTTAGATTTCCAGCTTTAAGGCAAGCCATGCCCCATGCATGCCATGCTCCCCCTGGATCCAACCCAGACTTTGTAGAGACCTATATTCACAATTGTGTGTTACTATTGCGACACTGTCCCAGCACAGAAAACAGGAAAACTGCCTTCCCAAACAATTTATGATTGTGAAATTTTACCTGTGAGAGGACATTTCCCACTGAAACTCAAACAAAACTCTAAAAAACCCCATCCTGATTATTTCCACATTTCTGGTATAAAACACCAACTCCCAGAACACCTCCAGTCTCCAAACATGAGAGTTTTTCATCAGACAAGTTTAAGAAACTGTTTACCTGGGAAACGTCAGTTCAGCACTTTTAAAACTCGGGACGTTTTCACATCTGCTTTTCTAAAGTGAATGATTTTTACAGAGCAGAATTCATCAGGTTTATGGTTTTTAAAAAAGCACCACAAAACACTTTGTGAACCACCAGGACTATTTCTTCCCTTTCACAGGACTTTGCTGATCAAAGTTTATTCGCAATTTTCTGTAGCAGACCAGCTGCTTTTTAAGGTGCTCTATTCACATCTGCTGTGGGTTTATGGACAAGTGACATCAAAACACACATGCTTCAGACAAAATCCTAACAGGCAGGATGTCTCAGCCCTCCTACTGGATGCAAGATCCCTCCAGTTAATGTCTTTCTTGCAGTTAGTCCATTCCAATTTCAACTGTATTGGGAAGAAGCATCCTACTCTTTCCTTCAGCAGCCTGCTCCACAACTGAGGGACTTGTCCTTCTTAGGAAGTTTTTCCAGTACAGAAAAACTATTCCTGCTGTGATCAAAGTTTCAGTTTGTAACTGTTTAAATACCTTCTGTTTCACACATCATACCCATGTGAACTCAGGAGGGAGAAAATACAAGCCCCTAGAGAACACCAACACTCCTCCACTGCCATTACCTCTATGGCCAGTTGATAGTACTCTGCTTCCAGAAGCTGATTTCTTAATCTTGTTACAGCTGCAGGGAGAAGAATCTGATTCAAAGATGGTACTGGACGGTAAGCAGCAGCAACCAAAATATTCAACACATCCACTTTGCTGATGTAGCTACAAGAAAATAAAGAGATTAAACACTTTCACTAATACATTGCAAGAACTCTATGTCAAAACTGACTCTTAGAACAGCAGGTCCTAATTAGCAGTGTACCAGGTTTCTCTATCCACCATATTATCCAGACTATTTTTATTTGGCTTTTTGCCACTTGCAGTAGAAAAATGGCAGGCACTGATAGCAGACGCCAGCCTCATATTACCAAACTAAAAACAGTGTATGTGAAATTTACAGATTACACCAGCCACCTCAAACTCTACAGGATAAAACTTGAGGACAGTGTAAAAGGCTCATTGTCAGGAAGTGCAAGTTTAAAAACCTATACTGAAATATAGGTTGAAAGCAGATACATGGTACCAGAAGCAAACAGTGACTCCTGTCTTTGTGGCTTTTCTCAGTAATTATTATGTGGTTATATAACTAGACTTTCTACTATGTGAACTATGAACTTACCTTATTGTTTAAGATGTCTACACATACAATCACAGAACAATCCTCCCACTCTCCACTGCCCATTAAACAAGGGTCTACACAATACCTGTCACAGAGAGCTAGATCCTGGCTCCTTCCAGCTTTTACAAACATCATTTTGGCACTGAAGAGCAATTGTTTCATAATGTCCATAAGGAGACCAGCATCCACCTCAGGGTTAGTGAGCCCTTGGGACAACTTGCAGCAGTGCTCTATCAGTTGGTGGCCACACACTATGCTGTCACTGTGCAGGCTAAGGATGGCAATGCACAATGAAGAGCTGGGAGCCTAACAATTAGAGGAAAGACAGACAAACATGGGTATTGAGGTAGTTTTCCAGGGGACTGCATACTATATTGGACTCTTCTTCTAAACCTCACCTGTTCATAATAAAATTCACTGCGCACAATTTCATTCTCTTCCTCATTCAGAGAAAAAAGCCATTCAAGCTCAGTTGCCTTAGGTATTCGCACCACCGCAGAATATTCATTATTAGAAGTTTCTGCAGCAAACAGAAAACATTAGGTAAAGTCATTGCTTAAGAAGCAACAAACCTGTCTAAGGACATCTAATGCAAAGTATTTCTACAGGCTCATACAACAGCCACCTGTAATCCTTACTGTGCCACGTCCCACCAGTATTTGTGCCTAACCAGGAACTTCACAAAGAAGATTAACATTACTTCATTCCTTACCTTCTTCTTGGTCCTGATCTTCTTTTCTGCTGTAGTGATAGAAAGACATGAAATAAGAAAAAGATCATGCATACTCCAGCACACTGGGGAAAGTAGTTTTCAAGGAGAAACAAAACTGGCTACCTTTTCCAGAACGTGACCTTGTAAAAACCTCCCTTCTCTCCACCATTGTCTTACCTCTACTGTGTGGAAATCTAATAGCTTGCTTCTGCATTGCTGCATTTCAACAATGCTCACTAATTGGTTCTTATAACCTTCTACAGGTAAAGTACCCTTGCACGCAATACAAAAAAGCAGGCACTATGAATAAGAACTGCCCAAGATCTGAATGTTTCAGAGCTAAAATCAAGTTTCTGGCATTCAGGCCTTTGTCCTTAAGATTTAGTTGGTGTTGATATATAAGTAAGGCAAGTATAAAAAACAAAACCACTGACACTTAAGCAATTAAAATATGACAGGTTGCATTCAAGCTCACTGCTAGGCTGTACTGACCTAATCCAGCAGTGTAAGCAATCACTCAGATGCAAACTGGTTTCACTAGAAGTGACTGCTTGATTTTTTTTTTTTCAGATCTGCAACTATTCCTCTTTCTTAGCAAGCCTGCTGATACTGCCATAGCAAGCCTGCCACTGTAGGCTGCCTAGGGCACATGGAAACACAGCTGGAAAGTTTTACTCTGTGACCCTGTCAAGGGTGGTGATGGCAGTATCAGCGATGGCAGTATCTGCAGCCTTGACAAGGTCACAGAGTAAAACTCTTTTCAACTGCACTTTTCACCAGGTGGCACCATAAAAATTTCCACATAGTTCTCATTTTAAAGAAGCCACATAATGGAAGTCTATTATCATAGCTGTCCCTTTTATTAAGGGCAGTTTTGAAACCTATCTAACCATGAACTAGTCACAATCAAGGCTTTATGTTTATAACAGTAACATGCCAATATATTTAGCAGAGCTAGTCAACATACGACATTAATTCGGGAGCCAAGCAAACTGTTAGAAACTGTCTCACTGCAGTAGTTTGTGCTAAATATATTTTGCATGAAAGTATTCAATTTTTAGGTTGAATGATCAACTGATGCCTGAAGAATTAGCATTTGTTGCCCAGCTCTCCAGTGCTCCTTTATGAACAGTGAATTAAGGCACTTATCACACCAGAAGATCCCAATGTCACATAATCCAGATAAAGTCCAATGCTTATTTCTCTTTCATTGCATTTGTGTACTCTGCTGTGCACATGAAATTGAGGGGAACCAGAATGGAACAACTTACATGCTAGTGTCTGGTACCAAACCAGGCAGATGTTCTCTGTTGTAGTAGCTATAGCATTGATCGCATACACGAGATAGATTTTCTCTGCAAGCTTCTACAGCCATTTTCTTGGTGGAACACGAGCTGCACACCAGCCTGCCACAGCGCCTGCAGTGATGGCGCCTGTTAAACTAAGCAAAAGAGGTCATCGATGAGCAATAGAAAGAATTTACTTGTGTCTCCTCCTATATCTGTCTTTGCTCATGAGTTAATGTACTCTATTTGAAGACATGAAGCATCATGCCTGACAAGGATTTTCTGAACTATACAATGACTGATTCTCACATGGAGACACTGTGGCAAAGAGGAAAAAACCCCAAAACCCAGAGACAGGTCCTTAAAACACGTTTGCTGCAGTCTTGGGCTTTCCACTACTTAAATTGCCTGGTTTTGATCACAGTGCTAATTAGATCATCTCTTGGAAAAGTTAGAGGCTGCAGACTGCCTTACTGAACATCTTTTTAGTAATTTCCAACATGCTACTTTGAGAAGCAAGAATTACTTTTGAGAAAACAGTACTGCTGCTAAGTAACAGAAGGTAACAGACTGCAGGCAGATCTTTTGAAATATCAATATGGCTACTATTACACATTTTTGAGCTCTTATGGTTGTCTTGTCTCTGATGGCCAGATTTCCTCCTTAGACTCTATCATTTCACAGAACTCTAAGAAGCTGTAGGAATGCCTGTATTTCATTTTTGCTCCTTACCATAGTAAAGCGTTCAGTCTTGCAAACCATACATATTGTTTCAGTGTCATCAGGTATCCATTGCTGCTTTAGTGGTGGCTTCTCAGGAGGCACAAATTCTTGAGGAAACAAATTCTGCTGCAGAATTCTGTCTCTGGGACTTGCAGATATGCTAACACCTTAAACAGAACCAGGAGAAGAAAGATAATATATTTAAGCTGTTTAATAGAGTCTTGTGTATAAAAAAACCATTACAGGCTCACTAAGACTGTAAGATCTTTCTGGCTCACAAGATGACTATCATTATCTTTCATACAAGCGCAGCAAGATAACATTGCATAAGGAATATATATGCTTTAGCTATAATTGTAATATTGTAAACTTAACAGCACTTCAATACTGGTGAGAGTACACACATTGATAAACTGTTAACAATTAGAGAAGACAACTTGTATCATAAGCAAAGACTTCAAGGAAGAAGACTAAACCACCCCAGTGTACGGATACCAAAATTACAGAGCACACAATGTAATTTTAGGCTCACATTCCTGAAGACTGAGATTTCTGTTACCCCAGGAAAGATGTGCTTTGGCTAGCAATGGCATACCCTTCCCTGATCTGGTTCCCTTTACAATCTACTAGAGGGAAATCAATTTAAAGAGGCAAGAGTTTAAGTCTTTGGCCCTGTCAGCAGTAGTCACTGAATTGAGTTTAAACTAAAAGCCATCCTAATGCTGTAAATTACGTGAGCTAGAAGGTAATTCAAAAGTTCAGCATGCCATAAAAGAAAAAAATATCTCCATTCCAACAAAGCTAACACATGCTTATTCAGGTAGATACTGGGTCACAGTGGAACATTAGAAGAACATTAGAAGACAATACAAGTTTTTTAACACCACACAGATCTCTAGTTTTTCTCATAATGCTTAACTTAAGAGCTACACAGCCAAATCCAAGATGCTGATGCCAGTTCATGCAAGCAGAGCAATTCAGAGTACAAAACCAGTAATGTATCTGTAGTTCAGATACATTAAATGGTAGATCAGAACATCACTGCCTCTCAATTTCAAGCCTGTTGCTTGCTGAGAAGCATCAGCCTTGGAGGCCTGAGGATATCTTGCTAGTCTGTCCCGAGCGCACAGACTGTGCATCTCTCACAGTACAGGTCCTCCAAGGAATGCATCTTGAGTTAGATGCTGAACAGAGTATTTGTGTTTGGTTTTATGTCACAAATATTCTTCAGCTGTTTTGGCTTAGAATTATTTTATTTCTATGTATTTGTGTTTGAGGACTTTGTGAAGCCTCTCACAACTTCCTTCGGTTCACAAGACAACCCTTGAAAAAAAGATAAGACCAAAAGAACGATGAAAAAAATAAAACACTAACAAGAATTCCACTGTAAAATCAAAGTTAAGACTTAGAAGGAAATGTAATTGAGAAAAAAATAGGATAGGGAGAAGTATCACAGTGATAGGCTTCCAGATAACTTCTATCTGTATACCCAGAGAGAGGGAATACAGAACTCAAGACACAAGATTAACTTGCAAAATACTAATCCACTAGCAACCTAGCTGTGCCAAAGAGATAATTGGGTTTGGGTCTTTTTTCCTGCAGATGTAGCCCCATTTTCATATGGTCTGTTCAGGCTTTGTTTTTTTTTTCCTGTTAGGATCAAGAACAGAAAGGTTTTGTGCTGGTTCTTCAGACATTTTGCAGTTACCTGTCAAAAAAATCAAATCAAAGCCACACATTTCTTGCTTCCCTTTATATTTTCTTTTAATTGGCCTCAAAGCACTCAACTATGAATACCTACAAATCCGTACTAAACGTGATCCACGTTACTACTAAGCAATGGTATGCACATACGTAAAACCAGTAAGAACAGGTTGTAAGAAAATGGCACCAGGGTGTGAACCTTACCACTAAAGCTGAGCGGAGACAATTCTGATGATCCTGATTTAGAAAGTGTTTCACATTCCAGTATCTGATTGATGCTTTCTTGGACACGTATCAAAGAATCTACAACAAAGACATTGAAAAAATATTTCAGAGAATAATACTAGCCATACATGTCCCAATTTTTACAAAGATTAGAGGAAGCCACTCCCAGGGCTAAGTAGGCTAGTCCAGTTTGGTGCTGACATTCTATCTAATTACCATTTCTGTGTTTTCATTAACATTAGCCACAGCAATTAATGCAAACCCATATAAAATTTAATTGCCAAAACCACAGAGAAAGGGATCTTTATTAAAGCAATGGACTGCTGATAGGTACAGGAACAACATAGAGAGTAAGTATCAGATATGAAAATAATTATTTGCCATGAGATGTTCATGCCAAGTACTCAGTGCTTCTTATCACCATGGAATGAACATATCTGCAAAGTTAGAGGTTGATTTTATGTTAGCAAGAGCTGCATCTTTAAATCATTAAACATTTCAAAACTGGCAGAAGGCAGGCTGGCATCACAAGAAGGTATAAACAGATACAGGTAAGTGCATATGCCATGGGCTTTTAATACCGCAAAACCACTGGGCTTGATCAGCAGCACCCTCTGGTGCAGAGACAGCCAAATGCAGGAGAAATCACCATGGATGAGGCAGGACTGGCAAACCAAAAAGCAGAATCTGACTGAAAAGGTTAAATAGAACTATGTTGAAAAGTCTTCTATAAGAAAAGAGTAACAGGAATGTGGTAGGAGGAAAGACCAAGGATGATTAAATCTCCATTCCGTTTGGAAGAAGGTGTAGCTGGCCGCATGTTTTAGAACAGCTTAAGTTGTTAAGCAGTAATGAAATAATGAACAGTAATGAACAGTATCATATAAGAAGAGACCCCAAAAAGGAGCAATAAAGCAAAGTCAGGGAAACTCTGGAAGCTGTTGGTCCCTGGAAACCTTTACAAGAGAAGTGAAGACTTAGAACATGTTCTGGGAGGGAGACTGGAGACACATCTAAAAATGGGGCACAATTGGCCCTTCTTTCCCACATGAAAAACAGCACTCTCATGGACAGTCACCTGATCTTTTCTCTTTTAATGCAAAAGGGAAGTTGAGAGCTTTCTCTGCATACTTGGAGAGCAAATTGTCAATGTCTTCTACAGTAAAACCGATTTCCTGTCCAGCTAAGAGGTGGCGCAGTGTTTGCACAGCAACAGCTACCCAGTCCACCTTCATATTCATGAGAAGCTGCTCCAGCATGAGCAGTGGCCTGGAGGAGAGGTGATAGTAGTTAACACGGGAGAGCTCAGGCAGAGTCAGCAGCACCTGAGACACAAGAGAAAAAGCACATGTTAAGGCTATTATACCTTTCATTCTGTGTTTCTGTGAAATTTGAGACAGGAACCTAGCACAGCAGCTTATGCAGAAAATGGAATAACATACAGAAGCGGGACATCTCTGACCTATTCCTACTTCTGTCACAGAAATACTGATTGGATTAGCGGGAATTACTTGGCTTTCACTTGCCCATTCCATATAACACTGCCTCATTTCAGAGACAGTGAAAGTAGTCCTGTGCAACTTGATCTAGGAGATCCTGCTCTAGAGCAGAGGGACTGGACTGGATGATCTTTCGTGGTCCCTTACAATCCCTAACATTCTGTGATTTTGGAGGACTGTGACAAGTACGTTGTAGCAGTGTGGTGCATCTTCTCTTACTAACATAGGTTTACAGGAATATTAACCCAATTGTTATCCTTCCATCATTGGAGAAGAAAGTGAACAATTCTCCTAAAGATGGGTAGTTAATATGGACAATTTCTAAATTAAATCCTGTCTTTAGAAGGGCAAGTAAGGAAAGAGAATGTCCAGCAAAACACTGTTGTGACACACACTGCTCTTCATAGTCGTACAACAAAGCAGATGTTATTAAAACCTCGGTACTTTGCTTACATATAATGCATTACAGAGGGAACCTACTGGCTAGAACACCAATCCCAAGGCTCAGCACAGAACCTGTATGACTTCTGTAGGAGGAATAATTCTGTCTATCTTTGGAAGGCGCTCTGGAGAAACATGCCATGAAGTGTCAAAGAGGGGTCATACACAGGATACTGGTAACTGACACAGAGCAAGTTGAGGGTGCTTTGTTTTTCACTTAAGGAAAAGGCAGTGAGTGTCCTGATAAACACCACAGCTTTTATTTTATTGCACCCTTACCCTCTTTTAGTTTGTATGTTCCTCCATTTCCTACAACTCAAGACTGCTCTGTTCATCTTAGGAGTTATAACCATCTCATAATATAGAGCTGCAAAGATGGAGAAGGGCAAGAAATTTTCAGCCATCTCTAACTTTCCTTTGGATAACGAAACTCAGGATGTTAGATCTGATTTGGTGAGAATGCTCTAGTAAAATCAACTAACTGCACGTTACAAACATACTATATGTAATTACTTCTATATTTATATGTTGCTGTATATCCCACAAGACACGTGCTTTACTCACCTTTGATCCCATATAGAGTGCCTGGATTTCATTCCGGCGTGCTGTTGTCAGATTCACATAGAAGTGAGCTGTGAGGTAATCAGCCAAGAAGTGAGAGGCTGCCAAGCTTGGATGCTGGTCAAGGGACTGTTCACTGATGGCAAGGCAAATACCAGGGTCTTCAATTCTTTGTAAAAGCTACAAAACCAACAAAACCCAATGAATTCCTACTACATTCCTGAAAATAAGCTTTCCTAGGTGATTCTGCTCTGGCAGGAGGATTGGACTAGATGATCTTTCAAGGTCCTTTCCAATCCCTAACATTCTATAACAGGTGAGTTATTGCCCTGTAATAGTCCAGCAAGCAAATTAATCTTTATATGTGTAAGACAGTTGTGCAAGTTATCTAAATAATCTATGTGTAGACTACTCATTGCTTATTTGCTCCATTTGTTAAATCAAGTTTTTTTTTTACAATTAAAGTAAGCAAAAAATAAGGAATGGGACAGGCAGTGTAGTTATCAGGTGTCTCCACTTTGCTTCCAGAATATTTCCAGAGCTACATAGTCTAAAAGAGCCTGCACTTTACTTTTGTACAGTCTTTGTTACATCACCAGTTCCATAATTATTATGGACAGAAGAATTCACACGCCACTAATTTGGGCACTGATGCACAGCTGACCATGTGCTGGTATTAGCTTCACTTTTGGTTCACCTGCCTAATGAAACCTCTCCGTGTTGCTTAAGATTTTTCAATATAAGTGACATTTATGCTACTAGATTCAACAACTAGATTGCTGAAGTGGATTTCTACTTCAGCAAAACAGGGGAGATGCAGTATTCTAAAAGGATATCTAAACAAATAGCATTTCTTAAGGAAAGAACCAAAGAGACCATAAAAACACACATGAAAAAAGTAAAGAAGTCAGTCATTAACTTACTCAATCTGTAGATGTAAAGCTGCAAGTATCTTGCTATTACCTGCAATGCTTTCTCCATGTCTCCCTTCTCCAGTAAGTGAAGAAGGTGCTCACGGTGAAGGTTGATCAAGTCTTCTCTTGGGATAGGATACAAGCGTCCCCACTCTTCACACAACTCATAATCCTAAAAACAACAAAAAAAAAGCAGTAAATAACAATAAAATAGATAACAAAAAGAAGACTACAGAACCCATTTTGTCAGTGTCACAGCCTGCAAAAAGAACACCTTCTCGTCTCACAATAAACACCTTGGCTATTCAGAAAAATGTTTTTAAATCCAGCCAGATCTATGCTTGTAGCACTTATCCAGTAACCAAGTGTGTATTGTGACAAAAGCCATGCTCTTCAAGTCTTCAGGATTCTAAGAGAAAAGAACAGGTTCTACCTCAGAGAAAGAGTTATAATAATCCTTAAATTTAAGCTTGACAATAAACATTAATCTGTATTTGTGTTTCTATAGCACAGAACTAAGGGAATCCTTCCTCTCAAGGTAATCTCCACCGATCAGTGCTTTAAGATGCAGTTTCAACAATATACCTGTTTGAAGTTTAATGCATTGTTTCAACAAAACTGACATAATGATGCCTAACCTTTGCTTTCAGAATGATATTCACAACAGCCTGGGGGTCATCAGTGCAGGCTTTTTTCAGATCCTGCCAGTCATCCCACAATGGCTCAGTCTGTACATGCAAAATCTGAAAAAAGAGTAAGAGTAGGATAAATTTTAAACTATTACAACAATCAGCAAGTCTAAGAAAACAGCTGAGCTGATCACATCAAGAGCTGCTTCATACAAAGGAAAAGGTTAAAGAAAAGGAGAAACATTTATCTCTAGTCCTTTTCTGGAATGATGTGATTGATATGCTTTTGGCTGGGACAGAAGCAGTTTTCTTGCTAGTTGCTGGTATGCTAGCTGCATTTGTTGTAAGAACAAGGTTGACAGCAACAAGTGAAACATGGGTGTTAAGTTATGCTTATCCTAAGCCAAAGATCTTTCAGTTTACCATGCACTGCCAAGTGAGCAGGAGCTGGGAAGAAGTATGGCCAGAAGAAGTGACCCCGATTAGCCAAAGGGATATTCCCTACTGAAGAACATCACACTCACTATATAAACTGGGCGAAGTTGTCTGGGGGCATGGACTGCTGCTTGGGCATCAGTCAGCAGGCGGCAAGCAGTGATGCTGTGCATCACCTTTTCTTGGTTTTATTTTTCTCTTTTTGTTAAATTCCTTTTCATTCCTATTGTATTAATACAGTTATATTTTATTATAGCTTTGTTATTAAACTAGTCTTATCTCAATCCCCAAGTTTCACATTTTTCCAGTTGTCCTCCAATGTCCCATGAAAGCAAGGAGGAACAACCAAGCAGCTACAAAGGCCTTTAGTTGCTGGCTGGGGTTAAACTGTGACGATAACACACTCATATGCCAATAAAAGATCATGCCCTTTCCTCAGAAGTGTGGGTCTACAAAGCATGCTTCAAAGCAAGGGTTTTAAGAGGTTAGACGGCAAGAATTACAGACTAAGAAGTACACGTATACTGCAGATATTCCTGGCACCAGCAGAGACAAAGAAGCTGTCAGCTGAGCCACAATCAGACAGATCAGCAGAGATTAACAACTCCTTTTGGTTTTTTTTTTTTTGCACTTTTCAGTCTGTGCTGAATTCCAGGCCAGCTAATCTGGCTTAACTTTATTATCTTTAAAGTTTGCAGAAAACACCAAGTTGGCCAGATATGTTGATCTGCTTGAGGGTAGAGAGGCTCTAGAGAGATCTGGACAGACTGGATTGATGAGCTGAGGACAATTGTATGAGCTTCCATAAGGCCAAGTGCTGTGTCTTGCATCCAGGCCACAACAACTCAGTGCAATGTCACAGACCTGGAGGAGAGTGGCTGGAAAGCTGCCCAGCAGAATGGGACCCGATTGCACTGATGGGCAGTTGGTTAAATATGAGCTAGCAGTGTGCCCAGGCGGCCAGGAAATCTTGTCTTGTATCAGAAACAGTGTAGCCAGCCAGAAGGAAAGTTACGGGAGATGTAAGCAGTGTTTTAACTGGATACTACAGCACTGAAAAATACCAATTGTTTTGGATGAAATACCTGAAAAGTTGTTATGACAAAAAAAGGATGAAGGGCTAAAACTTTGTCCAAGTGTAAGCATGTGTGCTCCCTGCTGCCTGCTTCATCTCACTGGTTACTCACAATGAATTTGTACCTTTTGATAAACCTCAAGTTCTTTCCTCCTGCTCTGCAGGCTGGCTTTAAGATCGTCAGCAATGTCTGACTCAGAAAGGCAATAAGCTAGGATTTCCAAACAGGCATGTAGGGGCCATTTGTCCAGGCAGCGAAGGGCCAGTTTACTTCTCAGCGTTGCATTTTTTACTGGGAACAAGTATTGCCAACCATCCTTACCTGAGGAGGAAACAGAGTAATCTGAGATTCAGTTTCTATAATTTGGAAAATTTTTAAAAATTCCTCATCCTCAGTGAATTGCAAAAGAAACAGTAGTGCTGAAGAATCATCCCAAGCAGCATGTTCTCAGAAAAGTATCCAAAGTTAGCATGGGATACTTACTGTCTTTAGACCACAGAAGGAATCTCCTTTCACTTGAGTTCATGTACGACTGACTGTTGGAAGTACTCTGGATTAACATCTCCTACACATTCACTCCTCACACAAGCAACGCTACAGATGCGTTCTACTTCTCTTGTACTGAACTGGTCAGGATTTGCACATTTGCAAAACAGAAACTATGCCACCAGAGAAAACAAATTTAGGGTAAGGAAGGGATGTCTCTGGATTTGCCCAAGGACCCCTACTTCAGTTTCCACTTCTTCCCCTAGGCTGTATTCTTCATAAAAGAAAAAAAGATGAAGTCTGTCTTAATCTTTCTTACCTTCAGCAGTGGCACAGCTCAGGATAGCATCCTTCACACTGACCAGTTCCTCCACGTCCTGACTGTACAGATCCAAGACCTTCAGAGCTCTGTCCCAATCTTTTGCAGCAAGAGCTTGTTCAAATACTCCCATTAATACCTTAACAGCTGTGGTGGAATGCAGTCCTAGGAGAACCACAGACATGTACATCTTGCCAGAGAAAACAGTAGTGAAAGTTCTATTTTCTTCTTGCTGATTCTGAAGAGGTTCAAACAGAGCAAGAAGAAATCGTTCCAGTATTGGGAACTCCTTCAACAATGCCTCACACTCCCTGGAAATCTGTTCCAAACCTAAGGGCATCTCCCGTTTGCCCCGAAATTCCATCCAAGACAAACTTGATTTGTGAGTTTTCTGTATATTAGAGGCACTCAGACATGCCACTGTGGCCATGAGTTTTGACTGAGACTTCAGGAAATCCAGGGAGGAGGCAGTGAGGGTGTGCTGGCTCAGGTCATTCACAGGGGACGGGGCCTGCATGGAGCTATCTTCAGAGGTCCCTGCAGAATTATGAATAGGTATTTCAACATCCATCAGGCTGCGGCAGGCACACTGATGTGCTAAGTTGCTGATATTTGTCAGAAGAGACTTTGCTTGGTTCTTTTGCCTTGCACTGCACAAGGACAGTGGCTCACAGCAACAGTTAACGATAACTTGCTGCACATTCACATTCAACTCTTCTTTAGCCAAGAGAGAAGACAGCCTGTAAGATTGAAAACAGAACAAACTTACCCAGCCTGTACAGAAGTACTTTATTAATGCTTGTTTTCGTAAATCTTGCAAACAGTTTGTGAACACAAGCCCCCAACAATCTTAACATACAGTGATAAGAGTTTATATAAGAGTTTACTCAAGATGAAAAGCAATGTACAGAGCACAACGCTGATAACCCTGAGCTTACGTTGCCATTCCTGTAAAGAAAAGGAATTTAATCCTCATTACCTAAATGTGACATGCTAACCTGGCTCACTACTTCCAGCACTGCTAGGATACAGCAAGCTGTGCTGCTACCTGTGCTAAGCAGTCAAATTAAAAAATGCTGGTCCAAAGTTACCAACAGCAAAATAACCTAGACAAGTATTTTACTTGAAAAGCACCAACCTGTCAGGATGAACCTGTTTCTCAAACACAAGCTGGGAGAGCAGCTGAGATGGACTCTGCTGTAACAGTATGAAAGGATTCCCCACTTTCACTTCTGCAGATATATCTTTAAAAACAGAAAAAAGCCAGCACATTAATTATAATACAAACTTACTAGCTGAATATAACAACTCAGTCATATTTTAGGAACACAAAATTTTAAGAGCCTGAGTCTGAAGCCTCCTTACTTAATTCACAGAGGACCACATTCACATCAGTGTAGTAAAACCCAGAGTAAATTGCAAGGCATTTTTGATTATGAGACAACTTTCAAACTTAGCACCACTGGCTTCTACCAAAGCTATCACCAAAACAAGCACAGTGGAGAGTCTTGTGCTTTTAAGGAAGATCTAGGTTGTAATAGTTTAGCAACCCTGCTTCAAACTTTCACCAGAATACATTATCTGTGGTGAGACAGAAAGTGCACAGTATTAGTTTCTAAGGAGCCTCTGGATGTAGAGCAAGTCTATGCTCTGTACAAGACACAATGAGCAAAGGCAGAGGGAACTCATGAGCTACATTTACAAAAGTGAAACCCTGAGTAGTATTGTGAAGACGACCTTGTATCCACTATTGAGTTACTCTGAACAGATTCTCCCAAGTATATTTTTCCCTTTCAACTTCCAGTACAATAACATTTCCTTAAAAGGGAAAAAAAAAACCTCACTAAATCCTTAAATATCATGGGGGGTTTGAGCTTTGGCAGTTAGTTAACAGGGATTGAATCACATCCATACAGAAGCTACAGTTAGCATGGTAGTGATGTGATCTGAACCAACACATCTGAAAAAAGATCTTTGCTTCTTTTTTCTTATCTTCCAGGGCAGGTACTCCCTGAAAGCAGTACTGTGGTATTTCGCATCAGCGCAGCTCAAGCAGTGTCAACTTTAAAAAACAGACAAGTGCTTTTTCTGCCTGAACGGTGAATTGTTCTGCTCTTCTGACAGCTTTATGGTACTGACGGACCACCATCATCTGATTCTGTGAAAAAATTCTGCTTTGTTACCTCTGCAGAGGCTTCTACACACTCTTCTACTCCTGTGGATCAGCAGGGTACTGGTTGTCTCTAAGGGAAGTGAAAAGTACAGAACACCAATCCACTGGACACAAAGTCAACCGTGGCATTACAGGATAAGGATGGGAATTTCTGGAGGGGTCAGGAGTTAGTTTGTTTTGTCTAAATGAAGCACAGGATCTGAGCCAGTAGTTAGTTTTTCTATATATGTTTGCCTGCTGTCACCAGCTAATTTTATCTTAGCTGTGAGTGGCCTAGGTGTTAAGAAATAAAATTTGACATCTAAAAATCTGACTGTGCACTGGTAGGCAGCACATTTGGCAGGGAACAAATATGCACAACTTTACAGAATCAGGCTGTACTACACAGTCTGGGTAGCTTCACCTAGGCTCAGGCTTTTCAGCAGAAACCACTTACCTAGCTCTGCATTCAGGCTCCATAACACCACAGCAGCCAGCGTAGTGACATAGTCAAAGAAGGCCTTCACAAAGTTTGTTGGCATGCTGCTCCCTGGCACCGTTTGCACATGTTGGTCAAGAGTTCTTAGCAGGAGTTGTGTTTGATTCCAAACCAGGTGCTTCTGCAGCTCTGCAGGTTTGAGAGAGGCCTGCTCCACCAAGATGCCAAGAAGGCTCCCTTTAGAGTCTTGTTTAAGAGAACAGACATGCACCAAAGATTCAAGTAAATATTAAGTACAAAAAAGGCAAACCTAAAAGGGAAGAAACAGTAGGAAGAAGGGGTCATGATGAAAGAGAGAAAGGCTTTAGTCTAATTTCCTCTCTGCAATTAAAGACCTGTCTGGGTACCAATTTTATTGAAAGCAAGAGAAGTTTTCACAGCAGAATAAAGCAACAATTCATCTGCATGAAGCCAGGCTTAAAACATACCTAGTTGTGTGTCATTAACACATCAACTTATGTAAAAACACAGGTGTTAACGAGCCATATTCTAGACTCACAGAATAGTTTGGGTTGGAAAAGATCTCAGAGATGATCCAGTTCCAACACCTTGCCATGGGGAGCAACATCTCTTACTAGACCAGGCTCCCCAGAGCCCCATCCAACCTAGCCTTGAATACTTCCAGTGACAGAGCAGCCACAACCACCCTGGGCAACCTGTGGACCTTCACAGAGAGGAATTTACTTACAAGATCTACTTCTTGTTTGAACCAGAAGTTGATATTATGCTCATAGATTCCTCAAATGGTTCAGGTTGGAAGAGACCTTAAAGATCATCCAGTTCCATCCTCTCTGTCATGAACAGGGACACCCCCCCACTAGACCAGCGTGCTCAAGACCCCAGCCAATCTGGCCTTGAACATTTCCAGGGAGGGGGCAGCCACAACCTGCCTGGGCAACCTG
>VZRI01000219.1:573885-591696 GCA_013397515.1 Upupa epops
GCAAGTGAACATTGCCAGCTCCTGTTGAATTTTTTGTCAACTAACGCCCCCAAGTCCTTCTCCTGAAGGCTGCTCTCAATCTGTTCCCCACCCAGCAAGTATCTGTGTCCAGCATTGCCTTGATTCAAATTAAGGACCTTGCTGAATCTCAGGAGGTTGGCACTGGCCCACCTCTCAAGCCTGTCCAGGTTCCTCTGGATGGCCTCCCTTTCCTCCAGTGTGTCTACCACACCAGACAGCTTGGTGTCATTGGCAAACTTGCTGAGGGGGCACTCAATACCACTGTCCATATCACCAACAAAGATGTTAAACGGCACCGGTCCCAGTACTGACCCTTGAGAGATGCCAATTGTCACTGCTCTCCATCTGGACTTTGAGCTGTTGACCACAACTCTGAGTGTGACCATCTAGTCAATTTTACAATAGTTTTGTAAGTTTTTTAAGAAAAAGGGAGATAAAACCAATTAGTAGTAAGGATTATCTCTAAGTTGCCAAGTTAAAAAAATTGTAAAGAACTCCTTATTAGGACTGAAAAAACATAAGACAAATAATCTCAGTTGTACTCATTGACATTTTCCTTTCTCTTGCAAGTTCTCAGCTCTAGCTCTGAGAGCAAATGCTCAGAATATAAGAATTACAGATAATTTTTACACTTCGCATTTATCAGTTTTAAAGCGGTATTTTCATGTGTATGTCAAAGAGCACTACTACTAGATTCCTAGTTGTCCAGACACATGAAAACAAAAATTCAGATCAATCTGTCAGTCTTCATGATCACAAAACCAACTTACAGAATCACAGAATTATTGAGGCTGTTAAGAGAACTCCAAGATCACCCCACCCAGCCCATGACCTAATACCACCACAGCAGCCAGAGCAGGGCACTAAGTGCCACGTCCAGATTGTCCTTAAACACCTCCAGGCATGGGCACTCCACCACTGCCCTAGGCGGTCTATCCAGGATCTGATCACCCTTTCTATGAGGAAGGGCTTCCTAGCATCCACCCTAACCCTGCCAGCCCCCCTGCCAGCTCCAGGCCCTCTCATCCTGGTGCTAGTTGCCTGGGAGAAGAGCCTAAAACCCACCTGAATACAACCTCCCTTGAGAGAGCTACAGAGAGTGAGAAGGTCCCCCCCAGGTCTCTTCCAGCACCCTCAGCCTCTCCTCATCAGACTTTCCCTCCAGTCCCTTCCCCAGCCTCATTGCTCCTCTGGACCCACTCCAGCTCCTCCATCTCTTTCTTGAAGTGAGGTGCCCAGAACTGCCCCCAGTACTCAAGCAAAGGCCTCATCAGTGCCCAGTACAGAGGAAAACTTACCCACAGAATGTTCAACACCTGTCAGTGCTTTTAAGATCTGATCCAGATTTTGTGATAAAGCAATTTCATTATTAATACTTTCTTCAGTCAAGGCAGGGTAGCAAGCTCGCAGCAGGTCTACAACACTGCATCGAAAATGAGTCCCTGTTTTCTCATCAGAGACCTCTACGAGGGAGAAAGAAGCAGCAATGATAAAAAAGCCAGATATACTTTTGCTCAGAAAGATGCCCAACAAACCCAAAAATATAACCCAATTCAGAGTGTTCAGGTTTATTCAGAATTGAGCCCAGGGCCCACCCATCGCTGCTTTTTTTCCCCAAGCTAAAACCCAGAAACTTCACATGTCCTCTGCAACAGAAGACAAGAATTGGATTCAAACACATTTCAAGAGAAAATTGTAACAGCAAAGCAAACTACCTGACTTGGACTGCCCCTGAGATGTGCAGGAATAGTTGAGAATTTTACTTATTTGCTGGAGAACTGCTGGGAAACCCTTTATACCTCCAGAGTGCAGTAAAACAAAGTCAGGTCGGTGGCCTGGACAAGTCATCGTGCAAAGAGAAGGGAAAAAATAAAAGTCAGGAGTGGAAAGAGGCAAAACTACCATGACAGTGCAAGATTAAATTTCATGAGGACTCAGCACAAACACCACAACATCGAGTGGCATTTTGTGTTTGCAGGCCCATGTTAAGAAACACAGAAATCAAACGCCTACCTTGAGTCTCAAGGCTGTTGTACAGTCTTCTTTCTGCTGTTTCCAAAAGCTGTTTACACGTCTTCCAAAGGTGGCACTGAGTACAAGCAAGGTCAAATGCTGCCATTGCTGAAGGACTGAGGTCCTCAAGGACTTCTCGCAGAGGATCAGTATGTTCCAGCTGGATGTTGCTTATCCAGAAGTTTTCTTGGAGAGTAGGGGCAAGGCTTCCAGAATTTGCAAGCAATTTATCAGTGACATCCGATATAGAGTAAAATACCATACCTAAACAAGTCAGCAGAACACATAATCATAAATTAAACAACATACTTATCTCACATTCTGTCATGGACAGTTATTGTCTAGTGTTTTAGGCAAGTAATTAAATAGGTAGCTTGCAGAATGGATAAACAAACCGGGCACCCAGCAGTGAATTTCAACATTCTTAGTCTCTTTTAAGTCAAAGAATCATCACTTACTCTTCTGAATAAGTCACTATGACAGATGTAAACTGCTTTCTCCTGTTTTCTACTTCCACTTCACCTTGTATGAGAACTCAAAAAATCCCATCCTTACCAGCTGCTGCTGCATTCCCAATAGCCTGCAGTGTTGAACGGCCACTGCCAGATTTCCTGATGCCCCCAGTGCCATCAGATGCTTGATTCTCAATGTTTTGCTCCACTCGTGCCATTTCTTGTACTGCCTCTTGGTAGCGCTCCATGAAAACCAACTCACCATAGCAAGGCGAAGTCTCCAGATCAAACATCAAAGCCACCTTTCAAAAACAACAACAAGCTAAATCACAGAAAATGTCAAAGGAAGTTTACATAGGACAAAGAGCCCTCTGTTTTTAGAGATGAGGGAACAGAATAAAAAGATATTCTTTAACCAAGAAGTGTCCTCACAGTCACAGCAGGCTGAAATAGTAGGTTCTTTTCTAGACAGGTTTAAGGTACTGGTTTTCAGGTACTTAAAAGACATTTTCCATCTCTTATTATTCTCAGCTATTACTTGTTGCAAAGCTACAGTTGAATTAATTTTCCTAAACCACACTTAGGTGTCATCAGCAATCTTGTTGAGAAGTCACTCAATGCCACTGTCCAAATCACCAACAAAGACGACAAACAGCACTGACCCTTGAGGAATGCCACTCTTTACCGCTCTCCATCTGGACTTTGAGCCAATGTCTCTAGTGCTTTGAGATCATGAAAGGAGAGAAACCCACAAAGATGGGCCTTCAAAGTTTTAAACAAACTCTTACTCAGAAAGGAGTATCTTCTAGAAATTTAAGTGTGGAGTAGCCAAACATAGTACTAGTTCTTGTTATCAAATCAACAAGACAAAAAAATGAGCTTGAATTCAAAGCTGAGCTGAAATTCCAAGTACGAAAGGAAAGCATAAATCTTCCTCTGGTTCTGCAAGTAGGCCAAAGACGAAATGGCATGCCTGAGGTCAAACTGAACTTGTGAATTGAACAGTAACCTGCTGCTAAGGCAATGCTTAAATGATATTAGCTGCTCCAATATCACTACCTCAAACCCAACCAGGTCACTGCATGTTGCAGAGAATTAAGTCACCAACACACCCCACAGTTGTGGGGGATCAAAGAACTACACGTGTGCAAAGTGTGAATTTCAAGTCATTCTGTCTGTTTTCACTACCATAACTTTAGCCTCAAAACATACATCCTTAAATCTTAGGAACGAATTCAGCACTGTGAGGGTGGTGAGGCACTGAAATAAGCACCCTGGAGGTATTTAAAAAGGCAGAGAGACATGGTTTAGGAGTGACCTGGCAGTGTTGGGTTAAAAATGGACTCTATCATCTGAAAGGTCTCTTCCAATCAAGAGATTCTGTGAAGTTGCCCAGATGGATCATGGATGCCCCCCTCCCTGGAAGTGTTCAAGGCAGCTTGGACAGGGTTTTGAGCAACCTGTATCTAGATGACCTCTCAGGTCCCCTCCAACCAAAGCCATTCTATGATTCTAATCTAATCACCATTTCAGCTCTGCTTTGGGTAAGGATGACATTTGATGTTCCCGCCAAGCTTAAAAATGGCACACTACCACAACTTTTGATTCATTGACTAAAAGTAAGCAGTTTGAATGCTGCTTCCTCATGAAGCTTCACATGAGCTCCTTGTGCTCTCCGTTCAGTAGGAACACTAAGCTCAACTAGTTATCCAAGCATTTCCTCACTTTGAGAACCCAGGTTTAGAGAAAGCATTCTTATATAGCAAGCAAAAAAACCCACCAACCAACCAACCACCAGATTTGGGAAAAATCTTTATTCTTTTCACTTGTTTCTAATTCTGAAGTGTCCCTCTCACTTGGAATGCAGATGCTTCAGCTCTATGCTTGCTAATGCAGAAACAGCAGGAATTTTATTACCTATTGCAACCACAGACATCAACGTGAAGTTAAATTTTAAATCACACAGAAAACACACAAGTCATTTACCTGGTGGGCTTCTACAAAGTTTCCTCTCAAAACACAAGAAACTAACAGCGACTCTGGTGGGGAAAGCATCATAGGAATGAGGGGATTTTGCTGATGTGGTCTCACTCTTCTTTCCATATCACTTGAGCCAGAAACATTACTGGTGCTTCCTTCTGCAAGACAACAACGTTCCTCAGCATACCGTTACGGCAAAGATATGTCACCGGTCAACAACACTGCCCACAGTTAACACAAAAACACAGAGGAGCAGAGTTGCAAAGGAAGGTTTAGAACAAAGAGGTCAACACAAGGAAATGCTTAACAAGACTTTTATCTGGTAAGAACTTTCAGTTTGAATCTCATTCAAAAGTAACACAGACACAATGCTAGGGCACTGACTTGAAAGAGATAAAGGGAGAAGTCTTACATACTTGAACTATGAAATCAGTGTAGCACAACTAAGCATTGTTAAGGTTACATGACTGCCAATGTGCTAGCTTTTATGACAGTTTGCACATCACTATATTAGTTTCCTGCAAGCCAAAAATATCAAGAAAAAATCTGAAAATTCTCATTCCATAAGAGGTGTTAACCATTCTAATTAGAAAAAGTACCAGTACAAATAAAAAAGCTCTGAGAATTGAAGTGTTCTCATTCTGTCCTGCATAAAGAAGTAATTCACATCAACCAGTCAGACAAATACTTCATCATGCACATTGACAAGACAAAGAAATACTACTTGTGTGGCTTAATACCTGAGGTACTGGTGCTTAGCTCACTACTTGTGCTTTCTACAGATGGACTGGAAGCTCCCTCTTTCCCATCTAAAATGGAAGGAAGTTGAAATCAGCTCATTAAATACACTTTTTCTAGGCAAGGTAATTAAAACTTACTGCAAATGACAGATCAGGCAACCACAGGAGGCTTTGAAGAGTATCTCACAAATGAGACATCACTCCTTTGTATGACACATGCAGAAAATGCTGATTTGAAGAAAACACCAGTCAAGAGACTATGTTGGGGTGGTCCGTCAGTGACTCATGTTAGGTATTTAAAGCTTCTTGTTTTGGAACATCCCACTCCAAATCCAGATGTAACATTTTAAAGACAAAAAATAAACCAAACTTTCCCCTAAGACTCCTATTTTAAGCTACAAATTCCTTTTAAATGCACATCTTAGACAGTACCGTGGTAAGAGATGTCTTCTCCAAGTAACTTTTTCAACCCACCTGTCTTGTACCTTTGAGATCTAGTTCGTTTTTTAAAGCTGGAGCACCTAATTAATGAGCAGTATTTCCTGGAAGCTGCAAGTTGATGCTCTGTGAAAAATTTAAGCAAAAAGGTTAATAGCTTGACAGGCCATTAACAGTTAAACACTAGATCAGCACAACCACGTGGACAGAGCTATGGTGGCAGATCTCCCAAGAAAGTACAGTTCATCTCAGTTAAGAGCTCGTCTGCAGGAAAGACTGAACAGTCACCTTGAAGTAATTTTGATGCAATTACACCAATATTCCATTTTTTATATCCTCATCCAATGTTGCTTGGAATGTACTATACCTTCTACACATCCCTGATGAGTACTAGGGATCTTCTCCAACTTAAGTGATTCCATGACTTTTAACGCTACACAAGAATAGGTACAGTCCAAATACAGCTAGCAACAAGATAAAATGAATAGGAATTGAAACAGTGAAAGAGTTTGATTTGTCACTGAGGCTTTGCTGAAACATCTAGGTTCTTCAGTAATTTAGAGTATGAACCCACAAAGAAGAGAGGAAAAAAACAAAAAGATGACCCAAACTTTCTGATTAGAATAGATTTGCCTCTATTGTGTAATGAAGCAAGAACCAAGTGATCTCCAACTATAGCAATTTCAGTATCTGCCAAAATGTTCTCCCTCAGTGTGATGCTCAGGAAATTTAGACTTGAGACCACTGTTTGCACAGTTGTAACAGAACACAGTCAATGTATAAGAAAGTTCCAAACACAAGACCTACCTGTATTTCTGTTACTCATCACCACCTTGTATCGCCAGTGAGCTTCAGAAAGATACTTGGAAAACTGTAATACACGACTTCCAAAGGCTTCTCTGCTTGCCGAGAGATTCAAGCATTCCATAAGCTCCAGCTCTTCACGAAGTACATTACTCGAGTCCCATGGGAGAGATCTCTGAATTTCTTCCAGGTGATTGAGAAGCAATGTGAGGAAGGCATCCATGGCTATGTCATCCACTAAGAATCCAGTAACACCACTGGTGAAATGTTTCAGATCCAGGTAGCTCAGCCTAGAAGCTTCACAGCTTTTGCCACCTAACATTGAGTTATGAACTTCTTTGGTATCTGTGTGAATGGTCTGTGCAGCCAACAGATGCTTCTCTAATTTCTTTTCCATATCCATTAGGCACTGTGGGCTTTCTGAGGTGGAAAATTGCCGACTAGCACTGCCTTCCGCACTCACAGTAGTTTTTTTGTCAAGATCATCATCCTCTGCATAGTCCTCAGGTAGGACGGTCTCAGTATGGAGGTCGCTGTAGGAAACAAAAAGCAAGGAGAAGATGTTCTCCAAAACCTCCAGGCGCAGAGGAGCAGGAATACTCCTTAAGAACAGTTCACACTTCACAAGGTACTGAGGAAATACTGCACAGCAATCTGTATAATTAAAAACAAAAATAAAGAGCACTTACAACATTTTCCAGGAGTAAATTCCTCCTAGAAGAGGGAATTGTTCCAGCAGAACAGAGTTAATCTTTGCTCCACAAACCAAGTAAATCCATGTCCAACACTTTACATGTAACACAAATTTTCACCTTGTGCAATGACATGCAAACTCCCATTACACCCATTTTAGCCACTAAATCCCTTTTAGCTCTGGAAAATCGTAAACCCTCACAAAAGCATCCCCGCCACTATCATCTTACATTAAATATCATCTTATTTTTGCACCATATTTTAATACAATTTAGATTTTTTTAAAACAGTTTAGAACTCACATCTATTATTACTGAAGTTAACAATGCCTCAGATAAATGCCATTATATTTGTCCACAAAGGATTCATAGCCCACTGAATTAAAACATCTTAAGTACACAGGCTGCATTATTATCCCCAAACTAAGTGATAACTCAGAGCCCAGCAAGCAGAGAAGCACAAGTTCCTGAACCCAAGAAAGGAGGCCAATTACCTGTTGGCTCTCCGCAAGTTACATCTTCAGCGATCCCACCAAGAACGCTGCGTGCACAGTCCTCGCACTTGGCATGCCGGTGTGAATTCACACAGAGAGCATAGACAGCATACTTCATGGCGCAGAACGCTCGGAAGAGCGCTAGATTGCGTTGCTGACTCAGAGTGTTAGGGAGCGTTGCCACTATGGAAGGAAATAACAGTGGTGAGGGTGCAGAATGTAGTCAAGAAAACAAGCTGTTTTCTTCTCCTGCACCCACAAAGCAATACTTATCCAGTCTTTCTTTCCCATGTCACCTCCATCCCAGCTCTGCCCTGTTTTCCTGTTACTTCACAGCATCTGAAAACAAAGAAACAAACTGACCCCCACAACAGATGAGCACAAAGAATTCAGGTCTGGAACCCCTTCTGAAAAGGAAATTTTCTGTGATTTTATGTTGCAGGGTTAGAGCACACAATGGCTAAAAAAAAAAACAATCTGCTCATTGGACATACATGCTTAAGCCACCCTGATGCATCTACAACACTGGGACACACTCCATCTCATTCCAGCATCTCATAAATGTTGTGTTCTACCATGCAGTAGGTAAGTGAAGTGCTCAGAACTGAAGCTGACACATGGATGACTCCTTTTACTGTGAGAGAATGCCAGTGTCCAGATTCTCACAGGGGAATGTGGAGAAAAGTACTCCCCTGGCTGCTTTCCCAGAGACAGGCAACCTTGAGAGAGTCTGGGATTGGACGGCAACAGGTGTTTGCTTCGGGGAGGAAGTTGTTGAAGCAGCACCACAGTATAAAAGGGAGACTGTTTGCAGAGACCCTCCTCTTCAGGGAGATAGGAATCATGCTGTCTCTCTGGATGGGACTCTCTCGATGGGACTCTCTCTCTGTCTCTGCAGACAGGCTGCTGCAGACAATGGAATGTTACCTTCTACTGACATGGACTGTAAGTTCAATGGATATGTTCTAAGACAAATTTGGATGTGTTTTTCCTTTTGTTATGGACTCTCATGTTACCTTTGGGTTTTCTGTCAGGACATTCCAGGTCAGAGGTATTCTCCTTTGACTCAGTAGTGATGGGTTATGTAAACTTATCCTTACACTGTGCAGGAACCAACAATAAACTGCTTTCTGCTCATGGCTCTGCTCCTTGGGCTGAGTTACAGTCTTGACAAAACAGTAAGTAGAAATATAGTGTTCGCTGGCTATGAACATAGCAAGAACAGATAACCACCACCTCTACAGATTTACACTAACAGATATATAGCACAGTGATGGGCCAAGAAGACTGGGTACAGTCTGCACTTGTTTAAAGAAAAAGTATAGACCCACGGATTCCTTCACACATTTATGAGAAAGCAATTTAGAGAAATACTGTACGCACTTCTTCCTCCTTCTGTTTGTTTTTGAGGAAAAAAGGTGTCACATGCCAGAAGCATGACCCCTACTTAGTAAAACAGAACACAAGAGCTGCAAGTTCTGTGAAAGTCAAATTATCATGCCTTTCACCCAGGAGTACAGTGTCAAGTCATAATTTGTAATGCTGCACTAAGGTGAATTATCCAACTACTGTACAAAGGTTAAAAGCAAAACAAAAATATCCAAAACAAAACCAGACAGTGTTCAATTAGCACTTGAACCTGCCATCCTACATTCTCATTCAGGGAGTATATTGTCCCTCTTACTACTGGCATGCCAAGGAAGCACTAGCCAGGTTGTTCTTCAAATAAAACAGTTTTTATGTACTGGTAGTGTTCCCATACGACATTTGGGGCTAAATAGCATTTCCTACTAAGTGTTTCAGTACCATCCTCCATAAGGACCATAATTTCAAAGAAAAGCCCCGGCCTGAGCATGTCTGAAAATGACAGAGCAGCCAAGACAGAAGCCTGAAAGCACAAACAGCTTACAATTTCCTATGACTGCAATTCTAAAGTGACACAGTACTGCAAACTGTAGTGTATACAGCAGACAGAACTGAAGAAACATCCAAGCATGGATCTTTTTAATAACCCATATGGCCACTGCCATAATGCACCAGAAGCTCCATGTTACTATACAGTGTCCAAAGATCTCTCAGTACTATTGTCTTAAGATGACATCAGACAGGTAAAGCCAGAGATCCAATAAATAGTTATCTGAAAAATAGTAAGCTGGACTTAATACAAGATTACTACTGGTAGTCTAATACACTTTTGCCTCCCCATGCAGGACAATTTGAATGCAGTGAGCCTTTGTCAGTATCTGCATCTAAACAACACTCTTCCTTACACCAAATACTGAAGAACTATGCTTTAAAACACTTGCTTTTCCTATAGCAGAAACATTAACACCTTATTCTTGAATTCTACAACTCACAATGATGTTTTTGCCTCTCTGATCAAAGTTAACGCTCCTAACAGCAACAGCACAACAGCAGTTTCATTAGTGCAGCTGTCAGAAGGAAGAAGGGGAAGAACATGGGGCAAGTGGTGAAAAAGACCTGTTAAGACTACCAAATCAGACAACTCAAAACTTCCTCTCTTCCCTTTAAGGTTCAAATTAGATTAATGGAGATTCTATTAAGATGTGTTTATAAAATTATCTGAGTTTTACAATAATCACTAGGCTGAAAGAGAGGGCCCATCTTCCATTAACTACTTCAGTAAATTAGCCATCTGAAAAAGAAGAGAAACCACAGCTAAAGCTCTTTTACTACAGTTGTGCAGCTCCCAGACAGTATGATAGGAATGCCTCTTCCTGTTTATAAAAGATTTTGACAGAATTTAAGCGGAAAGGACATAAAATGCAAGAGCTGATTAAAATCCCAACATCAGCAAACACAGAACAATTCATTTCAGCAAGCAGGACACTGAAACTGGAGATCTATATAAACTTTCAAGCATCACAAGTTTTATGACTTGTCTTAAATAGATGTAAAAATGTTAATACCACTTCCAAAAACAGGACTGGAATCCAACACCTTAACAACAGGATACAGGAAGGACAGAAAACTGCTTCCCAGTAGACAACCTGGAAAACCTGGATCCATCTTGGAAAGCTCACTGTGTCAAACTGGGTTGAAATTCCACAAGTAAAACTCCCATCCATAGATGGAAAAAGGCACAAAAACATTGCAGCTGCTTAGGTTCTAGTATACACTGGAGGACTGATTACCTGTATCATTAAAATGCTCTACAAGAAAACAGCATTGAAATAGCAACAGATGAACATGCATACAGGCTACAGTCAAGGGAGTGTATGGGGAGAATCACTTTTAGCGTGAACCAACACGTTTAGCAACCTCAGGTACTTTACTGGAACATGGAGGATGAGAGAAGTGAGGCAAGAAGGATGAAAACACAGCCTGTAGGCAAGGCTGATTTTAACATTAAAGTAAATTTAGTAAAACTTATTATAGAGGGAGAAAAAACACAAACATCATTTTGTGTCTTTAAGAAATTAAGATCTTCCAGTTCAAGATAGTGTCAACTCCACTGGCTTTGCTCTCCGATTTTAAATTTAAGTGTGTAGATGGCCAAAATAAAACACACTTACTTCAAACCAGGAGTCCTGCACACTATGTGAATTACAACAAGTAGCACATTTTATGAGCAAGTACAAAGCTGCATCACCATTTCATACAATCATAGAATCATTAGGAAAAAACTCTTTCAGAGATCTGTCATGTTGTGAGATCAAAGGGATCTCACAACTCCTTGGGAGTCACTGCACTCCCCCAAAATTTTGAAATCATTTCCACATGCTCTCTGGTTTTCCTCCATGAAAAAACTGATAAGCTGGTATCTTCCTCATTTACAGAAGTAGTTGAAAAGAAAATACCAAGCAGCAGCAAGGACACTTGATGACTCCAGGTTTTAGTATGTTCCTATGACCCTACACATTTACCCTGCATCTGTTGGTCTCTAGAAGGAACCTTTTGCAGAAGCTCAATAACATCGTCTTCATTCAGTGTCGGAAGATTAGTGAGATGATGAAGAGAGTACACCGCAGTGTGGCAATCTAGGCTGTGCAAGTGCTGCAAAAGAACTTTTCTTGGGATAGTAATACTGCAAGAGAAAACAAAGAGGTGGCATGAATTTAGGTCTCAGCCACATTTAAAGATGTTTCTCCAATACAAATTATTATCCAAACTACTGCAGTTACAAGGAAAAACAAATAGCTTAACCAGCACCCATGAAGCAACTTCAAGAGCTTGCGACATACAGTCACTAGGAAATGATTAGCCAGGATTTCTATTTATATATACAAAATGACAGGCAGATTTGGCAAGATGGTCTGGAAGAAGACCTTCTGATCCTTTTACCTGTTCTGCTGTATACACCATTCAAGAACTTCCACCTGAGCCCACAGCCCATTACAGAACTCTTTCAGTACTGAATCATTGCACAGATCCTAAATGGAAAGACAAAAAAGGAATTACTTTCACTTTGCAGGGGCTACTGAATAGACCTTCAACCTATTACCGAGTGAGGTTAAATCCCTTAAGGCAGTACCAACCTAGATCTGGACCACTGATCCTGCAATGCAATGCTCTATCCCCCCACCTCTGTTCTCCAAGTAATTTGCCTGCAGGCAGACATATTCTGAAGTACAACTACACACAGTTTAAACCCTCTGTCTTCCTCAGAGGTGAAAACTCTCCCCAAACAAGGTGGATCTGCCAGTCACATTTTTTGCCATTTGCCATTTTCAAAATGGGTATGTGAAATTTCCAAGCTACCCTGCTGAACTCATTAGTTGTGACCAGAGCTAGTTACCATCCAGGAATGACTCACTGGACAAAATGACATTCAAGAAACTTCCCCCAGCTCATTTCAAAAGTAATCACTCTGCCATCTTTTGCTCTCTTATGCCAACAGCAAAGGCTGATTAGATAAGGAAAGAGAAGCTTTCAGAATCTCCTGGGCAATTATAGTCCCTTCGCAGATGAAGAGCAGGAAGGAAGGAAGGCAGGCAAACGTCCAATCACATTTCTTACACACACCTTAGCTTTTGTAATTCCATTTTCAGAAAGCTTAACATTTTCAGTGAGAACTCTGCAGTGTTATTTTTTATTTTTGCAAACAAACTGCATCTTGTGGACTTAAGACTAGAATACTGCCATTCGGTCTCTGCTAACTTGCCCGAGTTTTGTGGAGAGTCTGCAGCAAAGCTTTTGCCGATTCCAGGCTTTGACAGTGAGTCCATCCTAGCAATACCAAGAGGCGGCTAAGAGGGTTGAATTCTCTCCTCAATAAACTGCTCAGGCCCAAGTAGTCTTCTCTTTTCAGCAAAGTTAATGCAGTTGTCTAGAAAACAAAATGAAGTATTTATCTTTCCAAAAACAATGCCTGGAAGGTTGTGAGTATCCATTTCAACATTAGCCTCACTGAAACAGTGAGCTTCTGCATCTGGAACTTCCCCAAAAATTGTATTTACCAAGCCAACAGATTACTCTTCAGCAAAACAAAAAAAAACCCAAAAATAATCATTCCAAGTGGTCACTACAGAGCCACCTCCCACCCCTCTACATATTACCTTCATGTGTTTTCTATTGATTATGTCTCTGCCAAGGACATTATGCAAGAAACTTGAATGAGCACATCATTTAGAAGCAGAACCATCTACCATTTCTTCTATCTATATAAACATTAAAATAATACAATTCATACCACCACACATTTTGCCAGCTCTTCAAGCTCTTTAGAACTGAAATTTTACAGTGCAAACTAGTTGCACTGTCTTAATTCTACCAGAAAAATCAAAAACTCCACAAGTTCAAGGTGATGGGAAAAAATCAAATGGCATATCCAACAAAGTGACGGGAAGAACACAGGATTTCTTAAATCCTGAAGAGCTAAGCTTCAGTCCACATACAGATAAGCTTTTCAAAACATGTCACTGGATGTTGAGTTCATCACACAGCTGAAAGCAAGGGAGCTACCCCTCCTTGTTCCTATAAATCACAACCCATAGTAAACAGTACTTGAATAAGAATGCTTTTGTGCACCATCACAGTATGTTCAGTATAGGGACTGATTTTAGCCAACACCATGGTTCCCTCAGTTATTTTATGGCCGTACCAGAATCTGTTCCAAAAAGTGCTTGCTGTTGCTCATGCAGTAGAAATAGACTGTCTTCCAAGAAGGAGCCTCTTTGGGATCTGAGAACAAGCTCATTATAGTTCGCTCTGTATCCAGCTGATCAGATGAACCTGAAAAACATCGCTGCAAGATTACCTTCCAGTATACAGAGTTATCTTTTAAATTAATAACAGTTATGCTGCTTTCAACTGAGAAACATTTCCTGGAGCACTAACCACAGCTGTTACATGTTAACAATTAGGATACTCAGATATTGTTACTGGATAACAAGGAAGCCAAGCAGAAAAAACTGAGATCCTCAACTAAATGCACTAGTCCTAGGGAGACTAGATGCCCATGACTGGTTACAGCACCTTAGAAAGAACTCTGTCCAATGTCTCGACAGCTTGCTCATTTAATGCCTCAATGTCTTTGTTAAACAAGAAATTAAAGCAAACAAATTCAACAAACCTTTTTGAATTGATTTTGACAAGAGAAATGTTTCTCTTGTTCTTTCTATCAGAAGACTGCTGTACAGGCTCAACAGGCCATGGCTCTGTTTCCTCAGTATACAGCTGAGTAGCTTCTCTTCCCTCAGTGGGCTTCCCTCAGTCCAGCACACATCCAAGAGCTCCCTGAACAGCTGGCGTACTTCATCTGCCTGATGCTCTATGTCAAAAGTCACTATACTAAGAGCAGCATAAATTGTATCCACGAGTTCTTTTTGATCTAGTTCTGCTGAAATCTCACAACTGCACTGAAGCCTCTGCAGTGATTTCAAGGAGTCAAGAAGAAACTCAACAAAGATGTTTTGTAGAGAGCAATATTGCTGGATTGAGGAACTCTGTGTGTCTTGTTCCTGCTGGAAAAATTCCAGCAGTGCTTTTGCCCTTTGGGGAGCCCGGAGCAAAAGCTTCCGGAGAGCTGAAACAACATTCAAACTGAATCGGTGAGAACAGCCATCTCTTCTCCTCTCTGTGACATGCTTTTTCTGGATGCACTCAAATGCTTCAAACAGCTCCTAGTAGGGAAATAAAAAGAGTACTCCTTTCAGATTCCACTAAAACATGAAAAACTATCTCAAGAATAGGAAAAACTTGACAGCATGAAGATTAATCTATTTAGAAACATTATGCAAGAAATACAGTAATAATGGTCCACCTTGTACAGTACCCTTCCTAGAAGGGTGGCTGTGCCTGAATACATCACAGATTAGAGAATCCTATAATACACAGTTATGTTACACAGACCATGTGCTCATAAGCAAGTTATCTTAGTTCTCAAGTAGCTCCTATAAGATGGATTACGCACTACCATATTCTACCTCTTACAAATACACTGATGTGACCTTATCTTCACAGGGCAGTAAGAGCATGATGATTAGCACTCAATCTTTTCTTTCCAGATTCATACCATCTATGCACCAACTGCACCAACACAAGTTTTTCCATTTTTTCATCCTTTTAAAACCTGATTGCTGACTATAGTTTGTAAGTCTGTGGCAAGTAGCTGCAGTGAGGACTGAAGCCTGTTAGAAAAGCTTGTTCTTTTCCTTCCTACAGCATCCCCTCTAGCCAGAGAAACCATGTAGGCACATTAGATTAACTTCCAGAAGAGATCTAAATTACAGCCTCTTTCAGTTGCCTAGAGGAGTTGCATCTCAGGCAACTAAGTTAGGAGGAAGCATTAACTTTGACGCCAAAACCAGATATAGTTGAACATTCTGCACAACTAACAGGAAGCAGCAGGGCATATTAAGTAGCTCACCTTTAAGACCTCCTCAGGGACATCTTTCTGTAACTCTTCCAAGAACAATAAAAATTCAGTTTCTCTTCGAAGAACAACTGGAACACTTCTCTGAAACAATTTAAGAGAAAGGCAAAGATACTAGACAATAGAACTTGATCTTATTTACACAACTGATTAATCTTAGCTATTTCATTACATTTTGAGGCAACCTGAAAGAACTGTCTGCAGAAACCTAATCCTTACGTAAAGGCCATTCCATAGTTTGGTTCTTCTTCCACATCAGTCATTTGGAAACAGAGACAAGTGTCACTTTGTCAGGAATTATAGTCCTGACAGAGCAAAGAAAAAAACCACAGGTTTGCTAAAAGCAAAAGAAATGCACCCCTCTAGCTACCTGGAAAACTTAATGCCACATAAAGAAGGAACTAGACAGACATTTTGCACTTGGAAGTCAACAAGAATTCAAAGCTTTAAATCGCACTGGTAAGTCAACTAGTGGTTTCCATACCTCATTCCTGGCAAGCCATTTTTCCAGCACAAGCAGCCAAGGCCATGCAGTTCTCCACGGGCTAGAATTTTGTCTACAAAAGTAATAAGCATATACACTGGATTATATACAAGGTCACTCTCATCTCAAAGATCCAGGAAAACACTGACAGAGGAAAGCTTTACTTTTATCTTGTGCAAAGAGATATAAAACCAAAGACTACTAAGATGCTGAAGCTGAGTCTGGCAGGAAGAGAACACAGAAATCAGAGCACTGCTAATAAAGCCTTTAAATGTGATAGCCCAACTAACAAAGATAAAAGAGATCAAAAAAGCTTATGCCTCTCATGGCTGTTGCCAATACTCATCTAACCACACACACCCCCCTTCCTCCAGACTTTAATCACTGTCAGTGCAACTAAAACCTTTACAGAAATGCTATGCAAATTTTAACGAGAAGTATTATCACCTTCTTGGAGAAGGGGAGTAACAACATGCCCTGAAGTGCTACAAAGTCAGCCTTCACATGCACCCACCTGAAACTAACTATGATTGAGTAAATATAATGCCATTTCAGAACCTGGTGCAAGATAAATAAATCAATGGGACCATTTTAATTATGTTGACTTTAAATTTTCAGAAATAGGCAGGTCTCTCTTGGAAACAGGAGAACATCTGTAGTAACTACAGATCAAGTACAGGTCAATTTCTGAACAAATCAAAAGTCAGAGGAAAGTAATTTCAGGAGGTGTTTCTTGTTCTTACCCTCCAGTAAAATCTAACAAAATCAGTACCGAAACACTTCCAAATAGTCTTACACTTGCACCAATCACCATGTTAACAGCATAAATGAACACAGCTCATTATCCCAGTGGGGTGGGCAGCATGTTGTGTGCTTTGACAGTGATGCTAAGATTAAGCTAAGAGCACATCTAGACTTATCCGAGATTCCTCAGCACTGAAGCAGGTGCTGTCTCCTTCAGTCACAACTAAACTAATTGTTCCTCCTCATTTCGCCTACAGACTCACAGAATCCCAGAATGGCAGAGGTTGGAAGAGACCTCTGAAGATCATCTAGTGCAACCTCCTTGCCAGAGTAGCATCCCCTAAAGAAGATTTAACAGGAACGTGCCCAGACAGGTTTTATGTGTCTCCAGAGAAAGAGAATCTTCAATCGCTCTGGGTATCATGTCCCAGGTCTCTGTTATCTTCACTGTGGAAAAGGTTTTCCTCATGTTTAGCTGGAACCTCCCACGTTCCAGTTTGCTCCCACTGCGCCTTGGTGCTGGGCTCCACTGAGAAGCCACTAGTCTCCTCCTCCTGAGAGCAGCCCTTCAGATATTCGTAAGTTCAAACCTGGTGAACCGAATCAGCTCTTTACTCACCTTAACCTCCCGGGACAAGCTACCAGCGCCTGAAGAATTGCTTCCACCTTCTCAGGGCCGGCGCCGTGCCCTCGGCTCAGCTGGGGTACACAGGCCTGGGCTAGCTCCCAGTCGCCACGCTGAACGCACTCGCAGAAAAAGACGAAGAGCCTCTCTAGAGACACCGCTTGCTCCCTCCCGAAAGGATGCATCTCCCCAGGCGGCACACGCGGAGCACTGGCAGCCGTGAGGCCGCGCTGGGACAACACTCGAGCCGCTCTTGGCCGCCTCCGAACCTCGGAGGGCTCCTGCGCACAGCACCTACTCTTCGGCCCTGACCGGCGCAGGGGAGCCCGGCCCGCGGAAGTCAACACTTCTGGGGGCGGTGGCCGCTCCTCACTCCACCCTGCAGCCTCAGCAAGATCTGTCCCAGCTAGGCTGCCCCGGGTCGGTCCCGCGTTACCCGGCGGGCCGGGCCGGGGCGGGGCGGCGCAGGGCGGGACAGGGCGGGGCG
>VZRI01000219.1:592072-692999 GCA_013397515.1 Upupa epops
GGTTCTACCGCACTGTCCCGGCACCAGTTGTCCCGGCACCAGCTGCCCCTGCTGCCATCTTGGGCGCCGCCTCAGCTGACCGCGCAGGCGGGCAGACAAGCGCTCATTGGCCGCGCCGGGGCCCGCTGTCAGTACCCGCCATGTTCCTCAGGGGCGCCTGACGCCGCCGCACAGGGCTGGCAGCACAGGCCCCGCCCATCCCTGCCCGCCGCCGGTTCCACCCGGTTCTGATTGGATCTAGCGAGAAGCTCCGGCCCCCGGAGGCGGTGGGGTTGCCCCGCCTCGCGGCCAGCTGAAGGCCCGGAGGGGTGCGGCAGGAGTGGAGGGCTAGGTGGGGAGGTGCTGCGTGAGCGTGGGGAGCGGGCAGGCCGTAGAGGCACAGGCCATGTGTGTGTATGCGGACATCCATGCCAGTGTGCGTCAGTGACATTACAAACCCCTCTATAGCCCTGTGTAGGGGTACAAGAGAGCTGTGTATAATAGATAAATGACATCACTTATGCGCATTAAATACTCAAGTAAAGCTACACACGTATGTACAGTGACTGAATGATAGGGGTTGAAAGAGAACTCCGGAGATCATCCAGTCCAACCCTATGGTTAGAGCAGGATTCCCTGGAGCAGCTCCCACAGGAACAGTCCAGGTGGGTTTGGGATGTTTCCAGAACAGGAGACTCCACAACCTCTTGGGCAGGCTGTGCCAGTGCTTGCTCACAGTGTTTAGGTGGAACCTTCCATGTTCCGGTTTGTGCCCAGTGCCCCCTGTGCTGTCACTGGGCGCCACCAAGAAGACCCTGGTCCCATTCTTCTGACACTTCAGATTTGTTGATCAGATCTCCCTTCAGTCTCCTCTTCTCCAGGCTGAACGGCCCAGCTCCCTCAGCCTCATATAAAAGATGCTCCAGCTCCCTGATGATCTCAGTGGCTCTGTTCTGGACTCCCTCCACTAGCTCCCTCTTGAGCTGGGGAGCCCAGAACTGGATGCAGTTTTCCACATGTGGCCTCAGCAGAGCAGAATAGAGGGGGATCAGAACCTCCCTTCACCTAGTGGCCACAGTGTTCTTAATAGATCCTAGGAGACCACTGGCCTACTTGGCTACAAGGGACCGTTGCTGGTTCATGATCAGACTGTGGTCCACCAGCTCCCCCAGGTCTTTTTCCTCAGAGCTGCTCTCCAGCCTTTACTGATATATGAGGCTGTACTAGTATGAAATCAGAGCACTCAGCTCACTCCCTAAGATGCCTGTACACCAGTGCATGCAGCATGCAGAATAAGCAGGAAGAGATAGAAATCTGTGTCCAGTCAGGTGATTATGATCTGGTGCCTGGTGGGGCAGCTTGTGTGCCGGGAGTATGGTCATGGACAGTTAGGTCCTTTTCAGGAGAGACAGGTCAGAAAGGCGAGGTGGTGGAATTGCTCTTTATGTGAGAGAGCAACTGGAATGTCTTCAGTTCTGTCCAGGGGCAGATGAAGAGACAGTTGAGAGTTTGTGGGTGCAGATTAAGGGGCGGGCTGGCATGGGTGACACTGCCCTGGGTGTCTATTAAAAGCCACCAGATCAGAATGAGGATGTGGATGAGGTCTTCTACAGGCAGCTGACAGCAGCCTCACAGCTACAGGCCCTGGTTCTCCCTGGGATTTTAACTACCCAAATATTTGCTGGAGGACCTACTCAGCCAACCATCCACAGTCCAGGAGGTTCCTCCAGTGCATTGGTGACAACTTCCTGATGCAAATGGTGGAGGACCCACTAGGAGATGAGCACTGCTGGATCTTGTACTCACCAACAAGGAGGGTCTGGTTGAAGCAGTGAAGGTTGCTTGACCAATCTGATAACCTTTTAGGAGGGCATAACCGGGTGGATAGATGATGGCAGAGCAGTAGATGTGGTCTCTCTTGACTTCAGTAAGGCATTTAACGCAGTCTCACATAGCATCCTCGCAGCCAAACTGAGGCAGTGTGGACTGAATGGTTGAGTAGTGAGGTGGAACGTGAACTGGCTACAGGATAGAAGGCAGAGAGTAGTGGTCATTAGGACATTCTAGTTGGAGTACTAGAATGTACCAAGGACCAGTACTGGGTCCAGCCCTCTTCAATATATTCATTAATGACCTGGATGAGGCATTAGGGTGCACCGTCAGCAAGTTTGCTGGTGACACAAAGCTGGCTAGTGTTGCTGACATGGCGCTCCCAGGTGAGGCAGGGAGGACCCCCCTGCCCTTTCAGCTCCCTGCTCACCCTTGCAGCCTCTGTCCATTCTTTCCCTGGTGAACTTCTCCGGTGAGACAAGGCATGGCGGGCCCTGGGCCATGACTCAGCTGCTCAGTGGGGTGTTGTCCAGTCCCTGTTTGGCAGAGATAAGCCCCCCCTCAACATCCTCCCTTTATTTCAGGCTTTTTGTTTGTTTTTGTCTTGACACACCAAACAAAACTCCCCTGGGAACTGCTGTGGTGGAGGCAAGTGTGGGTGGCAGAGTGGTGATGACAACGGAGAGGTGTCCCAAAGTAAGTGACTGGGGATGCAATTACAGGAAGGGGTCTGTGTCCGTGCGCAGGGACCCACCACGAAACCATGTAGGATGCTGCAAGGGTCTGTGCCATTACCTTCTGCAGCACCTTGGGTGGTTGTGACCTGGGCCATCTACTTGATACCAGTGTGGGATAGTCATGAACTTGCAGCAGCCATGCCGGATGAGCTGTGAGCACTGAAACCTTGTGGTCATTGTCCTATCTATCTGATTCCAGCTGCCTGTGCTTGCAGCAGTGGTGCAGCTCTCGCTGTGCACTTTCCGTTTGGGGTTTTGGTCTTTTGCGTAGGCAAGGAAGGAGCATTAGTGGGATGTGGGACCTCTATAAGTACGAAGCTCAATTAGCCTGGGATGCTGTGTACTTATTCCCCTCTCTCTAATTGCTTTGCCCAATTTAAAGTATCTCCTTACAGTCAGGCTTCTTACTTGAGGCTCTGCTGCCTCATATAAAACACATCAGGCGATTGACTTCTGTTCTAAACAAACCTGCCGCAGTCACCTACCCACATGGTAGGGGTATGTGTACCTACATGTACCACCTACAAGGATGCATGTACGTTGTGAACATCAGCAGGAGGGTGCCATTGCTGAGGGTCTTTTCATTGATTTCTTGCAATATTTGCCTTGTAAGGAACGGGAGTTGTACAAATAGACCTGTAAAGGGGTTAGATGTGACTGTCAAAGCAGGAAAATAAATCGTTTAAGGTCACTTCCATAGGAGATGTAACAGCTATAGTGAAACTGGGAAATGAATAGTAGGCATTTTTCATTGTGACTTTGTGTTTCTGTTAAGCCAGCTGGCATTTAAGATAAAAATATAACATTGGTCATATTTTTCAAAATTAGAAGGCATGTATGAAACACACGAAGCAACTCACACTGGAATGGAAGCCCTTATGCTGTGAGCAGGAGTCTGTGGGTTTTCATGCCGATGTAGTTCTTAGAGTTAAAATACTAAACTACACGTCTATTGTGTAGGACTTCTAGTGAAAAAAGGATCTGGTTATCCACCTTGGGACATGGGAATGATAAAATGCTTTTTATCCAGAACAGGGTCTGCTGTGCATTGCCCTGGAATGTTATCAGTGCCAGGCAAACTGCTTCGTGTTTTGTAGCAGCTTCTTTCTAGGGGCCTCTGCAGAGGGGGTGATTACACTCTGCAGTGTAGTGCTTCAGCAGTTGCACTTGAAAGCCCCCTTTGAAACTGAAGTCTTTTCAGTGTCCCCATCAGTTCTATCCAAGCTTTCTATTTTTCCATGTCAACTATTACATTAGATTCTCCATTGACTGTTAAAGCTCTTATAGAATTACTGGGACAAGAAAATACAGCTCTGCTCTTTGGGTGGAATTTGCAGCTACAGGTCACCATGAGTGGAACAAAAGTGGATCCACAGAGAAGGCATTTTCTGGATTTGAAAAAGCCATGGGGACAGGGGTGACGGATATCACCTGCAAGGACTTGGTTGCATCAGTACGCTGCTGTGAGGCAGCATCTACACTGGCTTTGTGCTCCTTCAGCAGAGGACAGAGGCTACCTGACCTGGTGTCCAGTTAGCCCACCAAAACCTGTAGCAAAGCTGAGCTGGCAGAGAATGTTCACACAGAACTTCTGTGTTGGGTTGACACAAAGCTTGTGATCTGCTGCAAATGGATTTAGTGGGTCATTAGACCACAGCAGCCATAACCAGCTCATCCCAGGTATGTCAGATGTCTGGGTCCTATCACATGGGGGACATGTGGGTCTGCACAGTGTTTTTAGCACCTGGTCTGGCCTTGCTAAGTGACATCAGTCACACGAAGTCTGAGTGTCTCTCACCAGAGCTACCTGGGGGGGCATTGTCAGGCTCAGCAACCACAACAGCCACTTCCCTCTCCAGCACCCACTCCCCTCACTACCAGCAGCTTTGGGGGCAGAAACCCCTCACTGGCTGGCAGTGCTGTGAGACAGCCAACATCTCCTTACCAGGTCTCAGTGACTTTCTCACTTGCCTCACGTTCCAGAACTGACAAACTTTGTACAACAGTACAAGAAGTGCTTTAGGCTGAAATACTTTCAAGTTCTTTTGTACACATAAAAATCAAATCATTGCATGAGGCGACCCAAGTGGCTGATGAAGTGGGTTCACCCACGGTGTGACCTCCTGTGGCAAGTTTTCCCTGTCCCTGCAGGTGGAGCAGTATGTTGGTGAGATTAAAGGTGGCCTGAGACCAGCCATGAAGCTCACAGTCATAGGGATGGTCCACTCCAACCCCAAGAGGTAGGTGAAGGGGCTGGTTTCACCCCATCATACACACTCCTACCTGTCTTCTAAAGTCAAAAGATGTCTCGAGGGTCTGTGCTTTTCTCAGCAAGAAAGACCTTTCTGGAAGTCCCAGTTATTTGCTTTTTCAGCTTTTCAGTGACTCTGCTCTGTGATCCACTGGACGCGACCAAAGATGTGGGGCTGTTATTTACAGTTAACTTCAGTGACAAATCCATCACCCGAAATGCACGGATTGCCGGGAAATGGGGAAGAGAAGAGAAGACTATTCCCTACTTCCCATTTACAGCAGGTGACACGTTTAAGGTAATTTGCTGGTACTGTGAACAGAGTGGAGGAAGGCTGAAGCTACATGTTTGACTTCAAATAACTAATTTGGAGTGGGTCAAGAGGAGAACAGCAAGGCTGGGGAAGGGTCTGGAGGGAAAGGTTGATGAGGAGGGAGCTGAGGGTGTTTAACCTGGAAGAGACTCAGTGGGGACCTTCTCCTCTGTAACTACCTGAAGGGAGATTGTAGTCAGATGAGGGTCGAGCTCTTCTGCCAGGCAACTAGTGCCAGGATGAGAGGGGCAGGGCCTGAAGCTGGCAGGGGAGGATGAAGTTGGATGTTAGGAAGCCCTTCCTCAAGGAAAGGGAGATCAGACATTGGAATAGACTGTCCAGGGGCAACTAGTGCCAGGATGAGAGGGGCAGGGCCTGAAGAAGGGATGTTAGGAAGCCCTTCCTCAAGGAAAGGGAGATCAGACATTGGAATAGACTGTCCAGGGCAGTGGTGGAGTCCCCATCCCTGGACGTGTTTAAGGGCAGACTGGTTGTGGCACTTAGTGCCCTGGTCTATCTGATGTGGTGATGTCAGGTCATGGGCTGGGTTTGGTGATCTTAGAGGCCTTCCCAACCTCAGTAATTCTGTCATTCTGTTCTGTAATTATCAACAGGGTAACAAATCCAGTATGGCACAGAGAGCCATGGTGACAGAGAGCACAGATCAAGCCATGATGGACGAGATCTATCCCTTTCTCTAGCTTTAGTGAGAAGCTTGCTATAAGGAGCTTTATAGTGTCATCTCAGCAGAGGGTAGGTCATTTATTAGGGCCATTTCAGAAAACTGGTAGACTTTGTGCTTCATTATCCCAGCCATATGGGGTTCTAAGTCCATGCTGGTGAAATCAACTCTGCCTGTTGATCTCCAACACCCTCCCCTGTCCACTTCTGCTGCAGATGGAGCTCTTATGTGAACACCAACAAATCCGAGTCCTGCTTGATGGACGGCAGCTCTGTGACTTCACTCACCGCATCCAGCCCCTGAACTTGGTGAAGGCTTTGCAGATCTCTGGAGACATCAAGCTTACAAAAGTGGCTTGAAAAAAAAGCAATCCCAGTATCATCAGGGGTCAGTGGCAAATGTATCTCCTCCTGCCTGAGAAATGTTTTATCTTTTCCCCCTGGTTGATTCTGGAGAGCAGGAACTGTCTTTTGTGTTGTGCCTCATGGTTTTTAAGCAAAACCCTTTCTCGCTTGTGCACAGTCAGTAATTGCAGGTCCAGGTAAACCAGAGGGCCTTTGCTGTGATACTTTGTTGGCCTTCCAGGCTGCAAGAGTTGTGATGCTGTGCAATGCCTTACACCCTTGTGGTGCCCTGACCCCCAGAAGCGGCTTAGTGCTCTGGCGGGGCACCTGCTACCCCTGTGATAAGAACCTGTCAGTAAGCGGGAGGTAGGGCAGGGAAAAGCGAAGGAGGAGATTTGCTTCAGTAAATAAGGGAGTTGGGTGGGCTCCAGCAAGGCTCACCTTATCAGGAGGGAATTGCTTCTCCTGAAAGCCCTGCTCAGTCAGCACAAAGCCATTCTTCCTCCCAGTACAGACCAGTAAATGCTTTACTGGCATTCCTGTCCCTTGCAGATAACATTCTCATGAATTTAAAGGTTTCAACAGCTGGGGATTGCACAGCATTTTCTGGATCAGCCCTAAGAAATGGTGTCTGTAGCTGAAACTGCATCACCCATTCTTGTTTCTAATTAAAACTGCTCCTTTGCTGGCAAACATCACCAGCTCTGTTACATATCTGAGTGAAGGCTCTGTCGTGCTGTTATTTCACTGCTGTAGATTTGGAAAGGAAGTCCTAGGTGGCTGTCAGATGCAGATATTCAGATAAGGAATCTAATGAAAGCAGTTTTATCAGCAGACTGGTTGGGTGTTTCAACCATCTCATACATTCCTTTCTACCCTCTAGTGTTGTGGAGAATGGCTCAGTTTTTATAAAAATCTGCATTTACAGCATAGGAAACTGTTATTTTTATATACTCAAACTTCCCTCTGAAAAAAATCATGTCTGAAGAGCACAGGAGATTCACATACACTGAACTTTTGAACCCTTTTTAATATGGAATGACATAAAAATCAAGTCTAATAGACAAATCTAGTGTCCTACAATAGAAAAAGCAATGGTCAGAGCTGCTGTGAGAGTTCTCAGTCCCAATGGACTCACAGGGATAATCAGAAGGAAAAGTCTTGCTGTAATGGCTGAGTGATTTCTTCTAAAATATTTAGCACCAACAGCTGTCCGGAATATGTGCCACTGGTCTGGTTTGATACTTAGAGTCCGGTACTGCTGTGTGCTATCACCAGCGCAAGAATTATCTGTCTCTAAACTGAAGAGAAGGATCCTTTGGTCTTTTCCAGCCTAACAGAGAAGCCAAGGGTAGAGCAGTTGTATGAATAGCCAGACCCCTGGTTTGTTTCACAACAGCGATCATCATGCCTTAGCACAAGACTCTTGTGTTACACCGGGAAAGGCAGCCTCAGACACCAGGGCCTCTTGTGACTTTGATTCAGCCAGTCTTAACAAATGAAGTTTATGAGCCGCTTTATAAAGGGGAAAGGAGCAAGACATTTCTACTTTAGGATGAAGCACAGCCTGGATCTGTCAGACAGAGACTGGTGCAGATTATTACTTCCTTCCATCTTAGAATATAACACCACACTGTTTCCTTGGGAAGTCCCATTCGTCTGCACCCACTGTCTTGGTTAGAAAGTCAGTTCTTGGGGAATCAGTCTGAACCTACATGGCTCCTAGGCACCTAGATCGCCAGTCTGGCAGGAATTTTGAAGTGCTGTGGCAATACAAATAACAGAAATAGACTCTGGAGGAGAAAAAACACCACTCCCAAACAGCGAGAGCAGGAAACCCAGTCATCACAAACGTGACATTGTTTGGCATGGAGTCCACTTTATTCATGTCAGTGGTTTGATTGCCTCAATCCACTGTGCTCGTTCTGCCTTGGAGCTGGCCTGGATGTAATAATGAATGTCATTTCTGGTGATGATTTTGAAGAGGTTGCCTTGCACGCTGCCCTTCACTCCTGCAGACAAAACAAACATGACCAATTGGGAAGGTGCCCACGGAAATGCTTTGTGGCAGATAGAAAGCTCTGTAGGGAAGGGTTTTCATTTAAAGACTTTTCCATTTCATTATGGACAAGACATCTAAAGCTCTTATGTCTTTGATTTCTGTTCTGCAAAATAAAGACAGAGTACACAGACCGCAAGAATGACTGTGTATGGTGATTTGCAGATAAACCAGCTGTTGTTTAGACATCTTATGTGAATTATACTATGTGGGGATGAACTACCCACTGGTTTGTGCAGTGGATTAGATTTGCTCCTGCCCATCTTCAAATTACAAGGAGCTCTTCTGTTTGTCAAGCCCCTGACACATTCTAGACCATATATTTTTCAGACCCTGTCTTTTACGATTAGAAAGATGTTCCATATTTGAGATGCACATCATGCTTGCTGTTACAAAACAAATAGCTGTAACAGTAGAGATGCTTATCTGTGAGACTGAGGTTTGGTCAACTGCCTAAGCTAAGCATATTCACCAGCAGAACTGGTTTGTATCTGGGGTTTAATACTGGTTGATACTGGGGTTTGTATCACTCTGTCTTCCTCTACATTTGGGATCTAGCAATTCAAAAAGAAAAGGTAATAATATTAAGAGCAGAGGGCATGGAAAGTAGATGGCACTAGGTGATGCCTCATGGCTTTGAGTTAAACCACATCCAAAAAGACAGTGTTTCCTCTTTGTCTGTTAACTCTGGAAAATTCATCAGCATCTTAGAACTGTCTCAGGTGTTACCTGGCTGAGAAAAGCCCATAAAAAGGGAAACACGCCACCAGAGATGTGGAAAGAACGATAAAGACCAATCCCCTGCTGCGTGGACAACACAGCAGCAGGGGGACTTAATCACACACCTCTTCCCTTGCTTGTGTCCCTTGTGCCCACAGCCAGCCACACGTGCAAACGCACACTGACAGACTGTATTGCTATGGCAGACACAGGCAGGTGTGAGAGGTTTGAAGCTCAGGTTTACCTGCTGGGACTCCGTTGTCCTCCAGAGCTGAGACAAGACAGCCCCGAAGAGAAAATCCACCTACAGGCCTGTTTTCTTCCTGCAAAGGAAAAGGCAAGTGAGGCTTATTTGAAAACACCATCATTTGAATCCTTTCACAGAGCACCCAGGTTGTTTTTACGAAGGTGGAGATGTCATGCTAGTCTTTCCACCAACAAAACATTCATGCCACAGGATGTCAACTAGGAGGTGAATGAACTGCACTATGAGGGGTGACCTCATTAATGTCTACAAATATGTGAGGCGCGGGTGTCAGAAGGATGGAGCCAGGCTCTTCTCAAGGTCATCTGGTGATAGGACAAGCGGCAATGGGTGCCAGCTGGAACAGAGGAGGTTCCATATCAACATCAGGAGGAACTTCTTCTCAGTGAGGGTAATGGAGCCCTGGAACAGGCTGCCCTGGGGGGCTGTGGAGTCTCCTTCTCTGGAGATGTTCAAGACCTGCCTGAATGTGTTCCTGTGTGACTTGGTCTAGGTGATCCTGCTGTGGCAGAGGATTGGACTGGATGATCTTTCGAGGTCCCTTCCAATCCCTAATGATTCTATGATTCTATTAATGTTGCTTCAGCCTCAACATGTTTCTCTGATGCAGGTGGGAACAGTGGAGATCAATCAAAAGCATGAGGACAGGCGGACAACCCCATTTCAAACCTACTCAGAGTCTTACACGATAACAGCCCATATTAAAAAATAATATACATTTTTATGTGGAGGATTTCTTATGGGAGAAGGGGTAGTGAACAATCCAGGCTCTGAGGGCCCCAGTGTGCTGCTGAACTGACCTTGAACGTGCAGAAAAAAGAAAACAAGGTCCAGCCAAGAGCAGAAAAAGCAAGTTCCAACCAGAGTTGTTATAAATAAGAGAGGAGAGGATGAAATCATCACCATAACAATGGGGCACCTGCATGGAGGAGATGGACACTGGCACAGAGGGGACTGACCAATCCTTGGGAGCAAAGAGGGAGTGAACCAATTGCAGCTTGCTTGTGGGTGCAGGCTTTCGCTGTTAGTCTCTATAAACTGTGTTTTTTAAGCAATAAAGTGGGCGCAATCATACTCATATTGAGATATTATCGTTACTCGAGCCGGTCGCCCGTGACATTTCTAGAGTATATTCGAATATATAGGACAGTCTATAGTATAATATATAAACTATGTCAGTATATACTCGCATGTTATTAGACACGCAATAGGTACATCTATCGAATAGCATATCTATTTTAATCCATACAATATAGAAATCACTTTCTCTGCAAGCTTTTCACTTGCTGCTTCTCCCTGAAAAATGGGGAAAACCTGGCCTTTTTTTCACTAGTAGCTGGTTGTTTGTCTGACCTGCAGGTTTGGCAGTTTGACTGTAGAGACTTGCAAGTGTCACTTGCAGTGAGAAATAGGCAACAAACCCCTAAGCAGTTCCATCAGCTCTTTTCCCTGTTACGTTGTTTGTGTTCTCCTTAAGTCAGATGAAGCTTTTCTCTGTGTGTTCTTTCAGCAACCTGTTGGGCTTTGCAGTAGCCTATGCATCTGGGGTTGATTGATCCATACCCCCTCCTGGGTTGCTCACATTGATGACTCTATTCCTGGAGCTAAATTCCATTATTCCCTGGGCAAGCTGAGTAGCAGGAATTTCTATAAATATTTCAGCATCATTGATACCCTATTCAATGCTGGGAAAAGAATGTAATAAAACCCAGTATCACCCTCGAGTGGTGGGATGTCAGCACAGAATGGTCACAGCTGCTGGAAGAATCCCTGCAGGAGCTTGTGTGGAGTCAGCAAAAAAACCAATCTCAAGAAGACTGGCCTAGGAAAATGAATCTCACTGGGAAAAGGGAGGATGAAAGGTTCAAGGATAGAAAATCCTACAAGGACAATTTCCCAGTGCAAGACTAAAGAGGTCTTAATCCACAGAAAATGGAGAGAGACACCTGGAAGGAGACCTGGGTGAGAGAAGCCTTTACAGCATGACTGTATTTTCATCATACTGTTAGACCTGTAAGAGGATTTCTGGGGGTAGGAGCTCCTCACTCACATACCTTTGTGGGGTCATAGTAGTGCAGAAAAGCAGGATCAGCTCTCAAAACAAATCTCCTCACCTTCCAGTTTTTCCTCTTGTGCCCCTGCAAAACAGAACTAAAGTTATGACCAGTAAATCCCTCCTGCAATGGCCACTTTCCCACAGGCAGTAGGGGAGACCTAAAGAGGTGCTGAGAAAAGAGGTTTTGGAGCCAACTCCTGCTTTTGTGATGGGGTGGCTGCCTTGCCAGTCTCATAGGGATCTTCTGGCAACTCCTGACACCGGTACCCTGCCAGAACCCACTGTGCTCTGGCAACTGGAGGAGGAAGGGTTGGGGAACACCTGATGACCCAGTTGTCCCAGCACTAAAATCAAAGCCTAGGGACAGAGCTCCAGAGTAGAAATGTGGCAATATGGTGCTGGTAGGGTCCCACTGCAGGTAGGGGCATTTGCTTTGAGACAGGATGATCAATACTCATTCACAGCGTTGGAAAATAAATTTTGCCAAGTACCAGTGGGATTCTGTAATTGATTACTGCCAACAGCTACCTGTGCCCAAAGACAACTACTTGTCCATGAGTGAACCTTCACAGGTGAATGTCCACTTCATGCAAAAGGCAGTCTCCTCAGCTGTGAAATCTGTGGCCAGCAGAGCATCACCCCTGCTCGCATGACCCATGGTTAGGAGTTTAACCTCATGGAGAGGTCAAAGTGGAGGTGCAGAGTATCTGCTTGGAAGTGAATGCAGCTCCTCTGCTGGGATTTGGAGTTTGTGAGGACTCCTGCTTTGATGCTCTTTCATACCTTTCAGTACAGACTCAGTCTGTACAGAACATCCAATTCTGCCCGTGCTACAGGGTCTGTAACTCACTTTTTGTACTCAGACGCTCTTTCACCACATGATCTCTGCTAGCGCTGCTGACAGGCGAGTCAACTGCTGGCCAGAACCCTCCAGCCATATTCACACAACTCCCATCAATCCTCTCAGATACCCCGAGAGTTGTCACCACTTTTGTTTCCAAGTGAAGGTTCGAAGTTACCTGTTTCACTAGGAACCCTTGCTTCACGATTCTGCCGCTTAACTCAGAGATGTTAAACTTTATCTCTTCCTTGGGACTGGCATTTTTATTGCTGCTCTCAGCCTGCAAACAGTGAACAGAGAGTTCCGTTTTCCTTCTGATCTAAACAGATTTTTAAAGACAAACTTCTACACTTTCTTTTCCTTGAGCTACTTTTAGCTCTTAATTTCCTGACCAAATTCAACTTCGTAGCCCTGCGGCTCAGTTTTGCAGGTCTGAGGTTTACAGGCAACAAACAACAGCTGTGCACCTACCCAGGCACCCTGGCCGTGAGTTTTGGCACAACTGCAGCTCAGCCTCTGCTAAGTGCAGACCCAGCACTGCACTGAGGGATACTCCCCTCTTAGTGCCACCTCGGGCATGCACAATATCCATGTGGCTATTTGTCTCCAGTAAAAGCGCATGCATTGGTAGCACTAAGAATCCAGAGCTGCTCCCTCTGTGTTTGCTACTGACGCAGTGAGAGACTCAATAATAGAAGTCATTAAGCAGCATTCTCTATCAACACTGGGCATGCAGGGGTATCTCCACCAAAGTTAAGCATGCTGATCACAAGTTCAGTTCAGGATTTTATGACAGTGAAGGAACCTATTCATGATCAACTGGTGTCAGTGCTTTACACAGGCAGCACCGTCCTGATAACTAATTATCACAGGTACACGCCTTCAATGCACGTGCAGTTGAGGTCTTCAGTGGTTGCAAGGCTTGGTGGTCTTCTGTGATGAAGGCCCTGGTCTTCTTCGCCTTAAATTTTTAACCTTTATTGTTTGCTAATTGGGATTTGGTCTAAACCAGTTCTCGTATAGCTGTGTTAGCCTTAATGAGCTTGCTTGTTACTTCCTTATCTTCTAGGTCATTCTGCTCTCTTGCAGTCCTTGCCAAGCTTAGTTCTGTAGGCTCTGATGTTCCAGAAGCTCCCCCCTCCCACATACACACACCTAGCAGTCCTATGCATGTACTCTTCTAAGCCCTGTTACTTAAGCATGGTGTTTTGTGTTAGTTTTCCGTGTCACTACCACAGCCTGCAGGTTTTGCCTATGTTGAGCCCCCTTTACCTCTGCCCCAAACCAAGTGGCAGAGGAGGTGCCTCTGTGGCAGCTGCATCACTCACAAACATGTACAGTGCAGTGGAGTCGTCCAGGAACTGCTCAGACAGGTCGCTGTAGCGCGTGGCCTCTGTGCTGCGGGCTCCCACAGGCTGGATGAAGTTCTCCTCCATCAGCATAGATGCCAGAGTGATGGCTTCCAAGCGTGACACAGCGAAGCTGCTGGAGATGAGCCAGTCCACTAGGGCAGAACCTTCAGAGAGAAAGACAGCTCACACCGGGACAGTGGGCTTTTCCCTAGCCAGACAGGTGGTCACTTGCCACACTGGTCTGCATTTCCTGAAACACTTTGGCTCCATCACAAAGACAGCCAGTGAAGTGCAAGGTTGACCACAAGTGTGGCATTGAAGACACGCTGCCTGAATCCCAAGAGCCAGAGCAAGACAGTGGTGTCAGACATCATGGCTGCACTGCTACTTTCCACTGGGCCACAGCTGACCCCATCATGAGAGCAGTTCAGTAGCTGTCCCAGAGGTGAGGAAGCCCTTTACCTGCAGTGGGTGTAGGTACCTGTGAAGGTCTCTTTGTATCTGCTGCCTTGATTCAAGTTGTGGGTCAGCTTAATCCCAGTACTGCTGTCACACATTCTCTCCACAATGTGGCTTAAAAGAGAACACAAGACAATGTTAGTGGAGTGGAAAGACAAGCCAAGAAATTGCCACACACTTGTGTCAGTGCTGGGATGTCCTCATGATCATCCAAATAAAGATGGGAAGTAGGCTGGGCACTCCCCAACAGGTTTTGCTCTAAGGGAAGCATTACTCTCCCAATAGCAGCACAAAACAAGGTGCCTAACAAAGTACTTTTAACCTGAAAGCACTTCAATCTGGGCAATAATTCACCTTCTCAATACAAACCAAATTAAAGCCATTTGCCTATTTCTTACGCAGCTCTGTTTACTCTTGTTTAACACAATGCTTCCTAAAAATCCTAGTCCAGATTCGAGCTGCCAGCTTTGAATGCTCACCAGCATGGCATGAACTGTGCCATCTCTCATCTGTCCCTGCCCTTCTCCAAAGTAACACATCTCCCCGAGGAGAACCTTTGCAGCTGCCTAGGAAGGTGTCCAGGCCAGCAGCAAGGTGTCCCTGCAGAACCAACACACTTCCAAAAGATGACAGCCAGGACAAAGTGCATTCCTGTGCCCTGGTAAAAACATCACAGCATCACACGATGTTGGGGGGACAAAAGGGACCGTGCAAATATAGGGCAGAGCAGCCAGGTGAGAGGCTTCCAGCCACAAAGAGTGGATCTGTGCAGGGAAGGGCTCGCCTTGACCCTCCCCATCCATCCATCCTCTCAGGCACTCTGCAAACTCCAGCAAGAGCACAAGAACCCCCATACACTTACTGCAGGCTGATATTCCCCAGCAGCTTGAAAGAGTTCTTCATTCTGTGAAGTTCTTGTACTTGCAGAGGGTGACCAGCATGAATAGCTCCAGTGATGTCCAAAGCCCAAGAGTCTCGCTCCTCCCTGGAGCAACATTCAAGGAAATAGTCTGTGTTGGTTTTTGTCTTTAGCTTGATGAGTAGCTGTGGGGAATGAAGTGCAAAGCAATACCATCATTTAGCTATTGTCATCCACTGACTTCTTGCTTCTTTAGCCCTGGTCCAATTGACAGAGATCAATCTGATACAGGATCCCATCCGGGCAGCACAGAGCAATTTTTAGTCAGAAGGATGATGAACACAACTATGGGGTTGGTATTTTTTGCTTCCCCCCCACCTCATTCCCCTGGGTTAAGCATGGTTTGCATGCACAGAGCTTGTGGTATTTAAGAGCAGACCACCCAGTACTGGATACACAGGAGTGTGCTGCTGACTGTGGAGCTTTTCACACCCAGATCTCCAGTGTCTCAACAACCACAAATTCTTATCAGGCTCTTTCTGCCACAAGAAGTACGGAAATAGCAGCTCCCACAGTCATTTCCCTGCCCGTCCTACTCAGGGGAAGCTGCATTGCTGCTATCCACATCTGAGTGGAGAAGCACGGGGGGCAGTTTCCCTGCCAGAGCCCTCTTGCTGAAAACTTTCCACAGCAGCACATCCCACTGGTGAAGTAAAGGGAGTCTGCCTGGCTGCAGAGCCAGGGTTTAAGGCAACTATTGCAGATGTTGTTTCTCTTTGCCTCTGTCCTCCTCAGATTTTATTGAGCGATCCATGACCTCTCCATGCACTCTTGGGGTGATGCAGTTGCATTTATCCTTCTATACTGTGCTGGGGGTGACATTTTGGATCGGGTTTTGGTTTTGTTAGCGGCTGCGACTCAGATTCGGGCACAGGAACAGCAGAGATGCTCTGAGGGATTTCAGTGCTGTGCTGGTTCCAGTGCTAATGGCAGCCTTTGGCTGGGCCTGATTCTGGAAACACCCCAGTGATGCAGCTGAGCCATCAGAGAAGTCAGAAGGAGCGAAAAAGCCCAGGGAGAGATCAGAAAGGGAGTGTCATTGGAAAGGAACACATTTTCCCAGTCATACCGGTCTGTTCTCGTACTCCAGGCATGGACAAGTAATAGTGCAGCCATCCAGAAGGATTCTGCCCTTTGGAGAAGGCTCCTTCTTGCCTCCCTCAACTTTGTAATACAGCAGCTTATCCTGAAGCAGAACAAACCATCTCACTTTCCAGTTCCGAACAATGTGTCCCTAGAGGGGAAGAAACCCGCACAGAGAACTTTGACACAAGCATTGAGAAATTACTGCTCTGAAAAATCATTATTTTTGGTGAAAATACCATAAACCGACTGGAACCTGAGTGCAAAGAAACACATGAAGTCACTATGACCCCGGTTCTCCCTGAAAGACATGGTTTTGCAAACAACCCAGTACAGCTCCTTCACTATAAAATCATGGAGCAGTAGCAAGGTGCTTGGCTGTTTCTGCACGAGGACATCTTCATCTTCTGTGCTGGCAAGAATTGTTTCTGGTAGAACAATGAATCACCCCAGAGAGCAGGGGCAGCCCTACCTGATGGCATCAGCAGGGCTAAACCTGAAAAGCGTGAGGGTTCGTGGAGCCAGGCCCTCTCCTCTCCAGTCACCCTGGGTGGGTTTTGTTCTCTATCACTTTGGCTGTAGGTGCCAGATGGTTTTGAGAGAGCTTTTGGGTTTTCCTCACAGCCCTTCTCACTCCTAATAAGAGGGCATTTTATCCTGTCTCCTGGGATAAAATGTTCTCTGTGGTGCTGTCTTCTGTAGAGGACAGAGGATTTTTATTGGCAAAAGACTGAATGAAGGTTGCAGTTGAATGCCTCCTGGGTTATATTGGAATACACAGAACACCTTGTTTCCTCTCTATCAGCAGCCCTTGGCTCCCTTTGGCCCATCTGTACTGGAAAGAAAACTCAGCAAGGGCTGGCACTGACAGGCTCAGTCCTGTCCAAGAGCATCAGCTCTAGCTGTCCAGGATGAGGACCTGACTTGCATTTTTCTACAGGCGATGGGAAATTGCAGCCAGCAGGCAGAGCAGTGAGCAAGGGCAGCTCTGACACTCAGGGCAGAGGTAGGAGAAAGGAACATGCAAGGTCCAGCTGTGGCAGGGGTCAAAGCTCATTAATTCTCTGTGAGTAAAGGAGAAAAGCAGCAATTCCCAAGAGAAGGCGGGGGGTAATGAGTCTCTAAAACATAGGGCACTTTAGATCAAATGTCTTCTGGTTTATAATAAATCCAATTTGGGTTTGTTCTCTCCTCCCCTTTGCCTTCTTCAGTGTTTTTTTCATCTGTTGTAAAGTCCCTTGGCCGTTTTACCTGATCCTGTTCTTTGCTGTGGGCTCTTTCCTTTCCTTCTCGGAGATTTCCTCCTTTCCAGGAGGCTGTCTGACCCTTTTTTGTCTTCACCTATCTTCCACATATTTCCCTTACAATAGAACACAACATAATTCCTTCTTTTAATGCATTTCAAGAATCCTTGTGCCTGCTGTCTTCTTAAGACAGCTCTGTTTGATTTACCTCATCCCAATCTCCTTCATGTTTTACTCTGGATCCCCCATCCCCTTCTCCTTCAGTGTCTTTCAGCCCTCTTTGTGCCCTCCTCTCTATAAACTCCTATTCTAGCAATCCACAGACTGCTGGCAGGTGCCGCTCAGCGTGACCTGGTCATCTCACACACTCGGTGCCTCAGCTTCCTATCTTAAAGCCAGGAGTCACTGAAGAGCCACAGAATACACACACAGCGTAGGAAGGAGAGCAGGAGCCGCGGGAGGGAGGATGAGGAGCAGCTCTCAGCACAGGGCACAGCTCCACGTGGCCAGCAGCTGGCTGAGAGCCCTGCCAGGAGAGCTCCTGACCAGGATTACCTTCATGTTAGCACCAGTACTGCCACGTACCGCAGGAAAGCATTTCCCGAGGCGTGGCAGAGCTGGGAACAAAGCACCGCATCGCTTGTTTTGTGCTTGTGCAGTCAAGGATCGCATCAGTCACTGAGACAGGGTCTGGATGTTAAAGCAGCTTTATGCCCCTTTCTGAGTAGCTCTCTGGCATCAGTTCTACATCTGACTTGGTCCTGTTGGCAGAAGTGTTGGAAAGTGGCACCAGCTCTCAGCAGTGCTCTCCACATTTCGGTTAAAACGTTGCTCCGAGCAGCTGTGAGGCTGCTGCCAACACCTCTCTGTGCTTGCACTGCTCTCATCCCCTGCAAATAAGGGGGGCTACGCTCCGTCCTCTCACAAGAAATGGGCAACCCTGCTCAGCAGGGTTCTGAAAGAGGCACAAACTATCTTAAGAGACTGTACAAACACCTTCTCCCTCTCCATCCTCCCATGGTCACTCCTCCTGCTGCCATGTAGCCCTGTGCCAGGTGGTTCCATGTGTCTGTGCAGAGCTGAGCCCTCTGCAAACACACGGTCTTTCTGGTTCGGACCTGAGCAATCTTGCCACCAATTCCCCTTCCCCTGGGTGAACGCCGACCCAGGGAAACTCAAGGCAGGGTACTGAACACCTGCAGCTTCCCTGGCAGTCACGGGCACAGAACTGCAGCAGCTCTTTCTCAGCAGCAGACAGCAGCCCCTTCAGGTCCAACGGTCCCCGAGAGCCCTGGCTCGGTCTGGACCCCCCGTTTAAGCAGAGCCGCGTGAAACAGAACACTTACCCGTTTGACGAGGAAGCCTTCCTTCAGGACTCCACCTTCTTCCTGCATCGTGGCCAGCAGAGAACCCACCACCGTGGCGAGCAGAGTTCGGGCGCTGATAGCCGGTACCAAGGCAGGCGAAGCTCATTCCCCTTTTGCTGCTCTCCTCCTCCGTGACGTAGCTCCCTTCCCCGTTTTTCCCCCCCTTCCACCCTACCTGTGAGCCAGCAGTCCCACAGTGAGCTGGCTCTGACACATTCCCTGCCCTCTGGGGAGGAAAACAAGGGGAAGTCTAAAAAGGATCTCGGAGGGACTTGGGAGTACAGCCAGCCAGCACCGGGTGAGCTGGCCCGTGGAAGTAGCCCTGCGATGACAAAGTGGGGAGAGGGAGAAGCCCAATTATAAAATCTCATCCCTCTAAACTTCAGACTAATCAACTCTACTGCTTAAAATTTCTCATGTAGCAACCAGGTGCCATCAGGGTTCTACAGATCAGAACAGCTCCAGTGCAACACAGAGCATGTGGTGATTCCAGAGGACGTGGTGATTACTGGGAGACTTTTACAGACCTTTACAAGAATTAATTTGGCCAAAGAAAGCCCAAAGCACCTTGAACCCCACTTTAGTTCCAGTGACCTCTGGGCATGGAAACTGAGATTCTCCTCTTAGTATCCAAATTTCTACACGAGCAACTGTTTGGGCTTTCAGTGAAGCAGCAGCCTGACGAGTGAACGCCACGCAGTGACCTCTTGTCACTCCTCTGAAGCAGAGTGACTTTTTGGGTCTGAATACAAGCTCGCAGGCTTGTTGCCTTTGTATGACTTGGGATGTGACAGACAGCATCTGTTGGTTCCGTATCTCATCCCGATGAAACAGATAGTGCCAGTGGTGCAGACAGCAGTCTTTGTCTCTCCTGTACTCTCCGCATTCCCTGACTTGTACCGAAGTTAAGGAGGGGTGTGTGGGCAGAGCCCGGAGCTGCAATAAGAAACACAAGGCAGAGTATAACAAACAAAACTCCCGTTGCTATGTAGAAGGAGTCCAGAGTTCAGTAAGACAAAAGGACTCCAGTAGCCCTCGGGCTTTGCACAGTAGGTGAATTACTGGTCAAATTCCAAGTACCAAGGGATCAAACTCACATTTTAAAATCTTTACATTATTGTTTGTGACTTGTAGGGAGGAAGAGCAAGACACCAAAAACTTCAAACCTGACAACGTACTGGAGGCAGCCCAGACAGCATGAGAAGCACAGGAGCTGACTGAACACTGCCTGGGGCTAACAAAACCCATAGCTGTGTACAGAGGAATCACGATGTCTGAGACTTCAAAAGCCAACAGCCCATATGGAAGTTCCCTGCTTTCTCCTACTGAAATCCCTTTGTACGGCAAAGGGCAGCAGCCACGAGGCCACATACGTTGTATCCCAGTTATGTCTGTTCTTCCGTCCACTTACAGGGAGGTGAACAGAACACCTGGAAGAGTGTTTTTCTGCTGGGGGCATGTAGAATTCTCAAAGATAGCAATGGAATTGTTGGTATTTTTTTTAAATACTATTGTGGTCTTAAGAGAAGGCAGAAATCATCCCAGTGGGGGTTTTTTAATTGCAAAAATGATCTCTGTGTGTGTACATAGCTATAAACAAACATTTCAATCAGAAGCAGACTCTTGGGGAAAAAAACTTGATGCCATCAACAGAGAAAAAGAAGCTACAGTTCAGCTCACAATGTTCTGCCCAACAGAATTAAAACTGAGACAAAAAGAAGAAAACTTGAGTCTAGGAACACAGAAGACAGCACTGCTGCATGTGTTCCTCTTCTGGATGTCCACCCTTTATACAGCCAGCTCCAGGGATAGGGTTCTGGTGTTTGAGGTTTAAGTTCACATTGTTCAGCTTGTGACCGCAGGCCATTTGGAACGAGGTGGGTGAGGTAATTCTGTGCTAGTGAGGACACGCAGAAGCTTGTGGGGGCTCTCACTCAGACAGTGATCTCAGAGTTGCACCACAGCCAGACCTCATGGAAGATCTGCACAAGCTTTTTCTCCAGCACGCAGACCACCCACCACCCCGCAGGCAGATCTTGGCAAAACTACCTGTAACCACAAAGAACTATTGTCAAACTGCTGGTGAATGGTGAAAAAAACCTGCTGTAGCTGCTCATTAAACAACAGGTTGCCTATCAACTACTTTTTATAATTGAGAGCCACCCTCTCCAATACGTAGATGTATTTCTTCACTAGGTGTGGATATTTATCACTCACATACCCCACCCTTCCCCCTGCCTCAGCCTGTAGTCAGTAAGTCTAACAAACTGCCCCTATACTGCTCCTTCAGGCTGAGTAAATACAGACCTTCCAAGGGTCATAATGTGTAAAATGAGTCAGTAGAGCTGGGTTGGCTGCTGCAGTCAGACGTGCTGATTGCAATTTCCTGCTGGAGAAGGACTTGCTTTGACACCTATAAATCTAGGAAGCTCAGCATCAAGTCTTCTATAGGGTTTGAAATTCACTGAAGGGAGGACTGTCTGTTTCCTCCAACCCATTGCAGGGTGTTTTCCACTTGACAGCACAGCTTTCCCACAAAAAAAAAGAGCAAAGTTGAGTGTTTAACATTGTCTTCCGTTCAGTGAGCCCAAAAAAGTCCATACACTGTAGACTTCACATTGGGGTGGCCTGGAGCAGCCAGCTGCAGGCTTCAGGACCAGAAGATGCTACTCAGGGTTAAGGGGAAGGGCAGGAGCAGTTGGCTCTGAGCATGGACTGTTTCACCAGGCTGACCTGGCAGACTCGGCTGGCACCTCCAGGTCAGTCCCTCTAGAAGCCTCCAATGGCTCGTGAAGAGGAACCTTCCCAAAGCACAACCCCACTGCATGCCTCGAGTCAGCACATAACGCAGGGATTACATGTACCCAGTTTTGCAAAGCAACTTCTTAAGATCCCAAGACTTTGCCCTCCGGTGCAGGACACCTTGAAATATTTAGTTCCTTTAACAGATTAGGGATGAAATAAGATGAAACCAAACCACATCAAAATAAAGAAGGATGACACACGTTCAGAGAAAAGAGAGAAACACTGACACCACAGCCGTTGTAAAATTAATGGCAGAACAGAGGCAGTGGTTGAAAACACTTGTTTCATTGTCCAGACTCTGGAACAAAAAACCTATTGAAATTGAATACCAAGGTGTAGATTCTGCTATGAAGAACAAGACACCAGATTATCGCATCTTGAAAAAACCCCCGGAGGGGCAGAATCAGAGAAAACACCGTGAGGAACTGTCACTGCATCAAACACCAGACACACAACTGTTTGAAGGAAGCAAACAGCCATTCTTGAGCAGTGGCTACTTCTCAGTAGTGGGGTATTGTGCTGTGTCCTCATCTTTCTTTGTGCTGATGAGTCCTCACCAGATGTTTTAAGGCAAACTGGTTTTAATTTCATAGAATGGCTGGGATTGGAACGGACCTTAAAGATCATCCAGTTCCAACCCCCCTGCACAGGCAGGGACACCTTCACCAGATCAGGTTACTCAGGGCCCCATCCAACCTGGCCTTCAACACTGCCAGAGATGGGGCAGCCACAGCTTCCCTGGGCAACCTGTTCCAGCATCTCAGCACCCTCACAGGAAAGAATTGTTTCCTCATGTCCAACTTCAATCTTCCCTCTTCAAGGCTGTAACCCTTTCCCCTTGTCCTCTCACTACCACCCGTGTGAAAAGCCCTACCCCAGCTTTCTTGTAGCCCTTTTCACAGAATCGCCTGGACTGGAAGTGAACTTCAAAGGCCATCTAGTCCAACCCCCCCCCCCAGTGGGTTGCTACCGAGTTCCTTACAACAAACACATCACCCAAGCCTTGTTTAACCCAGCACAGACCCAGACTCCTCCCTTCAGTTGGCTGCACCAGTGCAAGAGATTTTGGTATTGCAGTTAGTGCTGAGTAATGAACACAGTCGCTAATGAACAGCAGGAACATGCTACCTTATTGCAGCCACTCAAACCTCACCACCTTTGTTTGAGTACTTGGTAAGCAAATGCAGCTTCACACATACAAGACAGACTAGCTGAGACAGATGCGACCATCTCAGCAGCTTCTAAAGGTTCAGTCATGGGCTACAGCAACCAGGGCAGCGCAGTCAAGGCCCAGCGTGGGCTCAGCAGTCCCTCACACATCTTACTCACAGGGCTTGAAAGCAGCCATCTTCAACCTCCTCCTTCCAGCTACTGTGACACAAGAGAATATTCTCTACATTTTGTTGCATCTTTTATTTAAGCTTCTTGGTTAAAGTCTGCTCAGGAGAGCCCTATTTTATCAGGCAGCATAATGTGATTGTCACACACATACCTTAACCTGCTCTATACCTTAGTAGGGTAGATGGGAGTCCTCACCATCTCATCCACTGTTCCATGCAAACATCCCCCAGGCTGTGCTCAGCAGCATGCTGAGGGTCTACTGGACAAGTCCAGTCCAGCAAACTTCTGCCAAGGTTACTGACAGCAGCAATGCTCACCTTAACACCCCAGAATAGCTCCAGGAGACACTCACAGTAACCCCCTGACAGTGTCCCAAGGAAGAAGCCTGTGTGACTCATTTCTCAGTGCTCTTCCTTTAGAGCACTGTGCTGTCACACGATTCTGTCACACATGGTTCTGGACACCTTGCTCTTCATTCTGAGCGCCCACACCCTGGCACTGTTTCAGTGAATGGGCTATGCTGGAAGAGCCATTCAAAGAGGCATTATCACCACTCAAAGCCATGACAAGGTTGTCACACACAGCTTCTGAAAAAGACAAGTTTGAGAAAATAATGTTGAAAACGTTGTTTTTTCCATGTTGTGCTGACACACTCAGGCATTTCCCAGCATTCTGCCAAGACTGGAAGTTACTTGACTTTTTTGGCTGTGCGTAGGGTAGATGGGAGTTCTCTGATAATCAAGCATGTCTGCTCCCAGAAAACGCCTCTTGCAGCAAAGCCACTGAGCAATGCTAAGCACTGCAGCAGCTTTAAGAATCCCTGGTTAAAGCTTAAAGCCTCATTTTTTGTGCATTTTTCCTCTAGCAGTGTAAAACACCAAACAAAAAAGGAGACGTGCGATACGGGGCATGATAAACACTGATAGAAAGGTTTAAAAAAGGCAGTTTGGGAAGGTTACTTCTACAACCTTCACTCCCAACTCCTGCAGACAAAGAAAACAGGGTATTTTTACTCTGAATACTTCAATGTGCAAAGCACACATCGCTTCCCTTTCGTCAAGAAGAGCAATGGGTTGTTTCTAGAGAGAATAGTTGAGCGCCATGTGCAACAGCTTTAGGGTGGGCAGAACTGGAGGTTGTGCAGCAGTACTGCCTGTTTTGATACATGCCCGAGTTCTTTAAATCTCCTGATATCTTCACCTGCTGACATAAACTGCAACTACACAACCTGCCCTTTCTCAGCTGCATTTACTGGAATGGTAACAAGCCACGTCCAAGGTTTTCAAGTTCTCAGTCCCTTAAGTGCTGATGATAAACAAACTAAATGCTCTTTCAAACAAGTTTGCATCAAAACACTTGCAAGAGAAACATTCTGTTCCAGTCAATTCATGATTTAAAGCCCACAAAAAAAAAAGCCCTTCAGGGGGAGCAATGTGATGATCACAGAATTGTTGAGACTGGAGAGTCTCCAAGATCATCCAGCCCAGCCCATGACCCAACATCACCACAGCTAGATCAAGGCACTAAGGGCCACATCCAGTCTGTCCTTCAACAGCTCTAGGGATGGGGACTCTACCACTGCCCTGGGTTGTCCATTCCAGGCTCTGAGCACCCTTTCCATGAAGGGCTTCATAACATCAAACCTAACTCTCTCCTGATTGCAGCTTCAGGCCCTGCCCTCTTGTCCTGGTGCTAGTTGCCTGGGAGAAGAGCCCAATCCTCACCTCTACAAATGCCTCAAGGAGTTGTAGAGAGTGAGAAGGTCCCCTCTGAGTCTTCTGTTCTTCAGGCTAAACAACCCCAGCTCCCTGAGCCTCTCCTCATCAGACTTTCCCTTCTGTCCCTTCCCCAGCCTCGTTGCTCATCTCTTTCTTGAAGTGAGGGGCCTAGAACTGCCTCCAGCACTCAAGGAGAGGCCTCACCAGTGGCCACTACAAAGGGAGAATGATGTCCCTAATCCTGCTGGACACACTTTTCCTGATCCAACCAGTATGTCATTGGCCTTTCGTGCCATCTGAGCTCAGCGATCACACCCCTCCAGGTTTTACGTTCATACCACTCTGAGCCATGTGACAAAAGAGGGGAAATAAAAAAACCCTTCATGTTACATTGCCCAGAGATTTATTGAACATTTGCTCAAATACATCAGATTCCTCGGGTTTGCTGCTCCCAGGGAAGATCATGAACAGCTGCACTGAGCTGTAACCACCGCTCAGGAATTGTTGGGTATGAAAATGTTAAGCACAGGGCTGTGACCTCCTTCTGGCCAGACCTGTGTCTTGAATTTGACTAAAGCAACTTCCTTTAGAAGAATTCAATTTCTCTAAGATGCTGTATCAAATGTTATTTAGAAGATCCTTTTACATTTTGGTCTTTTTAAAACAGTGAAACGCTTCAAGTATCTGCATTTGAAGTTTTCAATACTGGAAATGCTTAGTCCAGAGCACTTGCAACAGGGTCTCTTTAATTTTTCAGATGGTCTCTCTTCTAAGTATCCCAGAACATTTAGTCTTCAGTTTTGGCTTCCATTTCCTCAGCATCATCATCCCCATCGACTTCAGCATTTTCCCTCTCCAGTCTTTCCAACTGCCTCGCAAGCTCAGTCTCATCTGTGTCAGTAACCACCTTAGGCTGAAAAAAGAACCAAATGAGAACACACAGTAAACCATCACAGTGAAACATCAAACCTGCACGCAGATTCTGATTCTACCTGGAAGGCAAGAGATAAAAGCCATCACGAAGACAAACAATAACAACACAGAAGCATTTGGTCACTTGTTTAAGGATGCAGAAGTTAGTTCAGTGTTTTTATAGTGCAATGCCCTTGCTTGCAAGTTTGTGTGTTCTTACCTCCATCTGCACATTAAAGACTCCTCTCTTCTCCTCAATTTTTTCTTTAATTACAGCCATGGCTTGATTCAGTACAGACAGTCCTTCGGTTCTCTCCAGTGTTGTAGTCGTCATCACGTATCGAGGAGGGGCTATTAGATTAATCTACCATATTGCAGGGATTAGGAAAAGTAGAAAAGGAAATGCAGTAACAAGAACAAAGGAAGAATAACATTGGAGGCAAAGTGCGTGACACTGTTCTGAACATACAATTCACAGAGGAAATACTTTCCCCTTAGAAAACCCCTTCTTAGAAGGGTGAAGCATACAGCACTCACACTGGTTTCCAGTCTCAGCATCACAGTACAGAACAGAATAAATCACAGAATTGCTGGGGTTGGAAGTGACCTTAAAGATCATCCAGTTCCAGTGTCCCTGCACAGACAGGGACACCTTCACTAGATCAGTTTATGCAGGCCCCCATCCAACCTGGCCTTCAACACTGCCAGCGATGGAGCAGCCACAGCTTCCTTAGGCAACCTGTTCCAGCATCTCAGCACCCTCACAGGAAAGTGTTGTTTCATAATGTCCAACCTCCAACTCTCCTCTTCAAGTCTGTAACCCTTTCCCCTTGTCCTCTTGCTACCACCCGTGTGAAAAGCCCTACTGCAGCTTTCCTGCAGCCCCTTTCAGGTACTGGAAAGCTGCTAGAAGGTCATCTGGGAGCCTCCTCTTCGCCAGGCTAACAACCCCAACCTGCTCAACCCATTCTCATAGAGGAGGTGCTCCAGCCCTGTGATCATTTGAGTTGCTCTCCTCTGGACACTTTCCAGGAGCTCTATGTTCTTATGATGCTGGAGACTAAAGAACTGGACACAGTACTCTAGTACCCCTTCACTTGAGGGATAGAATCACCTCCCTCAACCGACTGTCACCGCTTCTTCTGATGCAGCCCAGGATATGGTTCTACATAATGTTTCCTTAGACAAATGCTAGATAATATTCCTTTTGTCCATCAAGTGCTTCACAACCCGTATTTTTGTTTTTGAAGATGACTGATTAAGTAAACGTTTCCTTTTTGTAACCATCCTGAAATCACTTTCAGAGAAGGAAGCAATTTCTTGGTTTTTTGAAAACACTTATTTGTGCCACACTCAAATATCCTAATACAGCTCAGAAACAGGGTGGCTACTGTACCCAGTCTGAGTCCACTAACACTCAGACAGAGGAGCATGGCTCACTCCAGCAAGACTATAACTTCCCAGCCTCTGCCACAGGGTTGTGATAACAGCTACCGGTACCTCAGGGAACCCAAAACCCTTCAGATTTTGTTGTTAAGACAGACACTTACTTTAATAGGCATGTTCTCCGTGGAACAGTTCAAGCCTGCTCTCAAAGCTTCTTTTACTGCATCTATGCCTTCATAACCATAACAGGCCACCTCAATATCTAGGAGAGAGAAATACAAATCATAAAACTTTGAAGTAACTAAACACTGTGGAATCTCCAAATCTTTTTAACTTAAGCTTTTCAGCACTTAATGTTTGTCCACGAAGTGAGTCTTGGTGGCTCCCAAAGCTGAGGAAGGTATTTAGAATCATGTCAATTTCTTGACAGGTATGTTGAGACAAAAGTCTTCCTAAGTCTTTTAGGGTTTTATATTGTGCTTTGAAAAGATACTCAATCATACACCCACGGGCACTCTCCTCTCACCCAATAAATTCAACAGGAGCGATGGTGTATTTCACATGGAGATATGAAGACATAAAAGCAACTTGTTAAAGGTAATTTACTGTGTTGGGCTGGCACTGATCGCTGTTTAGGCTATGCATTTCCCCTCTTGTTCCACCTGGAGTGATTTAGCAGCAACACTGATGGGTGAGTGGGGAGGTTGTTGGAGTAGAAGGTTTCAAGGGAACAGAGATGCTATGTGGGAGTGTGAAGGGAGTTCTGTGAGAAAGAAGGGGTGGTGAGAAAAAGGCCTCCCAGATGCCATTCTGACATGGTCTGAGTGTTTCCCTTTCAGCTCAGCATTTGCCCTTGCAGCCTCAGCTGTCCGAGTACCCTGGCTTCATACCGGCTTCAGTTTTCATCTGAGCTCTGCTCCAGGACTGCGCCCCTTTGCGCCTGCCATGCTGGTTCCACTCCCCACACTTTAGCCCTTTGCTGCCACCACTGGCCTGGTAGCTATCCAGGTTGAGCTTGGGTGTACTGTTTCTTTGTACATTAGTTCTTTTCTCCTCTTGTACCCTCTTTCCACTCACTATTCCTCTTAGTTTCCCCACCATTAAAGCATTTTATTCCAGTTGCCCAATCTCTCTTATTCTAAACTTCTCCTATTAAAGCGAATCTGCCCTGTGAAGGTCCCTAAAGTCAGGACACATACATGAACACACCATAATGTGATGGTCACAGCTTTCTGCTCGTATCTGTCATATGCTGATTAATCTAAAGACAAAAATGTCTTTATCCAAGTAGCAATGAGGCAAGACTCATCTTGCCAGACCGCCAACTTCTGTTAGTCTCCCTTCCAGGTGATCAACAACAACCTGCTAATTCTCAGTTATGAGAAATAAACCAACAGGCTGGCATCCCAGTCAACCTCAGTACGAGGCTGCAAGCCAAAGGAGTTTCTAACACTTGAAGACAAAATTAAAACCAGCTTAGACCATCAGAAAATCAGATGAGATGAAGGAAGTAAGAGAATATACTTATCAAGTAACTTTATTTTTTAAACTAAGTAAGGTCTATTCCTCATTTCATTCTTCATGGCAACCAAATCCTACTTTTGAAGTCCATGTTTCATCAAGATTTTTCATTACCTCACTTTTTGAACTCTGTGCTTGATTTTTCTGCCGTGTGGAGACGGCTTATCTTTACTTCCCTCCACAGGAACCACCAAAAACTACCACTTCTCTATGCATCCTTGTGGAGCACAGGCAGTCTCTCCATCTAGTTAACAACACGACTCTGCTCCGTTGGTTATTGGTGTAAGAACAAACATGCTTTACGGTGCCTGGTGAGCTGTCTGACCTGCTATGCAGTTTAAAGACTGCCATCTGAAGGACCAGTCAGGTGCTTCTTCCACCCCTCCTGAATTAATAAGAGACTAACTATCTCACACACTTCATGAATACATGAGCTACCACATACTGCCAAATGGTTTGCAATCAGTTACAAACACACCCCGAGCAGATGCAGAAGTCAAACCATGCACAGAGGCATGCAAGCAATCCTTGATTAAGATGTCTTAATTCTGAGCAGTTCCACTCAAATACCAACATGGTTTTAAGTGAGCCACTGGTTTTAAGTGATTTTGTAGTTTTCAACAAGACACACAAGTGGACTCAAGCAAGACCCACTCAATGGCCATCTGGAGAGGACTCACCAGCCCGGATTTTGACAGCTTGTGGTGTTAGACGTCTGTTGATGTTGTCAATTAGCACTCTCCTCTCCTCCTCTGTCAGATCCAGGCTATCTAGGATGGCAGGGTCTCTAAGCCAAGCAAAGCAATATTACTCAATTTACACTGAACTGGAATACGACACAATGCTAGCTTTGGTACTATTTAAATATTCTTATGTGTAATCCTAGAAAAGATATTCTTATGCCTATCCTGTTAAATCTTCAGGCTACTTCCACGAGCATTTGGTAAGCATTCAACAAATAGGTCCTTTTTACTGACTGGAGGGTAAATACACCTTGGGATGTATCTGCCACAGGTATCATGCTGTGTGAAAGTCCCAGACACTGATCCTCAGTACTAAGAAAGGAATAGCATGTCAGACTTGTAGAGGGCACACTGAGCCTCCTGAAACACAGGAAGGCAGCGATACCCACATGATTCCATTCCCATTCTTATAAGTTAGCAGAGGTCAAGTCAGCTTGTTGGCATTTAAAGACTAAAAACTCGGCCTGCACAGCGGAAGAGTAAGTCAATTGTACGTAGACGTATTTTCAGACACAGAACTAGGTATATTTATACATCTACCTGGAACTAAGAACAGGACAGGGCTGTTGCTTCTGTTAGAAATGTCATCTGTAGCAACAGAAATCTCTCCAGTATTTTTCATACGTATTCACCAATGCCTCAGCATTTCTCCACATCAAATTTGACTGCTGCTCTTAAAAAATCTGTCATAGACCAAGTGTTGGACTCAAAGATTGATAAAAACAAGTAATCTCTGAATTCAAGAGTATTGAGAACTTGAAGAAAGCAGTAAGAGAAAAACCTACAGGCACTGGAAAGACTGATGTCACAATTTACTGGTTACTTAACCAGTACACTCAACAAATCAAAAGATCACAGTGGATCTATTCTAGGAACTACTACTCTGCAAGTTGAAATAAGCCCCAAAGTAGAAAAGCCATCCTTACGAGACTGCATGCTTGAATGCATCATAAGCACCATATCCTGGTCTTTTGTACTTGTCATCGAACACCCAGGCAGTTCTCTGGAAGAGACTCTCAAGCTGCTCATCCTTAGTGTACTCCAAGACTTCAGCCACATGGCGAAGGATGCTGTAAACCTGGAACACAAAAGGTGTGTTAAACAAACAAGATAAATACCAAACCCAGACAAAAATTTACAACAGCAGGATTTTCTGGTAAGACTTCTACTCAGGAGCATGACACCATGTGGTAGTAAGGGTAGGAGTCAATGCCTTAGCCCACCTGCATGTCTTTTCAGTAGAAGTTGTCCCCAGTTTGCTAAACCAGCAAATACTTTAGGATTTCTGATCACTTAAATACACCCCTTGAAATCCCTCCTTTTCAATTGACATTTTAGTTCATCTATTAATTAAGAAGCAGTTTAGCAGAGCCCTCACAGGCAGGTGTGCTGTGGTTGCATACATTTGCCTGGGTAAATGAGAATCTTATACCTAATAAATGAGAATGATCCTTTATTTTCAGATTATCTTTTATGTCAGTGTGCTTGGGTTGCTCAGGAAATAAACTGGAGAGACACGGTGTCTGAATATTGCAAAGCAACTTACAGTCTTTGATTTTGTGAATTTGTCTTCACACTTGATGGCCTCCTCTGGAGAGACTCTTCTCTTTGACAAATCAATGTAACCTATTGGGGAAAACCAGCTGTAAAGTGGCAGGCATTCTGCAAACTAACTGCTTCAAGAGAAACACAAAGAACACTCTGGCTTAGGGTTTGCCCCATGCCTACATTATTCCTCTATGTTGCTACAGAAAGAAACACCTGGGTTTCATCAAATTATGATCCAAATGTGGATATCACATGATTCTTTCAACTGCAAGTACCTACAATAGCAAATCTTTGCATAGCATTGTTGACAATTACTGTCTTCATGTTTTCTCTGCAAACTTAGAATACATTTCCACACCACTTCAATAATCAGAGAGATCAGTGAGGGCAGCTCTGGCACAAATAATACCAGCATCAAAAGGAGGAAGTTCAACAGTTTTGTACTGCTCTACTCCATACCATCCTAGACTGGCATTCCATCAGTTTAGTGCTTAACCGCTGCCTAATAAAGTGGGCCTGGCCCCAACTTCTGACTGAACTCTTCAGATACCCTTCTGGGTTTGTGGAAAAACTTCTTTTGAACCATCCTTAAGTAAATTTGTGAAGACTTCCACCTGATGTCTCACACACTACAGGCTCCTCAAAACATTCAGTGAAAGACCACTAAGTGAACTCCACATGAGTTTCCCTGTTAATGAGAACAAAAAGAATTTCCAAGAGGAAATATTCTTCCATTACAGATGCTGGGAAACTTCACCCACTTCAGAACTATCTGAAGTCAGTTTCTTCGTTCTGTCTTTCCTCTGCTTTTCCTCACCTGTGATACACTACTTAATCTCAGAATTAACTGCAGTTTCAGAAATACTCTAAAAAAGTATATTACTTGGGAAACACCACAGTACCAGTGAGATTTTAGGACATGTGCTCAGAGGTTATTTTCATTATTTCTTTATACCTGGACTTAGGTTTTAAAGACAGTACAGAACAAAAAATCCAACATCTTCTACATAGAAAACACACTTAAAAAAACCTTCAGAGTAGAAGATTCAAGTGATCACAAGGTAGACAAAGTTGCTGATACAATCTCAGCTTGTGACCTACATGATTCACCTGGTATAATGAGTTCTGACATCTCTTCTATGGCAAAGATTCAAAATTTGTTAGTGAACAGGATGGACTGTGAGTACTAAATGCTGACCATTTAGGGTTTTTTATCTCTACATCAGATAATCCTTCTCTTTAGAAGAGACTTAGAAAATCTACACAGACACAAAAAGAAAATTCCACTTCACTATAGTCTGTTGAGCAAACACTGTTTGAGCTAGTGAGGATCTACTATAGCAAATCTTTACCCATGGAAGAATGATCACAACCAGACAACACAATGATGGTCTATTTTTGCCTTAAGAAAAAAGTGCTCAGCAAAACAAATAAATATCAAAGCTGCCTAGTTTATCTGTATTTGCCTCTATGGATTCAATCTTGACACGGCCCACAACATCTCCAGATACCTTTCTCTTTGTCAACCCTTATGACCACGACACATTCATTCCTCCCGATGCGGATGAGTTTGTTGATGGAACGAATCCGTCTCCTGGAGAGTTCACTGAGAAGGATCATGCCTTCAATGTTGTTGTATTCCAGCAGGCTGACGTAGGCTCCCATTTCAGCAATGGACCGAACGTTGACCATCACTACATCTTCCACTTCTGGAAATTTGTGCTGGTAGAATCTACAGCTTAGTCCTGGCATTCTGGAATTTGAGCAGAAAGAAGCAGAGATTTTATTTCACAGTACATCACTGCCTTCTGCTGTAAATTATGTCCAGTTCTAGAGTCCCCACCATAAGGACACAGAGCTCCTGGAAAGTGTCCAGAAGAGAGAAACTCAAATGCTCAGAGGGCTGGATACCCTCCTCTATGAGGACAGGCTGAGCAAGTTAGGGTTGTTCAGCCTGCAGAAGAGGAGGCTCCCAGGAGACCTTCTAGAAGCTTTGCAATAGCTGAAGGGAGCCACAAGAAAGCTGGGGGAGGGCTTTTCACATGGGTGGTAGCCAGAGGACAAGGGGAAAGGTTTACAGCGTTGAAAGGGGAGATTGAGGTTGGACATGAGGAAACAATTCTTTCCTGTGAGGGTGCTGAGATGCTGGAACCGGTTGCCCAAGGAAGCTGTGGCTGCTCCATCGCTAGCAGTGTTGAAGGCCAGGCTAGATGGGTCCTTGAGCAACCTGATCTAGAGAAAGTGTCCTTGCTTATGCAGGGGGACTGCAACTGGATGATCCTTAAGATCCCTGACAACCTTGTCCATTCTGTGATTTATTCTATGATAACCATGGCAAAAAATCCAGCAAGGACTCATAAGGACAGAGTCCTAGCATAAAGAAGTTGTGAATTATGATAAGGCTTGTGCAATTCATTCTTAGGTTTTAATAGAAACTAAACCATAAACCAAATACTATTTGAGTACTACCACAACTTTTGGCTAAGATCGTTTTTTTCATTAAAGTGGAAAAATTTGGCCATCCAGACCTTACTATCCACACTTCAACTGTCCTATTACCTACACACAAAAACACAGTATAGTGGAGAATGGTGAAAACAGGACACTGTTCACTGTGTATTCATGTAAATTTATGAGCCTGGGTATGATTTTAGATCAGGATTTTAACAGGAGAGCCCAGAAGAGAAGCCTGCAGTGTTCCTGAGTATATCTGCATGCACATAATCAGAGAGCACATGAGAGGCTGAAAAGTAAGAGGTGCAGTGAAGCTTCTACAGCATCGAGAAGGAGCAGACAATTTTCTAAACTCAGCACAAGGTCTTCGGAATGACCCTGCAGGACCTGCTCCAGAGACTGCCTGTCAACACAACAAGCTAAGGCAATCATCAGAAGACAGAACCAGCCTGACACTAATGAAGTGCTACAACAGCGTAAAAAGAGCCTGTCAAGGTATTGCTAATCAAATCAAAACCAAGGTTCCTTCATTAGGCATCCAAAACCAGCAGAAAATTACTGCTTCACAACCACTCGCTGACAAGGAGAGCTGAAATGTCCTCATTTTCCTGGTGACGAACCCGCACGCTCAGTGCTGCCAACCATAGCAGCTCAGTCTCGTTCTGCCCATGCCCGAGAGTTTCAGACACAACAAGAGGAGCCTAAGACAGCGACTCAGCTGCGTGACTACTGCAGGCCTGCGCCATTCGCCCTTTTCAAGTTCTACTCTTTATTCTTGCAGCAGCAGCGCTAACGCCTTCTGGCTGTGTGAGAACGTAAAGGGAGAGCAAGGCAGTACCGCCGAGCGCTCCGTACGCACGGCCGCGGAATTCAGAGGCCTCTGTCCGCCCTGATTTCCCTTCTCTGCGTAAGGGAAATCACCGCCAGCACGGTGAGGCCCGGAGGAGGGCGAGGCCCCGCCGCCCACAGCTGCCCCGCCGGTCCCTCTGCCCCGCCTGGGCCCGGCACCCGTGCTCAGCGCTCGGCCAAGTCGCGCCCCTCCTGACAGCGCCCAGCACCACGAGCAGCGAAGCGGGGCCAGCACCTGGCAGCGTCGGAAGGATCCTGCTCTGCGCTCGCGGCCCGGAATCGCGCGCTGCTCCCGCTCGTGCCTCAGCGTGCACCCGGCTCCACCGCCCCACTGCGCAAGCGTCGCCCCGCCCCGCTCTCGCTCCTCCACACGCGATTGGCCAGCGTCTGGCCCCCAAGACCATAGAGTCTGCGCGCCGAGGCAGAAGGCCTCCCTTAGCTAGAGCGCCCCCTCGGGGTCAAGCGCTGGGAGCGGCGCGTGCGGGGAGAACCCGGACCTCCAGGAGGCCAATGACGTCTCTTCCTTCCCCTCCCCGCGGGACACGTGACGCCAGCGCCTTGCGACGCTACGCGACGGGTGGCGGGGAGGGACGGGCTGGCAGCTGCCGCCTCGCGCGCGGAGGCGGGGCCAGCGGGGCCGCGTCACGTGACGACGGCGGCCCGGTGACAGCAGCGACAGCGGCGAGAGCTGAGAACCCTGCCCCAGCGCCCCGGCCGGCCCTGCCGCCACCACCACCATGTCGGGCAAGGACCGCATCGAGATCTTCCCGTCGCGCATGTGAGTGGCCGCCGCGCCGGGCAGGAGGAGGGGCGGTGCCGAGGCCAGAGCTCTCGGGGCTTCTCTCGCCGCCCGGGCTCGCTCTGGGGGGCGTTTTTGCGGTGTGTCTGCTGCGGGTCGCTGCGCCTGCGGGGAGGAGGCCTGGTGAGGAGGACACTGAGATCAAAACGCTTAGAAGTGTCTTAACGGCGAGTGTGAGGAGGACGGAACCAGGCTCTGCTCGGTGGTGCCCACCGATAGGACAAAGGGGCACAGACTGGAATGTGCGAGATTCCACCTAAAGATTCGGAAAAGGACTTTAACTGTGAGAGTAAGAGAGCACTAGAAAAGGATGAGAGTGACAGAGGACAGAGAGGTAGTGGAGTCTCCTTCAGAACCCACCTGGACCAATTCCTGTGCGACCTGCTCTAGGCGATCCTGCTCTGGCTGGGGGTGGGACTAAAGGTCCCTTCCAGTCCCCAGCATTCTGTGATTTACCTCTGGCTTTTTTGTAACACACTTAGATAAGGGGATGAAGGCCATAGTTAATCTAATTTTCTTAAGTTTCTCTTTTCAGGCTCAAAATTAGCTCTGTCAGCCATATGAGGGCCATTGCAGGGTCTGGTACGAAGACGAAAACAGCTTCCAGTGTGTGTGGAGAGAGTATTTAAAATCAGGCAAACACCAAACCTTTATCTTAAAAAACAACTTGTAGAATACATGTATAAGAAAAACATGCACAAATCAAACCATTGTTTCCCTTGTTAATAGATGATACTGCTGTATAAAGTGTTAAAAAAAGAAGAAGGAAGTAAAATGAGTACAGTGCAGTGGATAGTCAAGGAATTTTCCAGATCCTGACAGCAAACTGTTTGTCATGAAATCAGATGTCTCCTGACAAGGCTTAGGAAGCTGCCAACAGTGGAACGAACACAAACAACTGAACCTGATCTTCTAATAAAAATGTTGCTTTAATAATGCTGTTCAGTTTGTCTTCAGAATCCTCCAGGACAGAAGGATTTTACCCTAAGGTGAAAGACTGTTTCCAGTCTTTTTGCATAAACTTGGGGTGATGCCTACCTGTAGTCTTCATAAAAAGGTGCCTTGCAGGACAGAAAACCTTTAATGTGGAGCAGTATTTACCCCCACATGTATGAGCTCATGATGGAGCTAGGCTCTGCTCAGTTGCATCCCAGGACAGGACAAGGGGCAATGGATGTCAGCTGGGACAGAGGAGGTTCCACATATATGAGAAGAAACTTCTTCCCAGTGAGGGTGCCAGAGCACTGGAAGGGGCTGCCCTGGGAGGCTGTGGAATCTCTTTCTCTGGAGATGTTTAAAACTCGCCTGGACTGTTCCTGTGTGACTGGATCTAGGTGATCCTGCTCTGGCAGGTGGGCTGGACTGGATGATCTTTTGAGGTCCCTTCCAACCCCTGACATTCTGTGGGACAGTATGTGACTGCAGCAAGCAGGTGGTGATGTACAAAGGCTTAATATTTATGAGCCCTGTTTCAAATTAGGTAGCATGGCTGATGTTTTGAGAGGAATGTAAATTAGGATGGTAAAATAAAGTTCACCTGCCTCTGCTGCAACTCATTCTCTTAACTGACTGAACAGGATTTCACGTTTGGTTTCTTTGTTTTGGTAGTCTTTTTGTGAAGTGGCTGGTGGGTATGAGCCTCTTCTGTGCTGGATATTACGAGCTGCAGGAGCTGCTTGGCCTCTGACTGAGTAAACAAGACTTTGTTTAGTGCACTCAGAGAGACTGTGAAATCTTGCTTGAACCAGCAGCTCAGCCTGTCTCTGGCAGCTGATGCACAGAGTGAACAAGTTAGTTCAGGGTGGTGACAGAGAGCTGCCTGTTGTGAAAGTAAAGCTGACTTTTATCTTCTTATTTCTAATCATAACCTTTCGGAAAGCATTTATGCTTTTGAGTTCTGAGTAGTTGGTAGATATCAATGGAGCTGTTCTCACCATATGCCATAGATGTGAGAAGTAATGGATTCCACTGTGTAGGCACAATCTTAATTATACTGACTTTTCCAAGGTCAGAGAGGAAGCGCAGAAGCTGACTGGAGTGTAGTCCTTTGTAGTGGCTGTATGGACAAAATGGCAGCTATGTTTGCACAGCTTGAAGGGTTTTAGTGTAGCTCCTGCTTCTCTAGTTAACTTTAAAAGCTCCTGGTACTGTGTGCACTTGCAGACCAGAAAGCTGACTGCCCTGGGCTGCAGCAAAAGAAGCAGTTGGTCAAGGGAGGTGATTCTAACCCTCTACTCTGCGCTTGGGAAACCCCAGCTGATGTACTGTGTCCAGTTCCTAGTCCCCAACATAACGAGGACATGGAGCTCCTGGAATGTGTCCAGAGGAGAGAAACTCAGATGATCAGAGGGCTGGAGCACCTCTCCTATGAGGACAGGCTGAGCAGCGTGGGGTTGTTCAGCCTGGAGAAGTGGAGGTTCCCAAGTGACCTTCCAGTAGCTTTCCAATCTCTGAAGGGGGCTACAAGAAAGCTGGGGTAGGGCTTTAGACACAGGTGTGTTGCAAGGGGAAAGGGTTACAGACTTGAAAGGGGAGATTGAGATTGGACATGAGGAAGCAGCTCTTTCTGTGAGGGTGCTGAGGTGGTGGAACAGGTTGCCTGGGGAAGTTGTGGCTGCCCCATCCCTGGAAGTGTTCAAGTCTGGGTTGGATGGGTCCTGAAGTAACCTGCTCTACGTTGCCTGTGGCGGGGGGGGGGTTGGAACTGGATGGTCTTTTAAGGTCTCTTCCAGCCGTGGCCTTTCTATGATGATTCTACTCTAGTTAACTTTAAAAGATTCTTCAAATTAAAATACACTTCACAGCAGGGAGGGAAGTATCCCTTCTAAACTGACTCTGCTTCTGATTCTCTTAGTTAGCTGGTCCCTGAAGGTATGGAATCACTTTACTGTCTGACTTCCTGTAAACCAGAATTGCTGCTGTGTAAAACCAGAACACAGATACACAGTTATGATCACGTGAAAAATTTGTGTCATCATCTGATTTTGAGAAGATGATGTAGCAGTAAAAGAGCTTAAAAGTAATGCTAGTACCACACTTACAGTGACCTTTTGGTGTAGTTTTGGCACTTGTAAGTCATCAAGAAAAAGGAAAACTCTTAGTTCCTATTATGGAAGCACTAAAAAATAACTTGTCAGTTTTCCATGATCTTTCACTCCGCAGATAACCTTGTAATTGTCATTGCTGATGGAGATAAAAATAATCAGTTCCCTTGATTTTTAAATAGCAATATGAAGTGCCATCCTGCAGTGACCATCCTGGTTTTCTGCAGTGCTATTTCTTGTTTGTTTCACTGAAATTCTGAAGTCTTGTCCACGTCAGAAAACTTTGCCCAAGCTTTTTCCTTCACATAGTGCTGAACATCTTTTTTTATTTCTGTGTTTAACAGGGCTCAAACCATCATGAAGGCGCGCTTGAAAGGAGCCCAGACAGGTCGTAACCTCTTGAAGAAAAAATCCGATGCTTTAACACTTCGATTCAGGCAGATCCTTAAGAAAATTATTGAGGTAGGTAAATGAGACTTTTCCCTTCTTTGGCTCAATTTGAAATCTGTCTGGTCTGTCAGTGTGTAACACGTTACTGTTCTGCAGAATGTGTTAGGTAGGCTGGAATGAGGACAGTTGTGTGGATAACCTGTTTTTTGAAGTGAAGCATAATTATGTTCATCTGGAGAAAATGATGCAGGCATTTTCTAAGTTAATATTCTTTTTATTAAAGAATAATTTGTAGTGGGTCCTAGGCTTTGCTTGATTTTTGTGTCCTGAGTTCCTCTTCTGACTAGGTTGTAACCCCACCCATGGAGCAGGGCCATGAGCAGAAAACACAGTTTATTGTTGGTTCCTATGCAGTGTAAGGATAAGTTTACATAACCCATCACCATAGAGACAAAGGAGAATACCTCTGACCTGAAATGTCCTAACAGAAAACTCGAAGGTAACATGAGAGTCCATAACAAAAGGAAAACTCATCCAAATCTGTCTTAGAAAATGTTGAACTACCAGTCCACATCATTAGCCGAGTCAGGTCCATTGTTTGCAGAAGCCTGACTGCAGAGAGGGAGAGTCCCATCCAGAGAGACAGCATGACTGTCTCCCTGGGGAGGGGGATCTCTGCAAGCAGCCTCCCTTTTATACTGTGGTGCTGCTTCAACAACTTCCTCCCTGAAGTAGACATCTGTTGCCATCCAATCCAGATTCTCTCTCTCAAGGTTGCCTGCCTCTGGGAAAGCAGCCAGGGGAGTATTTTTCTCCACACTCCCCCCCGCCCCAAGAATCTGGACACTGGCAGTCTCTCACATCCATGTATCAACCTCACTTCTCAACACTTCAGTTCCCCATCATCTCATCTCTTCTACGTTACAGGGAATTTGCTCTGATGCTGCCTAATACTTCAGGAGTGGATTTAATATGTTCTGTAGCCCCATTTTTGTTGCTGTGTCTGGCTTGAGAGGGTGTTGCAGATCTAGAATATTTCTTGCATGACGAGGTACACTGGAAAGCAGAAGTTTTGTCCAAATGGAACTTGTTCCTCTGTGAAAAAACACTGAGTCCTACTTCTTCCTTTGCAGCATAAATGACATTCAGCCTGTTCTCTTCTACCACAGTAAAAGGGTTTAGTTGTGCTGCTTCAGCTGCAACAGCTACGATATCCATGGCTTGCAGCAGTGCTTTGTTCCATGCTGTGGAAAAGCTCTTAGCAGTTGTGCCCTGTAGACTGTGTAATACACAGAGGCTGCTCTCAGTAGTGTGCTTTTAGCTACAAGGTCTGCAAATGTGTAAAACTGATGAAAACTGGAGTAGGAGGAGAACAGCTTCACAAAGCCACATACAGGGGAGAGCAACTTAAGCTGCCTCATAGTCTTCCGTCCAATATGAAGTGAGTGTTTTCCTAGGCAGGTGTTTTATCTTTGTGATTTAACCCATGAGTAGTAGATTGTGATGATTTTAAACAAGCTGTTTCTGTGAGTGGTACACACACATGAAATAGTCTTTTTTGCCAGTCAGCTGTTTGAGAGTAACCTACACATTCAGGACTTTCTCACTGTCTTAAATTCTTTGTTCCTCTCTCTATGTTTAATTCCTTATCCTGGCAAAGGACTGATGTTGTGCCTTGTATTTGCTGGCTTTTCTTAAACAGACTAAGATGCTGATGGGTGAGGTGATGAGAGAAGCTGCCTTTTCACTTGCTGAGGCCAAGTTCACAGCAGGAGATTTCAGGTGAGGATTGTTATCTTGTGGATGTCCTGCCCACGGGAAAGAGAGAGCAACATACTCTTGATTTCTCTTTTTGGAAGAGAAAAAAAAGGTAAAATTCTTAAATTCACTTTAAAAAGAAAGAGACAGTGGACAAGTTAGGACAGGATGAACTGAATTACTGTCAGGCCAAGGTGGGAGACATCACTGCAGGACACAGATGATTTGTGTGATGACAATGTATACTCCACTGGAGGCTAAACAAAGCAGAATGATTCACAGGATTTACTTTGCATACATCCTTGTAGTGAGGTGTTCCTTTTTGCATCTTGGAATCAAAAATGTAGGGAAACAAGAATTTATAGTGGAGCACTGGACTGTTTATGGTTTTGATCAATCTTATGAATTTTAGTGCTGGATGTTAGAGTGTTATTTTCTACCAGTAAGTCCTACACTGATTTTACTAATTGTTCCCACCTCCTATCTCACTGACCTCACCTCACTAGGGCTAGTGAGGGCTTTCTCCCCTAGCGGGCAGGGTTTTTTCTTAGATTTAAATAGATTACAGTTCTAACTAGGGTGTTTGAATAATTCATTAAAGCACACAAAGATTTTGTGGAATACATTTAGGGAAGTATTGAAGATTCAGCTGGTAATACTGCCATTGAATGGGGAAGAGCTAAGTGATCAGATACAGCAGTAATCTGTGGTGCTGGAGAGAAGTCTTTTTGCCCTTTCCTGTGGGTATGGACCCATTTCCAGTCAGTGTTTAGCTATAAACAACAATCACATTCCACCCTGTAAGCACACTGTACTGGCATAGAAGAGCTGGCTGTAGTGATCTTGGAAGACCTCCAGACGTGTCAGTATTCTTCAGGATGAATTGTGCCAACCTAAGTTTGTTAGTGTCATAGAGTTAGTGGGTAAACAAACTCCTAAATGTTCTGAAAGAAAAATGCATACAGGCTCGAATGAACAAAAACCTGGCCTTGGTCTGCAGGAAAGCCTGGAAATCCCTTTATTTGTGTTAGGAAAGAAGTTTCATGGGTTGATGGAACCAATGTGATTAAAATACTTGAAGGCAGTTTGCCAGATAACTGGATAGTTTTCGGTTTACTTGTAGACTTGGTCTAACAGGTTATGTTTCACAGGCTCTGCATCTTTTACATCTCCAAACACAGTGGAAACCTATGTCTTTCAAAGCTTCCGTGTTAGCTTCCATGTCTGTGCACTGAATTGCACAGAGAACTGAGCTGAAAATGATTTGCAAATCTTTATGGTTATTTGATAATTCTTTCTTCTTGGATAGAATGACATAACAAACCACTTCAGCTTTCTTGACTAAGATGCATGGTTTTTTCCTTACAGTACCACTGTGATCCAAAACGTGAATAAAGCTCAAGTCAAGATCAGAGCTAAAAAAGACAACGTAGCAGGTGAATTTTCTCCAGACTTTGAGTATTTCGGCTCTTTAAGGAGTTGTGGCAGGAGACTGACACATGCAGGAATGTATCCAAACACAGTATCCTCTTTCTGTTACTTGTCTAATAGAAGGAACACTTGTAACTTGCTGGGTTTTTTTACATACACCTTATAATTTTTATATCTAGTTATTTGCCTCTTACATAATTAAATGACTGGGGGTAAACTGCAGTCCAGTGTCTAGATCTTGGGACAAAATGTAACTCCTGTGGAACTTTACCAGAAAACAGATCAGGAAATCAAGTATCTGAAGTCAAATCTGTTTCAGGAAATTAAGTATCAGTGATTGTGCATGAAGAAAACGTGAAAGATCTATCAGGATGGAATGCTTAAATATTGCTTAGGCATGGAGAACACGTTACTCAACAGAAACCTAATGAAACTGAGCATTGAATAAACTGGGATGCTTCCTTGAATTTTTCGTGTTCAGACCCAGCAGAACTTCATCATTGTGACTGATGATGGACTTTTGAAACACAGCTCCTGAGCTTGCACTATTTATTAGAAGCAAATGGGGTAAAAATGAATTGTATTTCATATGTGTAGAACCCTTTATGTCTCTTACACACATTCTCGTTCACTTCCGTCAGGTGTAACCTTGCCAGTTTTTGAGCACTACCAGGAAGGAGGGGACAGTAAGTACAACCAAAACTTTCTATTGTACGCACGCTTGTGGCTGTTGCATGCTGATATGAAAAGACTGAGGTTGTATCTTGCCGGTAAGTCACTGTGCTTTGTAGGCGTGCATGTGCTTAACTCCTTTGAGTTTTGCCCTCTTGCTGTCACACGGAGGAATTAGGGACCGTGGTGGATTTCAGTTTCCTAAATTGGTGAGTTTTTCAGATGAGGAGAAGGCTTGTGTTGAATTGCCAGGTTTTGAGAGTAGTAGGTCCCATTGTGGAGTTCCACAACAGTGATCTGCAGTAACATAAGCCACTCTAATGATGATTTGTTAACAGGCGAAGGTTTAGCTTGTCACTTGCTGGGCTGTCTGTAGCCGTGTAAAGTCCTATTGTCTTACCTAGTAAGAAAACACCATAGTAGCAATAGTGACAAATAGTCATGATTTCCTTTTCAGGCTATGAGCTGACTGGGTTGGCCAGAGGTGGAGAACAGCTGGCTAAGCTGAAGAGGAACTACGCCAAAGCTGTGGAGCTGCTTGTGGAACTGGCGTCTTTACAGGTTAGTGGAAGGGAAAGAAGTGGACTGTTGGTTTCTCACTGTTTTGAAATGAAAGTAACGTGTTGGAATGTATCTGCAGGAAAATGGGCATCCTGTGAGCCAGCCGTATGAGATGTTAGCAGGAACGTAGTCTTGGTGTTTGTACTTTAGTGTTTTGATCTGAAGGAAACTCCTTTAGTGCTAGTGCTCTAAAAAGCTGCAGACCTTTCCCACTTGTAAACCGGAGCTGTATCAACGCTTCAAAGGTCTTATTTCTTAATCCTTGGGACACTGGTGTTTGTCACTGCTAACATGCAGTGTTCAGCCTGGTACTGACAGCAGTAGAAAGAACTCTGCTTCCAGCACAAATGCAGTGTGTAGTGCTACATTACAGACGTGGCTTTGGCTTGCACATGCTCTTTGGCTGTGTGTGTAAAATTGATGAAGACACTGCCTTTTTCTTGATATGTATTAATTCTTTAATTCCATTCCATTAGACATCCTTTGTTACTTTGGATGAAGCCATTAAATTAACAAACAGACGTGTGAATGCAATTGAACATGGTGAGTGTTTTCCCATTTGGGCTGTGTAATATTCTTCTGTCTGTGTGCAAGCAGGGTGGTCAGAGTCACTTTTCTTTGACTGCTAGGTCACGGTAGGGGTCAGGCTCTTCTTCCAGGCAAGCAGTGCCAGGATGAGAGGGCAGGGCCTGAAGCTGGACCAGGGGAGGGTTAGGTTGGGTGTTAGGAAGCCCTTCCTGACTGTAAGGATGATCAGACATTGAAATGGACTGTAGTGGTGGAGTCCCCATCCCTGGACTGAACGTGCAGGCCTTATCTGTGCCATGGAGAAAATGTACCATGCAGCCTACTACTACTGCAACTTTCAAAAAGTGTTTGGAGTCCTAGTTTAGTCCTGGACTTAGGGATTCATGGCTGGAAAGGACCTTCATGATCATCANTGTGCAGGCCGTATCTGTGCTTGTCATTTTCTGCAGAAAAAGTTTCCTTTGCAGCCTTCCAAATAACTATGCTAGTGCTGGTAACAGATCTCCTTTCAGAAAGTGTTTGACACACAGCTTGCCCGGTTGGATGTTCAAACTTTAACATCTCTTCCCTTGTGATTGTGTTATATTTGGACATTTTTTTTCACCACAGCTTTTTCAAACCAAGATCATAATTCTGTGAGTAAAAGCAGTTCTAGACTGAACAGGTGTTTCTGAAAGAATGTGATGGAAGAACAGTTGAAATTCAAATCTTGCCCCCATCTAGCAGGAGGCTTTTTTAGCTGCTGCCATAGCGAAAATGTACCGTGCAGCCTACTACAACTGCAACTTTCAAAAAGTATTTGGAGTCCTACTTTAGCCCTGGACTTAGGGAATCATGGCTGGAAAGGACCTCCATGATCATCAGGTGCAGCCCTCATCCCAGCATCTCTGTAACCCCTACACCATGGCTTCAAGTCTCTAGCTACTCAATTTTTAAAGTACTCCAGGGATGGTGACTCCACCACCTCCCTGGGCAGCCTGTCCGAAGAACTCAATTTTGTGTACTTGTCCTTTAAAAACAGTATCAGCTTCCATAAAAACAGTGTCATTTCTCTAGCGCAAAAGAATTACTAGCTTGACCTTAAACAACTGCCTTGTACTGTACTGGGCAACTTCCTGGCTAATGAAACAGCAGACAGTCCAGTAACTTCCTCATTTGTGTTTTCAGTGATTATTCCCAAGATTGAGCGTACTCTCTCTTACATCATCACGGAACTGGATGAACGAGAACGAGAAGAATTCTATAGGTAAATGTCCTGAACCAAGACCAGATGGGTCTGTTTCTCAGGCCGATCCTCTGAAGGGACATACACTACCTGTTCACCACAACGGGCAGCAAACCCCTTAAACGTGACCTGGTTCTTACTGCATGAAGCAGTTACGGAGCTGGGTGATTGGTGATCCACCGTTCCTGTGTGACAGTTCTAGATGGATCCCTAGCACAAGGTTGTACATAGCTGTCACTACCATTCTTCCAGAGGGAATGATGCGATGCAGTACACTGGAGTGTTCTGCTCGAAGGACACCACTGCTACAGAGGGTCAGCGTTCTGGGCCACGTGGAGGAAAGATGTCGAACATGAAATTAATTAACAGAGAACTGACATCATTACAGGCAAGCAGAGTAGTTTAATACAGCATTTGAGATCACGAATATAATTTATAGTTTGGAAAAAATGAGTTAGCCTGCAGAGATGAAGTTTTCACTGGCAGCATCAAGCTATAAGAGCCTTCTGCAATTTCTTCCAGGATTTTCATCTCCTGGGGAACTTTTCCAGGCAGCTTTAGCATATGCAGGTTGTATGGCATCTTTCCTGCTGTCCTGTTCTGTGAAAACATATGAAACACTTTCACAGGTAACCTCTTTTCTTCTCACAGGTTAAAGAAGATCCAGGAAAAGAAAAAAGTCTTGAAAGAAAAGTCTGAGAAAGAGCGGGAGCTGCGGAGAGCTGCTGGTGGGGAACAGGAACCAGCCAATCTCATAGCAGAAGAGAAGGATGAAGACCTTCTCTTTGAGTAACCCAGCACAGTTGCTGTGCACGGAGCAGAGGACCCTGAAAACAGGACATCCAATTGCAATGTAATTCGGGACATGTCACCTCAGTTATACTTATGTGGCTTCTCAGTTGATGTCTTGAATGGATTGTGGATTTCTCCTGGGAGATTAGAAATCTGGGAACTTGACTACAGTATATATGAAAGCAATCTGTATGTTAATAATTAGCGAGAATCACACACAATCACAGACTGTTACAGGAAGGGGGGATGAGTCAGTGCTTTATTGCCTGTTGTTTCCTCACTCAGTAGGCATGACTTCATAGCTGTGGTTTTTGCAGGATGGTTCTGGATTTGCCTAATCAGATCCCTCTTTAATTGCTTCCCTTTCTAGTGCAGGCAGAGGAAAATGTTACTGAGAGATGGAGGTGCATGCAACGCCCTTCAGTGCTCAACTACTGACGTTCAAGTTGCTTAAAGCAGGTATTTACACAGGTGAAGTCAAATGCCAGCAAAAGGAACTCTAGTTTTCTAACCAGCTGATGAAATCCACAGTCTCCTGTGATTTATTTTTGTTGCACGGTTGTTACCATTGACCTAAAACATGTACGATTTTAAATAGAGGTTCTGCCAACTTGTGTAATGTCTGTGCTCAAAACAAGTCACAATTTTAAATGTTACCTATCTGGTGTCTGGCTCAAGTTCCTACAAGATGGTTCTCTTAAAAGCTTGTTACGCTGGTGAAAATAAAACCCTCCTGTCGTGCTTTAGCCCCATTTAGAACCTGCTCTGGGCACTTCTCTTTTCAGCCTGTGCCTCCTTAACCTTTACTGCTTTAGGTAAGTGAAGGTAACCAAGGACATGTCACTACCACCCAGAAACTCCACTGTCCAGCTCCATCTAACTCCACATCTTCATTGCAGACAGTAGGCTGGTGTAAAATGGGGCTGAATGGGCAGTAGTCCATCCTTGCCATTGATGAATCTTCAGGTCCTAGTGCTTCATGTTCTAGGCTGATCAGGGGAGTCTGGGACGGTGGCTGCCCTGGAATGCTGCTCCAGTTGAAGGGCTGTTTTCCTAAATATGTTGGTTTGCAGTTGGCAAACTGAACAGGTACTAGAACAGCAACACTAGTCCACTAAGGGTGTAGTAATAGTCTCTTCCAGGTATGCACCTTGTTTTAAATGCGATCCAGCACTTAACTGCAGATGCAGGGAACGTGCAAGGAAATTAATTTCTATTAACTCCTTTTGAAAGTAATGAAGCACAAGGCCAGTTCATTCTTATTGAAGCTGAAGGCAGCACATCTGAACAATTAAGTTCACACTCTGTAAGATACAGGTCCAGCTTGAAAGACAGAAACTGTTTATCTGTGGATGCATTACCTCTGCCACTGGGTATCTGGTGTCAGGAAGAAAGAACATCCTCCAAGGCACGGATGGGGCACAGGATCTTTCACCCATTCAGCAAAATGGTAGAAAGAACACTCCCCAAGATCCGCCAGAAGAAGTACAATTGTACAGTAATTTATTTTAAATCTAGAAATAGTTTACATTTTTACATTAGTGTGCAGTTCATGATGTCTCAAAATACAGAGTGCAGACACACGTATAAAAGTACAATGTGAGGCTAACCACAGGTCTCAGTCAAGTTACCTTAATTACTTAAGGCATTATTCTCCCCATCTTGTATTTTAAAAAGTCACATAAAATTACATTCAAAAATCCTTTTGTGTGATTTAGCTAACCTTTTTAATGAAATCTGGACTGGTAAGAATGCAGATGCCCTCATTTCAGTCTGATACAGTTCACTAAAATGTCTGGGATAAGAGTTTCACCAGGGAAGTTTGCATATTCTTTTACTCTCCAGCAAATCAACACACCATTCCTTCATTAAAGAAAGCAGAATAATTTCTCACACAAAGTTGTTCCAGGTCCAAGCTGGCAACAGATGGACAGCCAGGTACATTTCTCAGTGCTGCTCAGGAAAGCTTTTCCCTTCAGCAGGAAACAAAGCTAACTTAAAAACGGCACCTCTCTGCACAGATGTAGGTGAACAGTATGTGCTTTGAGAATGAAGTGGAGCACAACTTCAAGCAACACTCATTGCAGTTGACATTCAAAGGTTTATCTGTACAAAACCAGTTTCTGTCCACCATTTGGTAGGAACGGGGGAGACAGACATTCATGGCCTTACTGTGCCCGACACTGCTGGCGAAGTGGGTTCAGCAACCATCTGGAGCTGCTAGTGACTGCAACAATTTGGACCTATGTATCTGAGCTGGGTTACCCTTAACAAACACATTTTGCTGCTTGCCACCTTCTCGCCCAGCTGTGAAACAGTCCACGCTGAAAAGCCTAACGCATCTATAATTCTTTCTTAAAAATGGGTAAAATCAGTACAGTACTTTGTCCATGAAACACTGGCTATTCAACACACTTGCACACTTTAGTTGTCACAAACTATGGATTAGACCGGGAACGTGCCTGCAATGTGAGGCAAGCGCCTTTACTTTCAATATCCAGCCCTTAGGCCGTCTGCCAGCACACTACTAATTCTAATGCCAAGTTGAACTAAAGACATGGAAGTTTCCAGCCCCTCCTCTTTCTGAAGGGGTATTACTTATCCCTGCTAATTGCTTAATTGCTTTTAATCCCTAAATACTAATTAAACCAGCAAATAATTTTGCTTTCTAACAAGAGAGGAATGCACTCTGTACTTTGATTTTTCAATACAAAATGTACTGTTAGTTCAGTCAGTAGGACAGTTACCTGACAACTTCCACCTGCTGTGTCCTGTTTGCTCGCTAACTACGGGTGTGAGTTTGTTCCACTGACATTTGAAGAAATATATGCAAGACAGGATGGAAAAAAATCAACTACTTTTTCAGCCTTCATCATTAGACAGGAGTGAACTACACATTGATGCAACTCCAGTGTTTTACCTGCAGGAACAAAGAAACACTATGGCTAACATTAAGAGATTTTCACAGTTGAGGTTCTTTGTGCTACCTAAAATCAAAACAGCCAAGAATCTACTATTCAGTTAGCGTCAGTGATAGAACGCCCTACTGCAGGTGTGCAGCCTTAGCAGTTAACACCTTCACAGCTCGGAATCCTTTGAGGATGCAGAGATACTCTGATCGGCTTTGCTGAACACGCAGCATACAGACAGACCTAGCCTTTTGTTTCACGTGTTTTGTTTAACCACTATGAATATTCCCCTTTCTTGCGACTCTGTTACCAGTGTTACAGATACTTTTCACTGCAGTGCTGAGCAAACACAGGAAGGCTGGTTAGTGAAATACATGCTTGATTTACAACACAGTAGCTACATTCGGCTATTTTAATTCCAGTTAGTTATCTGCTAGACCAACAGCCACAAGATGAACCATCTGCAGAGATTAAAAACCCCACTGTCTTTCAATGTTCAGCCCATCAGTCTATTTTAGTCCATATTCTGTTATAAAACACGAGAACTTGAGCTTTTAAGCAGCACATCTTATAACTATGTATTCGTCACAAAAATATAACCTCTGCCTTTCTAAATATCTCTGTGGAAAACAGCAGCTCCAATCAGTCAATATGTTTTAAAGAAAACTCCGTAAAAATATCACATCTAAAAGATCAATATAATAGTCAACTTTGATTGGACCTAAAAGTAATGTGCAGTCAAATCTGATTTTAAAAGTCTGACTGAAAAGACACAAGGATTGAAATATTTACATTATACACATTTTCCAATTACAGTGCTATCAGAAAGTGGAATGTTTGAGAATTAAAATGTTAACTCAAGCCTCGCACGGCAGCTCCAGACCAGAGTGGCTTTGTCATTCTGTGTATTTTTTGACCAGGAGAAACTTCTCATGAATATGAATCTATTAGTAAGAATGTAGATTATTTCTTTGCCCAGCAATTTGTAAAATTATGCTCCTGAACTACCGTCATGTCCCACAAAGTCATTAAGTTAAATGTTAAATAATATTCATATTTATAACTATGTGACAGCATGAACTGTATATACACACACACACAGGCTTAAAAGGTTCTGTAAGGGTGATTCTAGGTAAAAAAGTGGATTTCTGTATAAAAGTAGTTGCTAGAAAAAAAATAATCTATCTGTCTAAAGCTTTAGAATTTAATACTCTTAAGGTCTTCATTCCTAGACCACAGAGAAAGAAAACCTGGACAATTTCAGATCATTTGAAAGTCCCACAAGCTGATTAGCGTATTTTTTGCAGTAACACGCAGTTTCACTGGCAAAGGATGCAGCCATGGAAGTCTCACATGCACCTATACTAGAAGTGGGCAGACCTAATCAATCTCCTCCGACAGATTACTAGACTGGAGTCCATTTGTCCCTTGGAATTGCTCTCTCATCGTAGCCAGGTAGATGGCACCCACTGGGGTTCTGTGTCCAGTTTGTTTATTAAGCGCAGTAACTCCTGATAGGCCTTGTCAAGGTCAGAATTCACAATTGCTGTATCAAAGTAGTGGCCGTTGTTCTGCTCCATCTCCCTTGTCTTCTCTATGATTTCTCTCAGCTCTTCTGGCTGCAATCAAAACCACAGAATTAGTGTATGTGTGTGAGCCTGTCCCCTGCAGCAACAGAGTATGGGGAGGTGACAGCTCAGCTCAGAAGTCTTTTGCACACACTTTCACTTATGACAGCCAGTTCTTGAAAAGCTACAGTAACACTGAACCAGGACACTAATGGAAACTATGATTACCATCTCCCAGTTCCCAGCTAGAAGGTCTCACTTCGAGTACTGGGGGCAGTTCTGAGCCCCTTGCTTCCAGAAAGAGGTTGAGTTGCTGGAGCGGGTTCAAAGGAGCAATGAGGCTGGGGAAGGGACTGGAGGGAAAGTCCGATTAGGAGAGGCTGAGGGGTTGTTCAGCCTGGAGGAGCCTCAGGGGGAACCTTATCCCTCTCTATAACTACCTGTAGAGAAGTTGTAGTCAGGTGGGGGTTGGGCTCTTCTCCCAGGCAAGTAGTGCCAGGATGAGAGGGCAGGGCCTGAAGCTGCACCAGGGCAGGGTTCAGCTGGATGTTAGGAAGCCCTTCCTCATGGAAAGGGTGATCAGACATCAGCATGGACTGCTTAGGGAGGTGGTGGAGTCCCCATCCCTAGAGGTGTTGAAGGACAGCCTGGCTGTGGCCCTTGGTGCCCTGGTCTGGCCTATGGGGTGATGGTAGGTCATGGGCTGAGCTGGATGATCTTAGAGGGCTTTCCCAGCCTCAATAATTCTGTGATTCTGTGAACACAGCATCAGAACTTCAACCAAAAGCATGCCAAACCTGTGAACAAGAAGCACCATGACACACACATTACCTTTGGGTTTTTCCCTTCTTTGGCCAATAAAGCGCGTAATCGCTCTTGGGAAGGTGGGGCAACAAATATAATATATGGCTTCAAGTCTGAGTTTCGTAGTGTCTTCAGCGACTACAGAAATAGGATTTATTAAATATTTAACATTTCCACCCTTGAAAATGGCATTTAATAACACATTATTCACATCCTGTAACTAAGGGTCTATTTCTTAAAGACAACAGCAATTGAACAACACATTAACAGCAGTTTAATTGATTATAGCAGTATTATCACCGCCATTATCAGTCACCATTTCCTACTAAATCAATAATACAAGATTTTTCAGTTTCATGGAACTGAATCATCTACTTTTCATCAAGAATATTCTTCATAACTGAACTGACAAAACATACCTTCTGGTATCCAAAAGAAAAAAGTCACTAACACTGTAATAAGTTTCCTTATAATGCCAGTCCATGGCAGAGAGGGACCTGGCAGTACTGGTTGACAACCAGCTGAACAGGAGCCAGCAGTGTGCCCACGTGGCACAAAAGGCCAATGGCATCCTGGCTTGGATCAGCAACAGTGTGGCCAGCAGGACTACGGATGTAGTTCTCTCCCTGTCCTGGGCACTGGTGAGGTCTCCCCTCAAGTACTGGGGGCAGTTCTTGGCCCCTCACTTCAAGAAAGAGATTGAGGGGCTGGAGTGGGTCCAGAGTAGCAACAGGGCTGGGGAAGGGACTGGAGGGAAATTCTGATGAGGAAAGGCTGAAGGAACTAGGGGTGTTTAGCCTGGAGGAGACTTGGGCTGGGGGGGCCTTCTCCCTCTGTACAACTCCCTGAAGGGAGGTTGTAGTCAGGTGGGGGTTGGGCTCTTCTCCCAGGCAACTAGTGCCAGGATGAGAGGGCAGGGCCTGAAGCTGCAGCAGGGGAGGGTTAGGTTGGATGCTAGGAAGCCCTTCCTCATGGAAAGGGTGCTCAGAGTCTGGAATGGACTGTCCAGGGCAGTGGTGGAGTCCCCATCCCTGAAGGTGATGGACAGACTGTGGCACTTAGTGCCCTTGTCAAGGTAATTGTGGTGATATTAGTTCATAGGATGGGGTTGATGATCTTAGAGGTCTTTTCTAGCTTCAATAGTTCTGTTCAGACATACATCAGATTTTAACAAAAAGAAGAGCCTTTAATACTACAGTTTACTTGAAAATTACATTCTAATTCATTTTGTATTAAAAATTAAAACTCAAGGTATTGGATGGACTACTGCTGTGTGCTTAGCATATTTTCTTGGCAGTTTACATTTGTATTAAGAGTTGGAGAATAAAAAGGAAACTAGTTTGATTCTTTCTAAAAGGTGCCTTCAGTGTGTCTGACAAACACTTTGAGATTCGCACAACCACAGAAACAGATCATGTTTCAAATGAATTTTCAACCTATTACGAGGCTTTGTGATACCCATGAGCTTTTCCATTAGAGCATCATCACATGCTTTCCAAGTGGTGATGGTTAATTATTATGTCTGTACTACTAGCCTTTACTGATCTGAGTTTTAGGGCTTCTTTTGCAGCATCTGCTTGAGAGAGTACAGTACACAGCCACAAAGATGATGAAGGGAGTGGAGTATCTCTCTGATGAGGAAAGGCTGAGGGAGTTGGGTCTCTTGATCTTGGAAAAAATAAGACTAAGGGATAACCTCATTATGTATGGAAAGGGCAGGTATCAGGAGGAAGAAACCAGGCTCTGCTCAGTGGCACCCAATGATAGGACAAGGGACAATAGGTGTCAGCTGGAACAGAGGAGTTTGCACATAAATACGAGGATGGCCTTTCAAGGTTCCTTCCAACCCCTAACGTTCTGATTCTGTGATCAGTAACATCAGCAGACTTCACACGTATGTATTAGAAATGAGATGTGTTCCAGGACACTGACTCTTCCCACGTCTGACTAAATTGCCACACTGAGGTCTGTAGACATAGTTTGTCTCTTCTTTCTCCATTACCACAGGGTCATAGCTAAGAGCTTTTCAATGCTGCTGATGCGATATACCTTAATCCTGGCTGCAATGGAGCTACATCAGCCTTTCCAAAATGCAACATCCAAGCAGGATCAAAACCAACTTTCCTCTCCATCTTCAAAAACTTCAGAGCTCACAGAGCAGTGGGGAGATGTGTGGCACAAAAAGGCTGTGATTATAACACTCTCATTAAACTGAACACCACTGAAAACAACTCGGGATGCATGTGACAGACCTAGAAAATACACTCCTTGTACGTAAACTAAAGACAGCTTCTGAGATTTTCACAGTAGTAGCTACAATGAAAAGATAAGAGGCCTTAGCTCTGCCGTACCTGGGTATGAAGATTCAGAAGGCATATCTTGCCAGAGTTGATTACTTGCCGCACAGAGTCTATGCTAGTTCCATAGAGGTTCTTTTCAAACTCTCCATATTCAATGAACTTCCCTGCAGCTATGTCAGCCTCAAATGCCTGCCGGGAAATGAAATGGTAATCCCTGCCAGCTACTTCAGTCTCTCGTCTGCTCCGAGTAGTATCTGCAAATGACAGTCACAAAGAAATCCAGACACTGATATCACTACAGAACTGAAGAGGAAAAGCAAGTGTTTCACTTAGGAGACTGTTAACCAAGCAAAACACAAGCTATGTGAAATACCTAATAAACACACGTCTTATGCTCTACTATAAATATCACTGGATGTATCAGGTTACCAAAAGCTGACCCTACATTTAGATTATTTCCCCCTAGGAAATAATCACAAAACAAGGAAAGGAATACTTTTGCCTGCGCAGCTGCATTCTTGATCGGAAAAAAAGCTACCAATTATTTATAAGAAGTTAGAGTTATCCTGTTTGTATTGACAGTAGACATTAAAAAAATACAACATTTACTGAAATTAAGTGACATAGGAAGGCACTGATGCCACCAAATTTATGTGGGATATGTAGGTTAACAAATCTTTGACTGACACACTAGCTTCTTTTTTAAACTTATGCAAATCACTGCTATTTTATTTAAACTGAAATATATGCATTTCCTATAAAGTCTCTCTAACACTGTTAGGATCCTGCATTCACCGATTCTTTTTGCCACACCACATGTAACTAGGTTTGTCCTCTATCCAAGACCTAACCATATCCTGCTCGAAACCCCCAAACTTGTAACTGCTACTTTCAACACCAGAGGATTTGTCTGCAGACAACTTTTAATCATATCTACCCATCAAACTTACGGGGAACTGCAGAGGCAAAGCGATCCACTTCGTTATTCATAAGTCGCTGACGCAGTTCGTTCTGGCCGCAGTTCTGCGGGCCGATCAGAACAATAGGCCGCTTCCTATTTGCTGGCTGATGGTACAGGGACATTTCCTCATAGGTCAAAATTTCCTCGTTATCATAATCTTGAGGGGGGAAGCAAGAAAACAGTCACAGCATACCTTCCAGCTTGCTGCATGTGCTGCCTGTCATGCAGTATCAAGTTTCAGACAGCTCCTGACTCTCTGCCCAGCATCTATGTGTGAGTCACCAAAGCAACAGAACCCCAAAGATAATTTGCCCAGTAAGTTGAGGCTTCCATTTTCTTTCAGCAGAAAGAAAACGTGTTTCCACTACCCAGTCATGTAAGCAATACCATAAACTCAAGAAACAACTTTCTTGCCATGGAACAAGTTTCTTGTATGTTTTTATGTCTGACAACAATGAAAATCATCATCCCGATACAAAGCAGTTTTTAAAGAACATTGTACAAAACAGCCTACAAACCCTCTGTGGAGGAAGTTTCTATTCACTAAACCTAACTCTGCAGAGTGAGATATTACTACAAAAGCATACTACATTGGCTCATAATGTAGAATCATAAGTGCTTCAATGGTTCACTTGCTCCTATTTTTACTTCATCATCTGGTCTTTACTAAAAACGCTAAATGACCCTACAAATGCTCCCACCTCTTGTACATCTTGCACTAAATGCTATTACAAACCACACTAGAGCTCCCACACCAAACATTAACAAGCACTATATTCCTAAGACCATACCGTGAATGTCAGAGTCCTTGTGACAAAGTTATTTGTAGAATCTTTGCTAAGTGCACACTCTGTGTCAGAGACATTGCTTACCATCGTTTTTATTTGCATTGTATAACACCTTTTTCCGCTTCTTTTTGTTTTTCTTTGCACACCAGAGTTTCCCTGAATGAAACAAAAAAACTCATCAAAATCAAATACCCACAGAGTTAAAAACTTCCTATCCCACATACTCTCTGGATTTTTGAAGTGGGAAATTTATTGTGCCGTTTGGTAAAGATGTAATATTCTCCAGCTCCTGACAACCATGTGGGGTATTAAGTAAACGTTACATGCCAAGGACTTCAGCTGACTGATAGCAGGAGAAGTAAAATAACTTCCAGATGTCACTAATTAGAATACATCTAAGATTTAATTTTTTATCCTTGGTAATCACAGACTGTTAGAGATTGGAAGGGATGTCAAAAGATCATTCAGTCCAATTCGCCTGTCAGACCAGCATCTCCCTAGATTCAGTTGCACAGGAACATGTCCACACGGGTTTTAAATGTCTCCAGAGAAGGAGACTCCATGGGCAGCCCCTTCCAGGGCTTTGGCACTCTCACTAGGAAGACGTTTCTTCTCATCTTGATGTGGAACCTCCTCTGTTCCAGCTGACATCCGCTGCCCCTTGTCCTATCACTGGGTGCTACTGAGCAGAGCCTGGCTCCTTCCTCCTGACACCCACCCTTTCCACATTGATCAACATTCATGGGGTCACCCCTCAGTCTCCTTTGACCCAGCTCCCTCATCCTCTCCTCGTCAGGTTGATGCTCCACTCCCTTCATCGTCTTTCTGGCTCTGTGCTGGACTTTCTCCAGCAGTTTTGTGTCCTTCTGGAACTGAGGGGCCCAGAAGTGGACACTATATTCCAGATGTGGTCTGGCCAGGGATATCTAACCTGATTTTTCTGGCTCCTTATCTTCTTCTATGGTTTGCTTCATTGCTTCTCTTTGTTGCTGAAAACTTTTTCCTTAATATAGTTAAAAAAAAACCAAAACAAAAAAAGAAAGCACAAAAGCAGTTAACATTGAGAAAGCACTTCTGAGCTTTTTCTGTAATGAAGTACTCCTATTTGAACTGTACTATTTGATCCGTATTTGTACTGTTCTGGACAGTTCTCCTTGGAAAATCAGAACAACTGGAAAGACTAAAACTTCAGTATGATGATACCATTCCTCAACTGATTTCATCTGTTGCATGTGTTATCTTTACACTAAACCTCTTGAACACCAGCTTGAAAAAGATTAGCTTGTATTTAAATCTGTGTTCCTCTCGATTCACTCCAATATCGTAATGTTGCAGTATGATACTCTATGAGATTTGAAGAGGCTTTTGTTCACTGTGTTTAACAAATCAGCAGATCTTTAATGAACTAGAGCAAAGTAAAAATTTTGATGCAAAATTTTACACTAACTTCAGTGTCTGAAAACCCTGTTACTCACAGGCTTCCAATAGCTTGGTGAAAACATCCAGAGAAGCTACTATGAAAGAGTCGTTTTTCTAACAGACTGCCTGATATAGAGAGAAGCCTAACAGCTGCTCTCCTCTCCAGAGGACGAGCAGTCTGAAGTCCGAAATTTCTGCCGCAGCCAGCAGAGGGAACCATGAATCCAGAGTTCCCAAGGCGGAGGAGTAAAGGAGGGTGAAAGCTGGTTTTGAAAAGTTGAACTGAAAGGTGCAGTAGAAGCAGCTCCTTTACTCTGCACTTCACATCTATGCACAGAGAAGCCTCTCAAAAGTCAGCCTTTCAAGTAAACTACATAATCATCAGCAGGCTTTGGTGCAATAGGTTCACAGTCCAAGGGTACAGAAGTCTGTAAGAACCCAAATATTGTGCCCATGGCTATGGTAGAAGCTCTATTTACCAGGGATAAGGCCTGCCAATGGCTGATTATCTTCATCTCCATCTCTGTAAGCCTGCCACCAGTTTGGATCTTCTTGGCTGATCACATGGAGTATATCTCCCTTTTGGAACGACAGGCCTAGCTCTCGGCAAGGGACATAAGGGTCATCAGAAGGATCATAGTCAAAGTGTGCTTTCACATGTATCTGTGGGAGAACAAACATAAAAACAGAAGAAATCCACCTGTGATTTCTGAACCGACAGCATCTTCCTGCAATTGCACTGAGGTCCAATATATAAAAACTCCAAGCTTCTACGAAAAGGAAACTTTCTTTTGGATATACAGGAGATACTGAAACAGAGACAGTTGTGCCAGGTTGGGGGTCAAGGCCTGAATTTAAGTCTGGCTCATTCTGAAGTCCATACAATTTCCTCACCATTTTATGAGATGAATTCCCCCACTCTGAGCTACTGTTTTAAGATTTTGCATTCTGAAAGTATCAGACATTTTCTGATTTGTTTAGAATGCCTAGTAAATACACAGATTATAGTATGTCTGCTGGGCTTTAGGAGAAGTTTCGCTTGCAAAATATTTTACTTTGTTACCAACCGTTGATGTTTTAGGTGGGCTGTGCTATATTGGTGCACTCTTTCACACTGTTAAAGCTGTCACAAGAAAACTATGCGAGATAAAAAAGATAATGGACTAGTATAGAAACTCTTCTTCCCAAAGCATAGCTGTAATCCTATTATTTTAATATATATAAATAAGAGAAATTGTGAATTTCAGAACAGAATTTCAGAAGCACAGTCAGTTCTTTAATTTTCTACTGTTTTACAAACCAAGTTAAAATAATGCTAGGAGTTTCAGCTTAACACCATCAATCATTTTCAACAGCTAATTCAGGTGTTGGCCTCAACAATTTATAACATAATGAACAAATGTTAGTTAACAATTAATCCAATTTAAGCAATTAAGTTTTGGGTTTGTTCCACAACGTCAATGACCTACAGAACCACCTTCTGCTTATTACTCATGAAACAAGGTATGCATGACTGAGCTCAACAACTGATGTAGAGCTACTTACAACTGTCTCCTTCGCAGGTGGAGGCTTGCTCTGCTGACTGGGTATCAACACAAAGGTCAGAGTACCGTGCATATCAGCCTGGGATGAAAAAGAGACCTTTCATACACGGTAGTGAAGAATGGCTCAAGGTTAAAAATTGCAATAAATCAAGTATTTTAGAAAATGCTTCCAAAAACCCCACAAAAAGTGGCTCCTAACAGCACATCATCAACTCCTTAACTGGTTTGAAAGATACAGTACAGTGATTCAATGACAGGTTAGAAAGCTGACTGTTGATATTCACATTTCAAAAGCCTAGCATTCTTGATTATGTATAAAGTATTTCTATTTGAAATAAAGCAGCTGCAATTCTGTCAAGCAGCAACTTATGAGGAATGGAGAACACCACTCTCTTGTTCCATTACAAAAATACCAATAAGTGGATCTGTGCTGGTAAGAAAGAAAAATATTAAAATTACTGTTTTCTAAAATTGCTTAAGTGGAACAGTGTTTTCAGCGTAAACACTTCTACTGCAATGTTTTGCTGTTAATATTATTAAAGTACATAAAACACTGCTTAAAAGTTTAAGTGACACTCAAATCCTGCATCTGTAAGGTGCCTTCTCATCCCTACAGAGAAAGTAGAATACACAGATACACAGATCATTAGAGGTTGGAAGGGACCTCCAGGGGTCATCAAGCCCAACCGCCCCCCTGCTTGAGCAGGACCACAGGAAAGGTTACAGGTCACACAGGAATCCATCCAGATGGGACTTGAAAATCTCCAGAGAGGGAGACTCCACAACCTCCCTGGACACCCTGTTCCAGGGCTCTGTGACCCTTACAGAGAAGTTGTTCTTCCTCATGTTGAGGTGGAACTTCCTATGCTTCAGTTTACATCCAATGCCCCTTGTCCTATCACAGGGATCAAGGCAAAAGAGATTGACTCTTTCTTCTTGACACCCAGCCCTCATGGATTTACAGACAGTAACTAAGTCCCTTCATAACCTTCTTCTCTCCAAGCTGGAAAGTACCAGGTCTCTCAATTTCTCATCACGAGGTAGGTGCTCTTAATCAACCTCATAGTCCTCCATTGGATTCTCTCAATCAGATCTCTGTCCCTCTTAAACTGAGGAGTTCAGAACTGCACACAATACTCCAGATGTGGCCTCACTAGGGCAGAGTAGAGAGGGAGAAGAACCTCCCTTGATCTGCTGGGCACCCTCTTCTTAATCCATCCCAGAATTCCACTGGTCTTCTTGGCCACAAGAGCACAGTGCCTAGCTCCATGGAGAGCTTGCTGTCCACAAGAACTCCAAAGTCCCTCCCCGTTACCCTTCCCAACCTCTTGCAAGACTGAGAAACAGGGAAAGCCTTGACACTGTGCAAGTACTGTTCAGCCATAGCTAAAGCACTGGTGCATTACCAGAGCTTACTGAGGTCATAGTGCGCAACATAAAATGCCCCATCATATAAACACTAATTCTGAGCATAAATACCAGGCAGAGCCAACAGGCTTCAGTCTTATGAAACAAGGGCGCGGGGGAGGGGGGGGTGGTGGTGGTGCAGGAAAAACAAGAAGCATCCAACTCACCAACAAGTCAAAAACTTCATTAACATCTTTTCCACGAATCTCAATGCCATTAATCTCCAGAACTTCATCCCCTTCATGTAACAGCCCACTCTTCTCTGCAGCACCTCCTTTCACTATTCGACTGATGATAACAGAATCCATTTCATTGCGAACAGTAGCACCCTGTGTAGTAACAACACATTCTGAATTTATTATATGCCTGAAACTCAAAGCCATCTATTGTGCATATTCCAAGCCAGTGGAGAAACTATGCTGAAAGAGAATGCATGGAACATCTTGGATGCATACACCCAGTGATACAGTTAAGGGACACCACCAACAAACAAAACACTGCTTGATTTCTTTAAGCAGCACTAAATAGAGAACAACTGAATTGCTCCACATGGTAAGACCCATGATTTATTTGTTTTATACCTAAGGACGCTTGTATTTGAAAGGTGCCAAATAGAAGATGAGTTGCTACAATAAAAACACCAAACATGATTGTCACAAACCTACGAGCTATCCAGCAGCAATGCTTACAGAGTGACTTCTGTCAAGAAGTGCTGTCCAAACCCAAGCTGACAGAAGTTGTACAGATTTTAAATGACAGCACAGCAACTGCTGCACACACAAGTTTATCATCTGTGAGCATGTCTCTTTTTGAGGGGTGGAAAAGCTGACAAGCTCATCATCTCTAAATTGAAATATCAAAGCTTTGATAGCAATCTGCTAATGACAAAAAAGCTTATGTCCTTTACAGATAACACAGTTAGCACCAGTACTTACCAGTGGAATATCACGAGCTTTTTCAATGCGAACTATTTTAACCGTCTCTCCTCCATACACGCCAACATTCTCATAAATTTTTTCATCTGTCACAGGCTCCGGTTGCATTTCTTGTTCTGCAACCTTATCATGAGCTAGTAAAAGTGCCTGGTGTTGAACAACATAGATCAGTTACAGGTAAATTCACACTTCATGCAACAGCAGAATTCAACAAAATTCTAAAATGTAAGTAGTCTTTGCAGGTTACAGAACACTGAAAAACATTTCTAAGCCATAAAAAAAGCTAAATTTCTGTTTACCACAGCTGTGTACCAGCTACCACTACAGTCTTTCTAAAGTTGTTCTTTCAAATGGAAAAAGAATAGAAAAGCAATTTTGAACACACAACTATGACTGTACTTACAGCTTCTCCTTGCTGAGAAAACAGACATTGATTTACTATGTATGTGACTGAGGATACAGACGTAAGAAGCTACTGCAGTGAAAACTTCTCACGGATCTACATCACCACCACAGGACAATATTCCCTTTTTGCACTCAACTGTTAGCATGAAACAGTGCTCAGAGGAAAAACATAGATAGACACAGCAGCTCATGTGTTGCCCTGACCTACTAATCTAGTGCTACATTGTCTATGTGCATATTACCCTGTAATACATGTAGAATGCAGCAGGAGCTGAACACAATCATGTACTACACTTGACTAGACATTTCCATCGGTCACTGGAAGTTGAAAACTCCTCATCCTAGAAAAATATTAAAATATCTGCACACAGTTGAAGAATAAAATTAATCCTTGCATAGTCAGCTCAAGTTACACTGAAAACAGCATCAAGTAATATATCCATTAGATTATAAATTTCATCTTATTTTACCTGCATGTGAGGGGCATTAAGCAAAGCATTAAGCTCCTGCCCGTCCTTATGGTGACTGGGTTTCAAAACGCTCTGTACCTGAAAAGAAATCAAACAGTAAAACTCTTAATCCACCCAGAGATTTATCAATCCTCCCTTCCCTACTGAAGTACAAGCTCCTAGCTGCAGCTGTTCATTTTCCTAGAAGTACAACCACAGACCAGTTACACCCCTCATTGAACTTAATCCTGTACAGCAGAAAAACATGCAGTGAGACTACAGGACTCCTCCAGAATATCTGACCTCAACTGTTATCTTGCAAAGCAAAGCTGGTCTCTAGTGCATCACACAAATCTGTCAGCGCCAGACAGTGGCACTGAGCTCAGCCACTGTAAAGACTCACCAAAAAAAAAAAAAAAGTAAACCCTAGAAAGGGACAGGACAGTGAAATCAGTCCCAGTGAAGTTTATTATGTGATCATGCTGGGTCTAATGGACTCCTTTCTCATTAACATGACAGCCTCCCTATTCCTTAAAACAGATGATTTCCAAGAGGGGTTTTGCACTGCCTTCTAGAGCCCCTGTCTCAAAGCTTACGAGTTAAAAACTTGACAAGACTCCAGGAAGGCAAGTTGCTTTGGCTGGTTCCAAAATAACAAACCACATTAACCACAAGGACAGATTATGCTCAAGCAGTTGCAGTTGCCTAACACTTCATGCAGTTACAAACTTGCTTTGCTATAATCTCCTGTGAATACTAGAAAATCCTGGTGTGCTCTGAGAGAATTCCAGGAGCAGGGAAGTCCAAGATGAGGCTGAAGAAGACACTTTCCATAGCTGTTATACTGTGTCTGAATCTGACCAAAAGGTACACCAATTCCAAAGCACAAATGAATCCAGAGACATCAAGAGCAGATTAAACAATGAAATAGAAAATTTTTCTTCAGGAGCTTTTTCTCTTAAGGATAATATGATGTGACACAGCACAGAATCCAAACCCCACAACCTCTGAAGTGAAAATAATTAAGCTTTTTATGTGCTCTAACAGTATCTAAAGGTCTGAAGAACCTCTATCCTAGAAGAAATGATGTACAGAAGATGCTCACAACTCTCTTAGATGCTACCAGCCCTGAAAATAGTAAAGAAGACTGTAAATTCTAGCAGAAGGCACTTCTTGCTTCCCAAGGAGCAAGATTATTGCATTGCCAGCAGAACACTGTCAAACGAACAAGTTCCTATGCTAAGCAATAAACCTGGAACAATCCCCAAAAGCCTTCCTTCTGACATGCCAACAAACCTCCTGTAGCTCAGAGAAGCCACACAAGAAGCCAGATTTACATATGTTCAACTCCTTTCTTTGAAATCATAGAGAAGAAAAAAAAGAATCAACTTCACATAGGCCAGGCCTGAGTCATTCCCCTGAACTGGACAGAATTTACCTCGCTAACAAATTTCCTCTATGTTGAAAGAAGAGACTCTTCTAAACAGAATACTTTCTTGTAGAGATTTGAGGGACTTTCTGTTCCTTTCTTGAAGAATTTGTAAGAAGTTTTAAGGCCTTTATTTACCCAATTTTACGACTCTTTTACAGGAAAAACTCAACAGCAACATCGACAACCTTTAGAGTACAAGGTCAGGAGATGGGAATTTGACAGGGGAAAAGGAAGCAACCAGGCTCAAGCAGTACTTCTGTGTGCATCTTGATTCAGGTTGAACTTCTCCTTTGAATAATGTAATTATTCAAAACTTAAAAGGGAGAGGGATTAAATATTAAAGAGAAAGATAAATTTATAATTTGCTTATTTAACGAAGCACTAGGAAAGCTTCCAGCTGCTACATACCCTACTTATTACAACTGCATTACCTCATGGCACATTCCTTTGGTACTCGTGGTAAAGAATCACAGATTTATCAGATGAAGAGACGTGTATGTAGTCTGTCATTCCTGAAGTGACGTACTACAGACACCACAGGCAGGCCACACTAAATATGGGGCAGTAACAGCATGGACTCTTCAGCCTGGTTTTCGTTGTTAATTACACTAATCATTCAAGCAGACCCCCAAAAGCTATCAGTTTGATTTCATTATACACACTAGGGTTTGGGGGTACAAGCTGCAGTGGTATTAAACAACTGGAATAACTGAATTTAATTGCCTGCCCTTGCTGAAGCAACACTGGCAAATTCAAAACCTTTAGAAACGTAGCCTATATCAACTGAGTCTATTAAATGTATTTATAGCAAGAACATCTTTAAAGTACTTAGTGTGGGCCAAAAATTACACACTGTCTTCAATGCTGCATCAAATATTCTCACAAGGTCAAGATTTGGATCATGTTCCCATAATCCTTGCCCCCATCTTGGTCAAGTTTAAATGGATTGAAAATCAATTTAATTATACTTGATGTTTAGTGGCTATTTTTATTTAACACTTGGAACACACCACATTATATCAAGATTAGCCCTCTAAAATAAACTCCATAAGCTCAAGTGCTTCATTCCACCTTTGTAATTCAATTACAGGTTATTGTTTTAAAAAAAGGAAAAATCTAAGTGTTGAAGGCTGGTTTTCAGAATTGGTGGGGAAAGTTAACTGTACAAGCGTACTGTTAATTCTAACAACTTCCTAAGATAAAAATGCACCATTCCACTCTCATGCATTGTTAATGGTTTAAAAGTCAAATTCAAAGAAGTTTCCACAACACACTGTTCAAACACATACTGTTTTATAAAAGCAAATCACCAATTAAAGGGTAGCACACTTCTAGACATGTAGTTAAATATTAATTTTTCTCTTTTATTTTATTTTTCCTTAAAAAGGATGATTCATGTTGCAGCCTGACTTTTCACACTACAGAAGCAGGAACCCTTGGACAGGTTCTCTTTCACACAATAAACCCTTAAAGAAAACACATCTGTAGCTTTAAATTAGGATTCATAGATTCATAGTCATAGAATGGTTCAGGTGGAAGGGACCTTAAAGATCATCCAGTTCCAACCTCTCTGCCATGAACAGGGACACCCCCCACTAGACCAGGGTGCTCAAGGCCCCAGCCAATCTGGCCTCAAACACTTCAAGGGAGGAGACAGACACAACCTCCCTGGGCAACCTGGACTAATATCTCACCACCCTCATCATGAAGAACTTCCTCCTGACTTCCAATCTAAACCTCCCCTCTTCCAGCTTGAAACCATTTCCCCTGCTCCTACCATTCCAGTCTGCAGGACTGCAGACAGGGTCTCATGAGAGAAGAATAGAGGGGGAGGATCCCTTCCCTCGATGTACTGGTCACATTGCTCCTGATGCAGCCCAGGATGCTGTTGGCTTTCTGGGCCGTAAGTGAGCACTGTTGGTTCACACTGAGTTTTTCATCAACCAACACTCCCAGGTCCTGTTCCTCAAGGCTGCTCTCAATCTGATCACCACCCACAACAGTGTCAGAGTTGCACAGTGTTACTGATGATGTGTCCTCTAAAATCTGCACATTAGCATTACCTGCCATTTTAAAAGTCATGTTATATGTACATCTGCCTTCATTTTTGTAAAGTCTCGTGGCTTTTGTCCTCAAGATATTGACACCATCTTAAATCCAGTCTTTTGCAAGGGTCTTTTTAAAGACACCCTGAAGTCAGTAAATGAACTGTCTTGTTAGGAGCTTCCCATGTCTATGTCCAGAATGGAGAAAGCAAGAGAGAGAAGCAAAAATCACAGTACAAGAAGATAGATACTTTGCCAGGGTATAAAACCCAAACAACCCAAAAGAAAAACAACTCTTCCTAAAGCAGAAATTATTTCCTCCCATACAGAAGAGTGTCCAAAAAGAATAAATGAACACAAGATCTTCTATTCAAGCAAGACTAGGAAGTCCAGAATTACGTGAACAGAGGCCTCAAGGTGTTCCCCTTGAGACACTTCAGTCAGTCACAGAACTATCTGTCCTGAATTTCCAGCTTGATCATTTCAGGATGCTACTTAATGTATTGCAAAATACAAGTCACTTAAATACACCAGAAGTTGAATCACTGAGAAGCTAGATTGTATCTGAAAACGGGACCAAATACATGTGACATACTGTCTGGAATTTCAAGGATGGACAAGGCAGGGATGGGAGACAAAGACTCAAAATGACTGCAGGAATGTTTCATGTGTATATGATAAGTCACCTGGATGATGACAAAGTTTCATTGTTTTTTTTACCTTCCTCATGGATTGTTAAGAAATGCAACACTGGATTTGCACCATGGCCTGATTTTAGGATTTACCAATTCACCTGACAAAAGAGATGAGTGTGCTGGGATGGTAAAAGGTAGGGAAGATGGGATTCTTGGAGTATCAAACTTTGAGAACAGACCTGGAATTTTCCCAGGCATGTTTTCTTCTTGGTAACTTCTAAGCAGAAATGACAGAATAGCTTTCTTCAGAGAAAACTCTTTAACATCCTCTATTATAAATGAAGATTCAAAACCCCTGGCTTGTATCTGAACGAAATCTCAAAGGAGGCCTGTGCACAGAGGGCGTCTGGGGAAGTAGTTTACAAACAAAATTTGACTAGAAAGGTCCCTTCAGGCTCACAGACAGTGGAGACGCCTAGGTGAGGATCTTATAGCAGCCTGCAGGCTGATGAATAAGCCAGAGGGAAGTTCACATGTAAAACACTCCTGCTTGCTTTTGGCACAGTCTTGCTGACAAACCTAAACAGGAAAATCCTGAACTGCAGTTAATCAGCACACTGCGCCTTTAGATAACAGTGAAGTCCCCTTAAGAATCAGAAATTCCTCTTGCAAAAGAACTTCGAGCTTGCTGCAATGCTGTTTTCCTTGACTTACAAAGTTGATGTCTAGAAAAAAAGAAAGGAAGACAGAAAGAGCTGCTACAAAAATCTGCTTCGAGCCGAAAGAAAAGCACACAGAAAGAAACCTTACATTTTCTGCCATACTGAAACTGCAGTGATGAGCCTGAGTAACTGAAGACTGGCTACATACTGGTTCCAGGATTCTAACTGATGTATTTGAGCTAGTTTGGAACCAGTAAGTTTGGCTGACTAGGTGCTAAATGCTGGAGCATTTACTCAACCTCTGGATCTGGCTTTGCTGAACAGTGCTATGCTTCCCCTGACACTGGTATTGAAGCCAGCTGAAGTTAGCACACAGATACCTTAACAGGCAGCCACACTTCACTGCAATATAAACACACACCAGGTCATGGAAGATAAAGTTATTGAGTAGCTCCTTGGAGGCTCTTGGCTGCATCCAGCCACATATGAAAACTTACTGCATATACAGCAGCTTTATCTCTGATGAATTTTCTGTAAATGACTACTAATGCTTACAAAGCCACTATGTACAGGAATTGCCCTTCTGTGTTTAAGTCAGTTAGTTAACCTGGCTGGAACTGTGAAATTATTTAAGAGCTGACTGAAAAATTAGCAGCGAGGTTAAAAATCTTGCTCAAGTAAATTCCTAATAGTATATTTTAATAATTTTTTAAAAATGTATCACATCTCATAAAAGACCTGTAATCTGTCAGACCAAAATAAAATGTAATCTGATTGATCATCACAGCAGTAATTAAAACATTGAAATAGTAAGAGATCTGTTGCTCATTTTAAAGTCAAATGCTTGTTTCCAGTAAGGCTGGATTTTCAGAGTTGCCTCCCAATTTAAGAACCATGGCTCAATTAAGAGGAAAGTCACAGTAACAGACAACTATAATTTAATTCCTGAGTGCTTAGAATAAATAATACTGAAGATAAACGAGTTAGATTTTCATAATCACTCCCTTTTCCTGTGGTTAAACATAGCACCTTTTCTGTTACAGATCTATGCAGAAAGTGAGTTCTTATTCCCAGAACATATTTGTGGTTACTGTTTGGAAATCTGGAAAAACCGGATACAGCAATCAGTGACTATTACAATGCCTTTCATATTCAACATTCAGTAACTTAAGACAAGCTTGACAAGTACATACTTCACCAACAGCTATGATTACAGGTGTCCTACATATCATAGAGATGCATACTGTACATACCTCGTGTGCTAACTCTTGTGCATTGGAGATGAGAGGATACGGAGGGCTGGCTTTGCTCATGTGCATGGTAACAGCATTGTGTATCTTAAATGCACTCTGAAAATCACTGTTCTGAACAAGCTGTAAAATGAGAGAGATATCCTCTTGGCTCTGAGGGTCTACCAATACGTGCTGGATATGCTTAAGAGAAGTTAATAGTTCTTCCACTTCTAGGTAGGAAATAAAATACAAACAAGGGATGAGTTAAGGAGATTCATAATTAAGTAATGTTTATATTCAGACACTTAGATTTATTGGTTTTGTTGTTTAATCAGACATGATGTATGCAAGTTTATTAATCCTTTATTCACTAAAAACCTGATAGTCTTTTTAAATTCCTATTTCCACAGCAGTTCTTCTCTGAAAGGAACCACTGATACAAATAAGATCAAATATTTGCAGCTCACATATAGCTAAATGTGAAAGAGCAACTGTTGTGTGACATGAACATAACTCCTTCGCTAAACTAATCTGGAAGCACTAAATATTCACTGTTCTTTCGATACATCTTTCCATGTATACCTGCCACATATGGTAGACATGTTCCTATCAAATTAAATGCTGCAAAATACACTCAATTTCTAAAGATAAAAAAATTATGCCAAGTCTTAGCACATTAAAATAAAAAAGGATTAAAAAAATCAGCTCTATGTTGGGAGTTCTAAAAGTTCTCTGCACTAGAAGCATGTCCACTTCTTTCACTTATGAGATTATTGGTTAGACTTGGACCACAACATATTTTAACATCTTTTAATAACCAGTTTCCACACATTTGCAGAATACTATAGACGTACTATGCTCTCAAGCTTCAAGAACTAAACTAGTGCTTTACTGGTGATGTTTTAAAGACTCTCAGCAAATTCACTTTTTTTAAACCAACTGGAGTTTCTGGGAAGTATGGCACTTCTTAATATGAAATATTTGAGAAACTATCCAAAACAAGGCACATTAATTATATTCATAATGAATATAAACCCAGGCAAGACACCAAATCCCTTACAGCATCTGAAAAACATTTCTTCCTCCACAAGTATACCTAAATATATGTTTTCGATTTTGAGTTTGCAACTCAAGTCTTCTGCATCATAAAAGGAAACAATCCAGAGCTACTCTTGTAGTTTACTGTCTGCAGGACACTAAATATAATACAAATGCCCTCCAAAACCATTTCTACCATGCAAAAAACCACCCTACCCACCAAAGGTGAAGGGCTTCTTCCTGTAACCACCAAGGAAACAAAGGGCAACAGCACAAAAGCTGCTTGGAAGTCTCAGATACCGGCTGTGCAGCATATTCCACAGATGAAATCCAGTACAGCCCATAACACCAATTAAGGCAGCCAGTGTCTCACTGGGGAGCTGCATACACAATATACTGCCTATCACTGGGAGAGGAGGCTAAAGAACACTCTACAAGCAAGAATATTTGCTAAACAAGAATTTTCCCAGTTGACAATGTCCTGTCTAGGGGAGTACAGACTACAAAAATACCTCAGCAACTGATACTTCCATGTCTGAGGATATGCATTATTTTCAAGCACTGAGGGAAAAAAGTAATGGTGCAAGACCACTCAACTGTGATTGCAAAGTTCCTACTGATACCTCCTCAGTTAAAAAACACCAACCCAAAATGCTCCTGTTTGTTACCATTACTGCATAACAAAAATGGTTAGGCATCAGAGAAGAACTTAACTTCTTGTAACACTTCCTGTGCATAAATTACTCTATTCCATTATTTCCAGATCATCTATTCCTGTTTGGTATCTAGGAATTCAAACAGGCACACACCTACGTAAACACGTATTTCTTTCTAATATACAATCCACATAAGATACAAACACATACAGAGACAGGTCTTTTGTTCCCAGATGCCTTTAAACATTCTTTCCTCTGCACTTTGCACATTTCTTCTGCATAGCCCTTTTTTCTTATGAACTAGCCCAGCAGTCTCCTCCCTGAATAATTCCCTTCTGTACCGAACCTGCACCTGCGTTGAATGCAAAAGCCCTATACCAAACAACTTCCACCCCAACAAGAAACAGCAAACAAAACACACACCCCCATCACAACTCTAAAAGAGAATAATGCCTGAAAGGAGTGACATGAGATATTCCTCAAAGGTTAGCAATCCTGTTCAAAGTCACTTGTTTAATAAAAAAAGAAAACCCATGTGCACAAAACCATGGAAAAATCTGGCTTCACACATGCCTGCCCCTCTCTCTAGGTTCCTGTTTCTGAACTCTAAATCATGGCTTAGATTTCAGTGCAGGGTTTGGTTTTTTTTTGTTTGATTTTGGTCTTGAAAAAAAATAAATCAATGCCAGGTAACAAGAGACTTCATCTCCAGACGTCCCCTATTAAAAAGGCTGTCTTGAGGAAAAAAAGTTCAGTAAAAAACTAACATCTGCATTTACTCACAGGAACAAAGTCAGGGTTCCTTTGCAGAACAAGTCCATTTTCTAATCGTGGATGAGTGAGCAATCAATTTTATTTTTTTTAAGTCTTCTTTTATAGCAAGGATTGCAGCCTTTTCCTCATCAGGCTATGAAATGGTTGGAATGTGAGTGAGCACTGTGCACTATAAGCATTAATCAAAAGACTGCTGGGGCACAAGTATGCAACTGCAGGGGAGGACCCACAGCCACAGCTGCACATGTTAGTTTAGAAACCGAAGAAAACAGTTGCTGGTTAGCACCTTAAAGAAAAAGTTACAAACTGAAATCTAAGGAGATAAAATTAGCTTTATTATACCTTAAATATCTTAATTCCAAGGCTTTTTAAATAAATCTGTAGGGTATTTTATGTGCTGGAACTAGAACATTCTAGTGCTCCACATACTGCTTGAAGTACAGGGCTAATAAAAGTACTCCTGCCCAAAAGCAATTCTGAGAGCTCATTTATAACATTTTGTAAACAAGTTTGCCCAAGGTAAGAAACTAAAAAGAGGCAGCTTGTCCCCCCAAAAGTAATAATTTTCACCATAGCCACAAAAGGTTTACTGCCACAGATGTCAGTTACTTACGCAACTGAACTAGCAGGAACGTAGTGAATAAACCATTTTTGTTGCATTTTACAGAATCCACTGCTGAGAAAAAGCCAGTTCAATACTTCTATGCACGTGCTCTAGGTGAGCATAAAGTTCTTTCCATTAAAGACAGCTTGTCTACATCATATACTGTTTTGATAACAAACATGCCCTTTAAAAAAGTTTTGATTGTCCTGTTTTAAACCAATTTGATTAATCTAGCCTGCTTTTGTTGTTGTTTTACGATGAAAATATTCAAGACTTCACAAAGTTTAGTTATTGGCATGTGTGAAATATGGTCAAAACTAAAAATTCAATCAGGTCAATATTCTTATTTAAAGCATTTATCTTTAGCAGGAAGAGCTCTATGGAGCTGCACAAAAATATCCCAACTAACACACAAAAAAGCAAAACTAACTAAATAAAAACCCCCAGAACCTAAAATCATGATTTTCAAAAAGTCTGAGGAAGGGTATTTGAACAACGCTGTAATTCACCAGCACTCTGCCCTGGACAGCAAAAGCTGTCAGGAGTACAGCAGATCAGTATAACCAAGCAGACAAACTGCAAATCGTACTAGCAGTTAGTTTCTCATGAGTTAACAAACTTCTCAGAGACCATAACATTGTATATGTAGTTTTTTTTAAAATCTGGCCTCTCCAGGTACTGAATAAAAAAGCAAATGTGTTACAAATGGACTCAAATCCTCTCTATGAAATCTCACCTTTTGTGTAAATGTACATATCCACTCATAAGACAAAAACCCCTACTACTGATATTAATCAGGAACAGACAGCTTTCAGAATAGAAAAAAAGGAATAAAAATTCTTCTTTTGAAATTCAGCATTAGTGTCAGATGTTAGAGTGATTAATCCAGAAGCTGGAAAAAGGTCATGTTTAACAGTGGAAGAAAATGTTCGAAGAAGCCAAGTTCCTGCAGAAGCACTTTGTTCAATTTAAAATTACAACTCCGATTTTGACAGCACTAACGAGTGAACAGAGATATTTTACAGGCCACACAGTTTCAGAGATCACGGTATGTCATTCAGAATTTTCTTCCAAGTTTGCAACAGTTCACCATCATGACTGAGTATAGCTGAAAGCACCACTCTTAACAGGAGTGCTAAACTACTGTAAATCCCCTCTTCCTAAATCTTCAAGTCTATCTGATCTAATTTTTTTATTATAATTCTGTCTGGAAATGAAAAGACAGCGGGACATCTGGGTGCCTGTCAATATCACGTCATGACTTCTCTGACTGAAAGAGATGTCTAAGGAAGCCTAATTGAGCTCCTAGTGCATACATGGCTATATCATGATATAACCAGTATCCGACTCACAGAGTGGTTGGGCACTGCAACAGGCTGCCCAGGGCAGTGGGTGGAGTCACCATACCTGGAGGTGTTTAAAAACCAAGTAGCTAGAGCACTTGAGGACATGGTCTAGGGGTTAGGGAGATGCTGGGATGGGGGCTGGATTTGATGATCCTGGAGGGTCCTTTCCAGCCATAATGATTCTATGATACTATGATCTCATTACATACCCTAAAGCTCCTTGCCTGCCTAGCTCTGAGAACAGACAATATTCACTAGGCAAACGAGTCAGTACTTCTGCTCTGTATGCATACTTTGAAGCCTTATTTACTCCAATTCAGAGCAGACATGGACAAGGCTAGTTTACTGATTTTCACAGTATCCAAACACTGAGGGGAAGAGCTAACTGATGTAAAAGACTCAAACTTCAATCACAGAACTGCAGTTTGTCCTTGCAGACAAACACTCACCCAGAAATTTTTGTTCAAGATGCATCTTACACCATATGTTATTTACCTTTCTGCACATACACAACTCTTTTCTCTAGTGTTTTACTCCTTACATCAAGTATTCACACCATTGTCCCTTCATCCCTATTTCTTCCCTTCTCCCTGAGCCAAAACCAGTCTCTTCCATCCAGGTTTTCACAATTATTGTCTCTTTCTCTGATGCTGTCCCATCTCCTTCATCCGCCTGTACTTGTTTTATTCCCACACTGAGAGATTTTCAGTTCTGTCATCACAGTAACTTCTCCATCATTGTCTCTCCTGTTCAAACGTCTTCAGTCTACTCCAGCTCCTTACTGGTTAAGAAGTTTCTCAGACCAATATCAATCACTCGTTTCTCATTTCCACACATCTTTGGCATGAAACCCAGCCTCACCTTTCTCATTCCTCGCCTCACTTCTGCTGTCTCAACTTCCAATTCCTCTTGTAGTCAGTCTTCAGGGCTTTTTTGCCAGTGTGGCTAATCAAGTCCCAACACTTCTACTGTTGGACATGAATATCTGCATCTTCTGCTTTATGCTTTCTCTTAGCCATTAATCTCACAATCAAATACCTAACACTTCATAAAGTACAAAATTTGCTTCTTCCAAAGATTAATCAGCCAGAAGCTGACAAGCCCTGCACTAAACCAAGGTACACCCTGCTTTCTTCAGAACTGACCCGCTTTCGTCGCACTTCCCGACAACCCTTTCAGTCTGAATTTTCCTAAAGAGAGATTTGTACAAGAAGGATTGCTAGAAGTTAGGAATTAGAGATGTCTTTAGCAGAAATGTTGCTTGGGCATAGAAATACTGAACGCTAAGTAAATTTGCTAGTTATTTTTCCCCTCTGCTTTCTCAACTACCAGCCAACAGGAAAGAAGAGCAGGAATCTTTAGTGCAGCCCCTCGGAGAGGCACTTTTTAAAGCAGTCTGGATCTCAGAAGAGGTATAGATGTGGAAATATGACTTGGTCTCCTACAAATTCCCAGAGTCTCTGTTTCACTCCAATGACACATGACATCGTACACAGATACTTAGGTGTGAAGAAAAGTTAGAATTTTTTTCCACGCAAGCACAGTTAGAAGCAGTGACAGCTCTGAAACGATCTATTTCAGAATCTGTTTCTTCAGAAATTATGCACAATTTGCAGACAACAAATTTTCAATTGACAACAAGCATTTATTCATTGCTTATTCGGGTCTATGCTCCACCAAACATATTAAAAGTGCGCATTTCTTGCACGTTTTTCCCCAGCCTGAAGAGGGTGGAAACATTCACTAGTTATCCACTGGATATTTCACTGCTCCCTCAGTGGGTAGGTTTTGGAAAGCCACTTGCTGAGACACATAGCTTGATGTTTGACTAAGTAACTTAAAAAACCCCAAACCACCACAAATCCAAAGGACCAGAAGACTCTAAATCTGTATAGGCAGAATTAGCTAAATTAGGCTTTACCCCAAACATTAATAGCAACTAAATATTTTCTCTATCAGCCAACCACTGCATTTTACCTACCTAGTGTTTTCACAGTATAATGAGGACTCTCCAAAACAATTCCTTCTTCTGTGTCAAAAATTGGGTTATCTATTCCAGTTTTAGGAGGAATCTGTGCTAGTTTCTTTAGCCTCATTGAAGCAGTAAGGTCCAGTTCTTGTTTCTTTCCCTCTTCTTCCCGTCTGCGCCTTATGTCCTCCTGCTGCTGACGGATTCGTTCAAGTTGAGCACTCCGCCGCATGGGCATCATCCTGGAGCCCAGATCCCCAGGGCAATCAACAGCCATTTCTCTGTGCTTTTGAGGTTCTTCAGGAGATGCAAGATCCACATTTTTTGCTTCAGTGTCAGAATCTTCTGTGATATGTCCATTCATATGAGAAGTTGTCATGATTATCTGCAATTACGCTTATCCTCTTCAAACAGAAACACTGCTATTGGGCCAGTTTTTGTTATGATGTTGTGTAAAATCCATTATAACTTCAAAAATATTTCCCTGCCATCACAAGACAGTTGAAGGAACATCCAGGAAGAATATCTATTGAAAAATATTAAAAAGAAATTAGTGAAAACTGCATTAATAAGAAAACACATAGGACAGTTCTCCAGGTCCCCAGCTATCAGAACAACGGAACTGTCCCTGCACATTTACCTAAAGCTGTTTCCTCCATTAAGAGCTACAAAACCCTAAGAAATGTCTCTGTTTCACACATTTTAATAAACTTCAGATGCCACTGTTCAAACTAGTGCTAAAGTCTTACATTTCCTGACCAAAGCAGGGGAGAGAGAGTCTGTACTTCAGACACAATTGCAAAGCAACATTTCCCTGAAACCTTCAACTTAAATTTAGCTCTTCATTCTGAACAATTCCAACACAAACCATGCTGATGGCCCTACAAACACTACACAGGAATAACTTATTAGAAACAATCTTTCACAAGAAGTTCAGAAGGTTAAAGAAAGCTATTTGCATTTACTGTTTGTAAATGGAGGCATTTCTGTGTAAACACTGCTTCCCAGGCTCAGGGATACAGGTCTGGCACAGCATTCTTCTAAGAGATACTATCTATAGCAATCTGGAGCCACACTTAAGAGTTTCAAGTAGGAATAAAGTCCTAGGATAAGGATTGGACAACTGTGGTTAGAACCTACTTTTAGTACTTCCTACAGGTACGCATTAAAGAATTACATACAGGAGTTGAAATCCTTATCTGAGCAATACAGAGGTACAGATAAGACAGAGAACAACAATGGATTTCTTCAGTCAAGCAGTGACATGCCACTACACTCCTTACACCTGAGTCTGGCTTCTCATTCCTGATAATTGAGACCAAAGGACTGAACTGTCCTGTTAAACACACACACTCAGCTTTTAAATATAACCTATGCAGCAATGCCTGTTGTACCACACTGCCTTTCTGTATGGCAAAGCCAATCACGTTATCATCAATGTGTCCAATTAAAAAGTCATAAAATGACTAAGTAGGTGTCCGTAGTATTACCAACACACTTAATTTCTCACGCTTCCCCCCTTTTCTCTGATTCACTGAAAGAAAACACTACAAAGTACCTCAATGTTCTATTATACACTGGAAGCTACAACACAAACAAAGCCTCAAACAGCTTCCCTAAACCAAATGTTTGGGTTTGGAGGAGGAAGGGAAAGATGCCTACATTGTAATTAAGTTGAAAATGAAATATCAATAGTACTGATTTGAAGAAGCAGCAATAGAAACTCCTACACAAGTTTCTGCCAGCTTGCAATTCCAACCAACTACAATTTCCCACTTCATAAGGAGTAGTGTGTAGTTACATGCAGCAACACCGATTTCCTTCACCAGTTAACTAAGATCTTCCAATAAGGAGATCTTAAAGCATTTATATGGTAGTAAAATCCTTTATTGCCTTTGAAAGATTCTTAACTACACTGATAAGTATTTCAGTATAAATTATTTCAATGCACAACATTCCCATATTTAAATAAAATACAGATAATAAGTAAAAAATTCCCATCAAAAGTGTGTACAGTAGTGGGTCTTGCACTGCAAGAACCACAGAACTCTTTGTGATGTCAAACGTAAGAGTTAGTGGCCAATATAAACAGCTTTTCAAAGAACCAAGTCTGATAAAGCTAGCACTCACATAAAGCATCATATTAAGAAGAAAGGTCTAAGTGAAATAGGCAACAATTTAGCACAATGATCCTAGTCAAGTTGTATTTCCTTTTCTGTAAAGGCAGCTTCAACCTACAGACCAATCCCAGAACAGGAAGTCTTACTGGGTACAGTAACACTGCAAAAAGCACTCATTTAACTATGGGGGAAAGAGGATTCTTTCATCCACATGGTGCTGGCCATAAATTGTCTGAAGACTGAGCCTTGCAAAAGATACATGCATCCTTCTTAAAGTCTGACAAGCAGAGAACATTTGCATTCCTCGATCCATAATGTACAAACTAAAAGGTGTCAAACAATCAGAGGGAATTAGTAATACCTATTTACTCAGCACTAAAGAAGTCAAAGCCACTATCTAAGGATATGCAACAAGTAAAATACAGCTTTAAAGATAGCATCACAACACTTAATCACACCAAGATAAACCATGTCACACTCACTAAACAATCTACACCTCACAAAATTAAGTTGATAGCAAATATTTAATCAATAATAAAAAGTATTTGAGGTGGGACTAGCTATGTTTCCTCCATTGCATTCTGAAGTACCAGCTAAAGACAAAGAGCATTTTTCAGGTTAAATCAAAAAAGGGCACTCGTGTCTTATAAAAATGAGACAGTTTAAATCCCTTCAGTTTGCTAATAAGCACTGAAGACTAAAGAAACAAAAATGCAGTTTGAGGTAAATCATAGTAAGAGGCAATAATTACCAATATTCCTTACGTCTTCAGAACAAGCTCCATGCTAGATGCAAAGGGCATATAAATTCTGGGAACAGAGACAGCTCAGTGGCCTGTGGTAATGCTAACAGGTAATACTTTCAGTATTTAACCTGTGAGTTAAGTCAGTGAAGAAAAAAACCTACATTCAGAAAACTGGCATCGGAATTTAGGAGATTTTTTGAAGAATTTTCAGTAGATGAAATTGTTCATATTGCAGACAGGAAGATGTCACTGAAGCAAGCAACGAATAAACAGTATGAAATAATCACCCTCAGAGAATACCAGAGAGATGAAATATCACTTAGGAACCCGCAAATTTCATGTTACTGAAATACCAAACCAACTCCACAAAATACTCACCCCCAGAAGTACCTACTTGCTAATCCACAAAAGCACAGGTTTGCTGCAAGTCTGGAATGCTGGAGCAACTTCTTTTAATCCAAGACCTTCTGATAACTGGTGGCCCCTTTCAAACCCAAACCCAGCAGTCTGTCTGCTGCCTCAAGTCTACTCCAGGCACCACAAATGCTCATCTCCAACGGTTGTGAAAAATGCTACTGCCCAACTGCACCAAATTAAATGAGCATGTGAGGAAAAAGAAAATATTAAAAAAAATCTGAAGTCCCTCTCTACAATGGCCCTAATGAATTTAAAATGTAAAACAGGACACTGATAAAATGGTAACTTGGTCCTCAATTTAAGGTAACTTGAAGATAACTTCAGTTTTAAGGTATCTTTTTGCTAAGTATACTTACAAAAAATACTGCATTTTACAAGCCACACATAGTTCTTCATATGGACCCCTAACATTATTCTTCTGCCATCTCTCTAACCACAGTGAACACATGGAAAAAAGCACAGACTCCAAAACCAAAGCACAGACCCTACAAGCTCTTTCAAAGAACACAAATGCAATCATCTTGATGTGTAAGACAGATATTAGTATAAAATACTCTTGGGGACAGACACAGAGGTACTATATTGTGGTTTAAGTATTCACTTCCTTCCTGGCGACTGTGACTGGTATGCACAGCAATCCTAATTGCTTTAGCAACTAAAATCTGTAGAGTAAAAATGTATTTGTCTTGCTCCAGCCACTTCCAAAGAGCAATAAAAGGAATTTTATGGAGGCTGCAACTCTGTGTTCCACTTCAGCAGTGTTTAGAATTCTTTAAGCACTACACATACAGTTAGACGTGAGAGTTAAAGCTGCAAACCCTGCATGACTGCAAGGGAGTTCAGTGTTCAAATTATTTTCATTAGCTCTGGCAAAGCTGAGAATATGAAATGCCAACACACATCTGTGATAGTATAAAACACAAGAAAGATATATTTAGCATCAGCACAGCGCAAAGGGTTTGTCATCAGCTGAAAGCTGTGTAATAGGACAGACAAGGTGTTATTAAAATATTCATTAAAAACAACTGCAAGGGGAAATACAGGTTGCTGCAATGAATTAGAAGTTAGATTAAAAGGGCATAGAAGATGCTTCTTGATATCTGAATTATTTACAAAACAGGAGCATGCTAGTGATCCCTGCCATACAGTAATGGCTCACATCACAGCGGGTCTTCTGGTATTCAGTACCTGAGGTATCTAAGCAAGCAAAACCTAGTCATAACAGTTGCAAAATAACAAAACAATTTGGTAATTCCACAAATGGAAATTCAGTGTGGGGAAAAAAATCCAACAAACAAAACCCTGGCTTTCCCTGCACCTCTTTAGGAAGCATTTCCTCATGGAAAGGGTAGTTAGACGTTGGAATGGACTGCCCAGGGAAGTGGTGGAGCCCCCATCCCTGGAAGTATTTAAGGACAGTGCCATGGTCTAGCTGATTGTAGTGACATTATGTGTTTGGCTGGGCTTGGCAGTCTCAGACATCTTTTCCAGCTTTCAGCGAACCTGCAAGATAGATTAAGAGACTTGGAAGCCAATTATGTAAAGGAAAACACAACATGAACCATGCTGCAATGTATAAAACTTAACCACTGCTACACAGGAGCTAAAGACTGGAGTTGACAATAGAAAATCCTTCATAGATATGTCCTGGAGAGTTCAATAGCACCAGAAATACCTGGTACAAACTGGAGCAGATAGATATTTTTCATATGTAAGTAGAAGTTACAAAACCCCTGACAACTTGATGCAATTTTTCCTACTTAAACAAATTCTGTAACAGAAAAGAAAGAGAATTCTCTTTACGCTAGTTTAACCACACATTGAAGACTAGTTTCTGTATGGCTTGCTTAGGTTTTTTAGTCTACAACATTTTACATCATTTCACAGAATCCCAGAATGTTAGGGATTTAAAGAGCCCTCAAAAGACCATAGAGTCCAATCCCCCTGCCAGAGCAGGATCCCCTAGATTCAGTTGCACAGCAACATGATCAGTTATGTCTGAAATGCCTCCAGTCAAGGAGACTCCACATCCACCCTGGGCAGCCCCTTCCAATGCTCTGTCACCCTAACCAGAAGAGGTTTATCTTCTCATATTTATGTGGAACCTTCCATGTTCCAACTGACATTATCATTGGGTGCTACTGATCAGAGCCTGGCTCCTTCCTCCTGATGCCTGCCCTCTCCATATTGATAAAAGTTCATGGGGTCACCCCTCAGTCTCCTTTGACCCAGCTCCCTCATCCTCTCCTCATCAGGTTGATGCTCCACTCCCTTCATCATCTTTGTGGCTCTGTGCTGGACTTTCTCCAGCAGTTTTGTGTCCTTCTGGAACTGAGGGGCTTAGAACTGGACACAGTATTCTAGACGTGGTCTCATTAGGGCAGAGTAGAGGGGGAGGAGAACATCTCTCAATCTACTAATCACCCTGCTTCTAATCTACTCCAGGATGACACCAGCCTTCTTGCCCACAAGGGCACACTGCTGCCTCATGGTCACCCTGCTGTCCTCTTACTAGATGCTGTAGCATAGTCCCAGTATTGGAAGGAAAACACCCTATTCCTTTAATATCCAAATGGTTCTCATTTCTAGTAATTTCAGGTAATTATAGATCACAATTAATTATAAAACTTGCCAAGCACAGCAACTCAGTTCAACAAGTACATTTCAAAAAGCTTTTGGACATACCAAGAGGTTTTAACATTCCATGCTCACTTAAATGTGCAAGATATGCAGACTGATAGAAAAACGGCTAAACCCTCAACAGGTAATTCTCAGTGTTAATGTTTTTGAAGTTCCATTTGTACAAGAGCAACAAAACCATGAACTTGCAACACTGAAGCACAGAAAAACTGATGACACTGAAAATTCAGAGGGTAAGATTAGAAACAGTTTGACGTCTTGACACAGGGAAATGTAAGCACATTCAGGAATGCCTCTGGTATTATACTTAAGAACTGTGGTCTGATTAAGGTGTAATTTTCCACAGTTTACACAGTTTATTAGGGTTGGAAGGGGCCTTCAAAGGCCATCAAGTCCAACACTTCTGCTCAAGCAGGATACAGATTACTGAAAGGCATAACCACCTAAAAGGCTAAATCAACTGCAAAAAACCTCATCCAGACAGGTCTGAAACATCTCCAAAGAAGGGGACTCCACAGCCTCCCTGGCAGCCTGTTCCAATGTTTAATAATCCTTGCTGCAAGTTTTTTTTCATATTGAGGTGAAACTTCCTGTGTTCAAGCTTGCATCCATTACCCCTTGTCCTGTCTGGCACAATTGAAAAGAGAGTCTTCCTTTCTTCCTGACACCCAGCCCTCATGGATTTATAGACAGTAATTAAATCCCCTTGCAGCCTTCTTTTGTCCAAACTAAAAAGGTCCCAGTTTTCTCAACCTCTCTTCACAGGGCACTTGCTCTAAATCCCAAATCATCCTTATAGCTCTCTGTAGAACTCTCTCAATTAATTCCTCTGTCTCTCTATTATTAGACTTGCTTATCTGCTGATGCAGTGGCAACAATAAAAAACCCCAACAATTACAGTTGCTACACTCTACATTCAAAAAATACAGACCAAGCAGAATGCATTGCGTCAATCAGCAGCCACATCCCTTGGACCTCTCACTAACACCTGCACTTCTGCAGATATACAGTCTCAACATACCTTTGCAATCTTTGTGCACAAACTACACAAGATATGGGGATAATTTTATTGTGATTTTGCATAGGAAAAATACAAGTGTGGATCTGAACTTGAACACTACTAGATAGAGTTCTAGAAGAGGCGATGTTTAACATGGGTTTTACATAAACAACTGCTGCCTCACAATTAAAAGCAGAATTATAATTGCTATCACTAATCACAGTACTCTGCTAAACATCCAAACCAGCTGTGGGTGGGGCTCAGCTGATTCAGAGAGATGATGTTTAACATCCTACTGGCTCCTTTTTGAAGAGGCAAAAAGCCACCTTTTGTATGTTCTCTGAAGCTGGGACATCTACGGCTACAGCTTCTACGAAAACAGCAGCAGCCAGGCCAATAAAAGCTGTGGGTGGCAGCACTTCCACTGCCCTGGTCACAGCTGCCACTCGAAACCTCCCAGCCTCAGTGGTTCAGTGAGTGTGTTCAGGGGAAGAAGTGTGCAGAAGATGACTTCTGATAACATATTTTTACTCTTTCATGTCTACATAAATGAATGTCCCTTAGAATAAAATTGATCTAAATCCTATGAAATCGAACTGGCTGATTTTTATACAAGAAATAACACAGCAGTCACAAGAGGAAGGAACATTTACATCTTAGTTAAAGTCTTAGGAATCTCTCTTTAAAAACAAGCCCCGTGATGTATTAGCAGCAATCTTCCTGATTAGTATCTCAATAGTGAGCTGCTTTTGTAAGTTAAAAGTGATAGCACAGGTCAAGCAGAACCACTGTGCAAGCAACTTGGTCGTTGGCAAATCTGACTTTCCGCTGCAGTATAAAGGTGGTTTATTTCTTGGTTCAGACAATTAATGTGCTTCCAATGCTTCCAAGTTTAAAAACTTGTTGAAAAAAACAAGGATAAACATCTTTCTCCTATGCCACAATTCCCTTTGTTTCAAATATACACTACCACTTCCACATCAGCATTGTTTAATTCCCACTTTTCAGATTAAATTAAAAGACATGAGGAGGAACAGTTTCTGACAGGACGCCTACAGATGTACCTGGGAGAGGGAATGATAACAGAAACAAGCTGGAACAAACTTTGAGAAGCTTATTGCTAAAAACTGCACCTAGACAGAAAAACTTGAGACCTTTGCCAAGGCAATTTAAGCAGATTTTTGTATTAAATAATACAGTATTTAAGTTTTGTTTACGATTTGCAATCTGCATCATCAACAAAGCTCTGATATGGTTTAACACCGTTTGAACACTTATGAGCAACTCCCAGTACTACCAAGACCCCAGAGCAGCAAAGGGCAGTCTCTACAGCAACTAAGGAAAACCTGGACAAAAGAAATCCACTCAATTTCAAAAAGTAGCTTACAGAAACAAGAAACGCTACAACTCATTAAATGGCCTGACAGCCACATTACCCCAAACCAGCAGAGATTTACTACCCTGGCAGCCCACTATGGCTTAGATTAATAGCCTACAACTATGCATACATTTGAACAGCCAGCTCTAATCAAGCCTTCAGCATCAACAATCCCTGCTCAACCATACAACAGTATTTTACACGCAGATATGAGTGGACAGCATGGATGTCCCAAGGCTCCAGTAAAAAGATGATGGGGCAGTGGAAGAAAAGAATTAACTTGGCAGTTACTCCAAACGTTTAGAAACCTTCAAGCGTAACAAATGAAGAGTAAAGAGATTCCTAGAATTCCAAAGATTGTTAACAGATCTCGCAGGACAGCCAGAAGCATGACAGCACGACAATCATATTTTTATCACCTATTCACAGATAGTTAAGACTTTCAGATTTCATTGTCTTAAAAGTAAACATGCCAGTTCTGTTTTAAACAGTGTTCATATTCTCTGTGACATGTAAAATACTGCTGCTATTTTAATTCTCTAATAAGACTCTCCCACTCTCTTTGAACCCCCCCTTCTTGGCTTGGGCACTTGCACCCCACTCTCTCTTTAATCCCCGTAATTTTTAGCATGCTATTTTGGATGTCAACACTTCCGCTGTTTCCCTGTATAAAATGTAACATTATCAGTAAATGTTCATGAGTAGTAATCTGCATGTCACACTTTCACTGCAGAAGTGACTGAACCAAAACTTTACTAATCCCAAATTAAATAGAAAATATCATGGTTCTTAATTTATATCTCATCTGACATTGAAATTCATAAAAAATAGCATCAGTTCAGTCATCCACAGCAAGTTTTTCTTAAGCCATATTTACAATACTCTGGGAAGTTTCTTCCTTCCTTCTGTTTTAATAAAAGGGAAATACCGATATTCCTTGTAGGTTTTCATCCACCAACACTGAAGCATCAGGTATCTACTTCAAGTCTTCAAAAAGGACAGATAAGGAGGCCAAGACTATCTTTCAACTTTCTACGATTGAACTATATAGAGTCTTCAAGTCTCACAACATTGTGTAATGAAGATACATGTGCCAGCCTCTTTCTGTGGCATTCCTTCACAGGCTCTCTTGTCAACTCTTTTTGCAATATTATCTAAACAAGTGACAGCAAAATGCTTTATTTTTATAAATACATTTTCAACTTAATGATTTAACCTGATTACCTCCATCACTATATTACTCATAATATATAAGGGACCAGAAGCACGGAATTATTGAGACTGGAAAAGAACTCTGAGAGACACCCAGCCCAGCCCATGAACCTAACATCACCATAATCAGCCAGCCAGGGCACCACAGGCCACAGCCAGGCTGTCCTTAAACACCTCCAGGGATGCAGACTCCACCACTGCCCTGGGCAGTTCAGTCCGGTCCAGGCTCTGATCACCCTTTCCATGAAGAAGAGCTTCTTAACATCCAGCCTAACCCTCCCCTGGTGCAGCTTCAGGCCCTGCCCTCTCATCCTGGCACTAGTTGCCTGGGAGAAGAGCCCAACCCCCTCCTGACTACAAACTCCCTTCGGGAATTGCAGAGAGGGAGAAGGTCCCCTCGGAGTCTCCTCTTCTCCAGGCTAAACAACCCCAGCTCCCTCAGTTTCTTGATCTGACTTTCCCCCTAGTCCCTTCCCCAACCTCATTGCTCCTCTGGACCCTCTCCAGCCCCACAATCTCTTTCTTGAATAAGGGGCCAAGAACTGCCCACACTACTCAAGGGGAGGTGTCAACAGTGCTAAGTACAGGGAGAGAATGACTTTCCTAGTCCTGCTGGCCACACTATTGCTGATACAAGCTGATACAAGCTGTGCCACCTGGGAACCCTGTTGGCTCCTGTTCAGCTGGTTGTCAACCAGTACTCCCAGGTCCCTCTCTGCCAGGCCACCCTCCAGCCACCCATTGCCCAGTCTGTAGCTCTGCATGGGGTTACTGTGGTTAATTATCTTCTGACTTGTTTTTTTAACCATAGTAATAAGTCGAGACTTTCAAAGATTTGAATTCTGAAATACAGAAGATAAACCAAAAAATTTATGACCAATGATCTCTGCAATTCACAGAACTCACAGACACCTATGGAACCACAGACTCTGGACATTTAATGCGAGCTCTTATATAGTTATTTATAGTGGGGGGTGAGGGGAGGAACCCAAACCAGACAAAACCAAACAAAACAACTCCCTACATATTTCAGATACTCAGGTCTCTGGTGTCACAAGTTTTTCATTCCTAACCTCATCTCAGACGTTAGTGACTCTTCCACTGTGCAAATCCCTTAAAAACTGCTGTATCAATTTTAGACATTTTCTCCTGAAGGATTTTCACTTCATGTGGGTAACTTTCTAGGCTTTTCTCTTTCTAATTAACATAATTTGCACTTGGTTTTGATTTTTCTCTGGAGAACACTGCAAGCAAGACACACCAGCCATGCAACTTTTGCAGACATTTTCTAGGATACCCAGCTGTTTCAATATCGGTAGGAAGTTGAACAAAAACAACAGAAGACTTGGTACTGTAGAACCAAACATTGCAAGACAGGTCAAGTGCAGTGGATAACTATAGCAAATATATCCCCAAGGAAATAATTTGTGACAGTTGGAGCTTGCAGAGAAGGACTTTGCTCAAGTCAATTCCTGTCCGTGAAATCTGCTCTAATGGTCTCACTCCTGAGGTATCAAAGTCTCAAATTTTGCAAACTGAAACAACTGCTCTGAATTCACCAATGTTGTAGTTTCTTACACTGCATCAGTTGTATTACTTAATATTTACAGAACATTCTAGTGACTTCTTGAGGGAAATCCCATCATTCGCATTTGTGCACAGCTAACTCCTCAGCTGCTAGCACAGAACAAAGCTGACTAGGCTTTTAGAAGTGTGCCCTACTTTTGGATCCTTCCAAACAGAGATCCCATAGTCCATGAATTTATGACAAGAAGCAGAAAACGGACTGTCAGCATGAGTCCCTGGACTGTCAAGCTAAGTCAGTCTGCTCCTGTCAAAGACTACAGTCCCACAAGTCTTCCCCTTGACTGTTTCCTTTTCCTCTGCACTTTCAGGTTGTAGAGTCAGTATTTTCTCCATTAGCTTTGGTGCCTGCTAAATCTCTCCTGAAAGCTGAGAGCTAAATACTGAAATTGTGCTTTCACAAACAAACACTCAAACTATTCTGAATAGTCTGTGCCAGTGATAAACAGCAATAAACAGTGATCCTACACTTCTGTTACAGGTACACAATTACACTTTCAAACAAAAAAATCCCCAAACTATACATCTTGACCTGTCATTAGAACTTTCTGAAGTATATACCATCTAAATGAGAGTTCATGGAACTGATTTATCTACTACTATGTGCTACAATAAAGAAAACTGTAAGAGAAGTAGAAAACTGAAATCACAATTCAGGGACAGTCCGTTATCTTCCCAGTTTTCTGTACAAGTTCAAAATTGATTAATTTGTTCCACTTCACCTTTCATGATATTTTTTACTGTTATAAAACCTGAAACAAGTTTCTCAGTAGAAAAGTAGAGGAGATATATTTGTACAACACATCAATCTGGTAAATGCACATAAAAATTAAAACAAAACCAACAGATGAGACTAATGAAACTTCTCTACAACTGACGTTTTTCCTCCTGGTTCTAATGTCTGACTTCAGAAACGCAGAAGTTTTATAATGAGAAGACACACACCCTCAACTCATGAATGGGGGATCTTTCGAGGTCCCTTCTGATCCCTAATGATTCTATGTCTTTGCCTTTCATCACTCACTGAAGTAAATCATATAGGTATTAGATATAGGTATAATACCTACCTATTCCTATACAAATTTTATATAGGTATTACGTAAAATTGCACTGAACATTAAGGACACAATCAAAAAAAGTTATTGAGCAATGCTTTGAGGAATCAATCACACACCCAACTCTTTAAACAAATAGCTAAAGATTTAGTTTGTACAACTCCTACATACCAACGACGCACACGTTTACATGCATTACACTAACCCACCTGATAAATCTAAGGAAAACATCATACTTTATTAGTCACAAAATTTAGAACTCAGTCATCAGGTACTTCTAATTCAGAAAGAACAAACTCAGTGTCCCAAAATAATCCTGATGACATCAACCTTAAACAGAACCATTTCTAGGCATGGTAGGTAAGTAATCATTGTTCACCTTCATTCCAGAAGAACCACAGTATTGACTCCTTTGGAACCAACTCATTAATAGTTTGAACTTTGTAAAAAACCACTGATGCCATCCAACTGAAGATCAAATGCTATTACATTCAAAACCCTAGAGCCAAATTTCCCATAATTAAGCTTAACTAAGAATGTAAGCTGTGTATTTGGCAGTTCCACTTTGGGTTACAGAATAAAGCTGTCAGTAAATAAGCCTTTAACAGTTTTATTATACTAATCCTTAAAAAAAAAAAAAAAGAACTGTAACACTCTGGGCATTGGGTACTTCTTAAATTCACATTTACAGAACTCAAAATATGAACTTCTGAGTGGAAGTGCTACTTTATAAATCCTTCAGCAAAATCATAATCCTGGATGCTGTCCTGACATGCAAGGACCACACAGACAGGTGGTTTCCTCTAGAAATGGAGTCACATCAGTAACCTAACACCAGTCCTATGTACAAGACTGCCCTGTTACACTCTATGATAATGAAGCATTGAAGAAAAGGGTTATAATTAACAAGTTATCCCAAGCAAAAATAATTTTTAAATGTGCCATAAATACAGGCATTCCCCATCAATGACAGAGTGAGCACAGCACGAAATATTTCTAGTGCTTTTGCCCCAAACTGGCAAGTCTGCTGCATGCCAAACCAGGCATCAAGACTTCAGCTGCTGCTCTGCAGACTCCAGAAGTTGTGTATGGTATGAATGCTAGTGAGGATGATTCTTGTTTTCCTCTGAAAAAAAGCCAGAAATGGAAATGAAAATGCAATGGAAGAGGAAAGGGAGAGTTTAGAACTAAATTATATGAAGAAAAGGTAATAACTGGAGAAACCAGAGTGATTTTTCACTCAAGCAATGATCAGAAGCAAGGTTAAGTGACTTTAAATTTCCTGCTTGTATAAAAAGCACAAATCAGTTCAAAGGGCAAGGCTACGATGACAGGAGTGCTAACTGGATATGAGGCTCAGTGCCAATATCAGCATTTCTATACGCTGCTGGGGAAGCTGCTACTGTCTGTACACAAAGTTTTTCAGATCAAATAGGTCAGACCAATAGGAACAGTAAAAAGTGAAAGCTGTGGCCCACTGGAAGAGATAAACTCTGTTTCCTCTCTACTGATGCAGGGTAGAAAGAGAGAAATGTGTTGTCTGATTCAGATATAAGAAATGTGATGAAAATTAAACTGGAAAGGTTATGAACATAGAAATGATTCTGACATAGTCTGGTACATCTACCTTTAGACAATAGGAAGAAGCTGCAGATTTTTTCAGACAAAACTCTGAACATTACAGTAAAGTCCCAGAGCCAAAGCAGCAACACAGCGCTGTACTGCAGTCACTCTAAGAAACAGGTTTATAAAAGGGGTGTCTTCTAAGAATCCTCATCCAGTCTCTAACCACACACATCCTTAGCATCTGACAGGTGGCAGGAACTCTAGTTACTCTGTATCTCATCTCTGCAAAGCGTGACAACACATGACCCTTCTCTTGCTTAGCAATCTGAGGAGATAAGACTCACTGAAATGCAAAAATACTTCTAAACATACCAAAACTTCACAGCAGCAAATTCTTAGAATGCACTGGAGCAGCACAGCTGGAAGACTTCAGGATGCAACAAGACACACCACCCATGCCTCACCACACCCCTAAATCCATGTAGCTCAATAATCTCAAGTTAAAACCTCTAGGTCTTCCTTCTCAGTTTCCCTGCTTCAGCTCAGGATATGGTTTTGGCACCCAAACCCCTTTACTCACTTATTTTACACAGCCTTTAACATCATTTGAGCTCTCCACAAGCCAGCTTAGTGAAGCAATGGCTTTCCCAGGGAAAAGATACCTCCCACTTTCAGCAGCAAAAAGCTCTAATGTGAGATTGTCACGTGCACATAAAACAGTAATCTCTCTTCACTGCCAAAATGAAGGCAATTTTTGATGAGTTACAGATTTTTAGAATCAAAATTATTCACAATTCTTATCATCAAGTGTTCAAAAGAAGAACCAGTTTGTACCTAAACAATCAGGCAGACAATACCTTCCAATAGTGCAGAGTTTTTAATACTGAGAGAAGGCACAGAAAGACATGAAAAACAAATGCACCTAAAAAAATCAGAGACATTTATTTACTGAATAAGCCAAATAACTACAGTGACTTTATCATTTCGTTTGTAAACAAAGCATACAAAACAATGGTCAATCTTTCAAACAATGTCAAAAAATTACTGCCCTCTTGAACAAGGGCTGTAAATCTGTTTACAGGCCAATTACAGCAGTCGTCGGGCAGTTCCGGTCAGAGTTTAATCTGTAGTGTTAGCAAGGCAGATCACAGAATCAGAAGAGCCACAGTTTCTGTTTTGTCCCCTCAAACCGAACTATTACAATGCAATTTAGGTCAGGTTATACCTTAAATCCATTTAAAAATTGGAAACTAATCACTACAGCAGCCATCAGTGACTTCTAGAGGAAACAAAACAACAGTCACCCAGGAACCTAAATATTTAGAAAAATGCATCAGATTTTCCAAGTCAGGTCTAAAATCTTTGCTTCCAAAAGCTGTAGATTTCTACAGCCTTAAAACAGAGCAACCATCTTATCCTTCTGACATAGCTGTTTACTAGAGTCACTCTGTTAAATAAAACAGTGCCATCCTACTCAATCTAAAGAAGGCATTTGAGAGGAGCTGTAGTTCTCCAGTCCCCTGAGTGTGCAAATCATTTCAGCAATGCAAGCAGAGAAATCTGTTCCAGCACTATCAAGGATACAAAGCCTATAACAACAAAATTTATTCTTGCAAAAGAAGTTTCATGTGTCCCACAGCCTGGGAAGTTTTAGGCAACCCACACATGGCTGGACTTAATCCACTACTTGCAGGAGGTTTGGAACTTGAACTAAAAGCTTCACATGCCCTTTTCCAGTTGATCAATCAGTTGTATCTGAGTCATCAATCAATGTATCTGAGATGCATTTTCAACCTGGAGTCAGATGACATTTTTTATTAGAAAACTTTACTCAGCTTTATCTAGAGAAGAATATTCAACAGAATCAGCGTTCATAACCTTTTTGAAATCTACATTTATTAAGATAGAGAACTCTTTCCAGATATTTGCTTAACGTTCACAGATTTGTAATAAGCTTGATTTAAAAAGTACTGAAAATCAGAGCCTACTATTTAGTGAGATTTATGAATGTCTTTGTGTTCCACTAATTCAAATCATTTTAAGTATGTGTCTACATTATTTCAAGATCAGTTCTGGAATTCTGATTACAAACAAGGGGTACTTCTTACAGAACTTTAACATGCTAAACTTAAAAAAACACCATACTTCTAATGCTTTCTTCCTCTAAACCTTAAACCATTCATATAGCTCTCAGGCACAGTATTCAGTGTAACTTTGAGTAACAAGTCTTGCAGCATCTTACCAATGTCCCTATGTTGCTTTTGGTTCTGCACACTGTACAGACATGGAGACTGTATGTTCAGGTAGACTGAACACATGCAATGCATTTCTGGATGCAGCCGGTGCAAATTCTACTTGCTAAATCAGAAAATTTCAGAAATAACCCTCAAGGAATAACCTAAAATAATGCCGCATGAATCCTTGATACCTGCAGTGACATAATGCTCAGAATATGCTTGACCTCTTAGGGGCTTCCCCAAGTACAGATCAAATGGAATTTGTTGTAAAGAAGTCATACAATAAGGCAAGTTATTTCTCCTGGTGTTATTTTTCCAAATAAAGATGAAAACACAGCTGTGTAAGAGGCTGAGCTGAAGTGACAGCAAGCTTAAATTAAAGAAGTTGACAGACAAGCTCCAGCAAATCTTATTGCAACAGATTAAGTTACTATCCTCAGCTGTAGACGCTGCTCCAGTCAGAAGTCACTGATCCCAAAAGCAGAGTGGGCAGGAGGGAACATGTACTCATACTTCTGTCACTGCAGTGCTAGGCATATCATCTTAGTTTGGGTCAAATACTGCACTATGAACTGAAATGAGTGAGCAACAAGAACTCTTGTTAACTCTACAACTGATGAACTAGAGCTGAGGGGATGAGCAAAGAACATTAATAAAAGGAACATCAACAAATCTGGCAAGATTTCCAAGACTGTAGGCGCAATCTTAATTTCCTCTAAAGTAGCCAGAACCAGAAAGGCCACTTGTCACAAATCTACTCACGAAGTGCACAGCCTCACCAAAAATTGTCAGGAGTACAATGTGAACTGTTAAAACAACCAATAACCCAGTTTAACAGACACTGATCAGTCATGTTATGAACCTTATGGCTGAACACACAATTTCAAACAAGCTTTAAGAAATGAGTAACTGAGGTTTTGTATGGAATTTTAATTATCACATGAAGTCCAAACTACACGAATGTGCATAACAGCAAAGGAACAACATTAAATATCTTGCAAAGACTTGACAAGAGTGTGCACTTAAGAGGGAACACAAAGTCACCTATGTTTACTACCCAGTCACTTAGGCATGCAGTTGCATTCATTAAATATTTGTATAGAAAATATTGACAGAAAGAGTTCCTGTATGAGGTTCTCACCAACAGCAGTCAGAAACTAGCTTAGGGGATGAAGTATATATAAATTCAAGTTTGCAACTGTTTGGGTTTTTTTGTACTACAGAAAGTTATTTCAGATTTTAAAAAATGTATTAAGTAAAGTTCTTGTAATGTGTACCATGCAGTTATCACTCCCGTATTCTAGTTTTTATTAGGATTAAACACATACAACACATTTCATATGTGGCTTATAAATTGAGAGCCATCACTGATCAGCCACGGAAAAGACACTCAAGGCCTGAAGAAGAGCTTGTACAGAAAAGCACATGCTGAACATTATAACAGGGCCCTTCCAGGCTTCGCACACTGTCCACTGATCAAAACCGAGACATCACCACAGAATCCAAGATGAGACTAAACATGAGAGTTTTGTAGAGTTCGCAGTTACTGTGTCATTATTCTGTTTATGGATTATTCTGCTAACAGCTCACTGAGATTTTCCAGCTCTTTAATCCCCACACCTTTTTAAAAGCAAACAGCTTGCACCACACTTGCAGCCCAGTGTAGCACAGTAGCTGGTTGAGATAATCTACCTCATATTTAGAGAATAAATTTCAGTAAGGGCTAAAGCATGGTTTCTGTAAGGTTGGGGTAACAACAGAAATACCCTTCAGGGATTGGAGAGGAAGTCTGATAAGGAGAGGGTGAGGGAGCTGGGGGTATTTAGCCTAGAGGAGACTCGGGGTGGTGGTGGGGGTCCTTCTCCCTGTGTACAACTCCCTGAAGGGAAGCTGTAGTCAGGTGAGGGTCAGGCTCTTCTTCCAGGCAACTAGAGCCAGGACAAGAGGGCAGGACTAGGTTGGATATTAGGAAGCCCTTCCTCATAGAAAGGGTGGTCAGACCACAGACTGCCCAGGACAGTGGCAGAGTCCCCATCCCTGGAGGTGTTTAAGGACAGACTGGATGTGGCACTTAGTGCCATGGTCTAGCTGGTGGTGATGTTAGGTCATGGGCTGGGTTTAGTGATCTTAGAGGTCTTTTCCTGCCTCAGTAATTCTGTGATTCTGTGATAATTCTGTACTGAGTCAGATCAAAGGCCCATCAAACCCAAAAGTGGCAATGAGATATTTAAAGATAACTTATGCATCTAGAAGTTAAGCTGTTAAAGGACATCAGATTATACATCCCTGACTATCAGATTAAGCACCATTAAATATGTCTGTCAATGGATCTCCTGCTTGGGAATCTCTATAACCTCTTTTTTGTGAACATGCTGTTGTCCCCATAAACTCCTATGGCACTAAATACCTGTAGTTCAACGACAGTATGTAAAGGACCAGCTATTTTTATCCATTTCAAATCCATCACTTTAGTCAACTGCATTTGGAAGAGCCACAGGCTTCTTTGGCTTTTTTCCCCTAAAATTTCCTTTACACTCCCTTTCACTGGTAAGTCCCAGTCTTCCTTCTTGCAAGGCTCTACTTCTTGGTTGCTTTTATTGCCCTTCTCTGTTTAATTTGGTTCTGCTGTGCACCTCAGATAAATGCAGATTGGACCTGTATACAAGAGTGAAGACAGCATAGTTTTGCTGCAATATGATGTCTTCTATCATTTAATGCCTTTCCTGATACCCTTAGCATTTTGTTGGCTTTCTGGCTGCCACTCACACCACAGCAAGCATATTATGTTTAAAGACAGCTTTCTCAACAGTTCTACATAGACTGAGTCTGGTCCAATTTTATCACACTTCACTGACATCTACCTAATCATCTCATCACACATCTGCTAAAAACTATTTCCTGAGCTCCTAGCACTGAACTGCTCTGCTTTGTATACTAGTAGATAACAGTCCTCATTACATCCCATAAAAAGCTATGTTCCTGCTTAACTTCACTCTTACTAAAGAACAACTTTCCACTGAGATAAAATGGTTATCTTTGCTATACCAAACCTGTAATGAGAAGTGCACGAACACAAGCACCAGAAGATCTAAAAGAGAACCAGGATGGAACTTCAAAATGACAGAAATTATAAGTAGGGGTACTGTTTCACAAGCCAATACAACCTTAAGATCCAAGGAAGTAACACTATGAGAAATATTATAACCTTTTGTTTTCTCTTTAACAGACTATAGGGATGGTCTAATACCACAGAGTATTTTTTTCCATGTTCCCTATTTAGAGAAAGGATACTGAGAAGAACTGATAGAATGGCTTAGGTTGCCTAGTTCCAACCTCCCGCCATGGGCAGGGAAATCCCTCACCAGATCAGGTTGCCTAGAGCCCCATCAGACCTGGCTTTGAACACTTACCGGAAGGGGGCAGGCACAACCTCCCTGGGCAACCTGTTCCAGTGTCTCAGCACCCTCACAGGGAGGAATTTCTTCCTCAGATCTCATCTAAATCTCCTCTCTTTTAGCTTGAAACCATTTGCCCATGTCCTATTAGTAGAGTCCCTTGTAAAAGTCCCTCTCCACCTTTCCTGTAGCACTCTTCAGGCTCTGAAAGGCTGGTCTATGGTGTTCCCAGAGCCTCCAGGTGGAATAGTCCCAATTATTTCAGCCTGTCCCCACAGTAGACGTGACCCAGACTTCTGATCATCCTTGTGGTCTCCTCTGGACATGGCTCCAACAGCTCCATGTCCTTCTTACACTGAGGAGTCCAGAACTGGATGCATGACTCCAGGTGAGATCCCACAAGAGTTGGGGGTGGGGGGTGGAAATCACCTCCCTTGACCTGCTGGTGATACTTCTTGTGCTGCAGTCCCAGACACTGTCAGCTTTACAAGCTGCCCTCACACAATGCTATATCATCTACCAGCACTCTCAAGTCCTCCTTGGGACTGCTCCCAATCCATTCACCACTCAGCAAGTTATTTCTGCTGGGGAGTGCCCTAACCCAGGTGCAGGATCATGCACTTAGACTTGCTGAGCCTTATGTCATTTGCATGAGGTTCAACTTACATATATGAAAGTTTACAGAAGGAAAGAAACCAAGAAACCAAGGAAGAGAAAAGTTGTCAAAAACACATCAGCAAAAACATTAGAAGTCCATACTACATTTGCCAATGGAATCCTGGGGTGCATTAAGAAGAAGGCATCCAGTAGGCGAAGGGAGGTTCTCTTTTCCCTTCTACTCTGTCTTAGCAAGGCCATATGTGGAATATTGTGTCCGGTTCTGGGCTCCCTGGCTCAAGAGAGACAGAGATCCAATTGAGAGAATTCAGTGGAGGGCTGCAAGGTTGATTAGGGGACTAGAACACCTACCTTATGAGGAGAGACTGGGAGACCTGGGACCAGCTTGGAGAGGAGAAGGTTACAAGGGAATTTAATCACTGTCTGTAAATCCATGAGGGGTGGGTGTCAAGAAGAAAGGGACAATCTCTTTTCCCTTGTGCCCTGTATTAGGACAAGGGGCAATGGGTGTAAGTTGGAGCACAGGAAGTTCCACCTCAGCACAAGGAGAAACTTCTTTACTGTAAAGGTCACAGAGCACTGGAACAGGCTGTTCAAGGAGGTTGTGGAGTCTCTTTCTCTGGAGACTTTCAAAACCCATCTGGATAGGTTCCTGTGTGACCTGTACTAGGTTCCGTAAGGTCCGTTCCAACCCTTAATGATCATTGTATCTGTGTGTAAATCAGGAAAGATCTAAGGAAAACTGATATATCAGGTGTATTAAAAAATGATCATATGACTGCTCCTCAAGAACAGTAAGGTAGTAGTCTGAACAAGACATTGTTATTAAAAAAAAAATAGAAGTTGAACCTAAAAATTACTTCATAAGCAATATGCTGCTTCAAAACATCCTATAATTAGATGCAGAGTTCTCTTTTTTAGTCAAGAAGAAATATACCTTCATGGCACTTCATTTTGATCTCTCCTTACTTGAAAATTGACAAAAGCCTGAAGACATTAATGACCTAAAAACAAGTCAACAGAACTAGTCTGGAATAGCTTTTCACCTGTTGTCTTAAACTAATCCTCAGAAGTTTTACTTTTTGGAAGAAAGATTAGTGACATATACTTTTCGGTTTTCTTGCTTTCCTTGGGATACAATTTCAGTCTTTCATCTTTACATCTTGCCTGACAAGTCAACGAAAAAAGTAGGTACGTAGGCTAAAAGGCAGAAAAGCATTTACCCAATGGTCGAATCCTTTGATTGCCGCTTTCCTCTTTCTACTCAAGTCAAGTAACTTGCCTCTTCAGAGTCTGGCTAACCCTCGTTAATCCTATCTGCTTCAAGTAACATGCTTTGTTAGGAAGTGCTTGATGACAACAGGTAAAGTGTTGACTGCAACACATATGAGATAGCTACTCTATAAGCAGCAAGAATAATAATCACATGATATAAAGATATATAGTAATTCAATAGAAAAAGCCTATAAATACAGAAATGACTTAGGCTCAAATGGATTTTATTGCTATTTAAACTTAAAAAAATAAGGATGTGAAGCAGACTATTCTACTGGTCAAAACCAGTACCACTGGGTTCGTAAGTCATTTAGCCAGCCCACTTGACAATGCTGAGATGATCAGCTTTGCCCTCACTTTAAGACACTGCACTAATTCCTGCCAGTAATTAGGATACTAATTTAGAACACATCTTGATTACCAGGAAAGAAATTAAATGGTGACAGCATAATCAAAATGGGAACAATGACGCTGGTTTTAATTATCCTACAATAATCTCCACCTAAAAATACAAATATCCAGTTCCATTTCAATTCTCTTAATTCCCCGTACTTGAAAACTCATATAGTGTTCAAACAAAAAGTAACTGCCACCACATAGCACTACAAGGCAATTCCATCACTGCTTGATCCTACAGGAACTGATGCTGAAGAAAGCACATGATATCCACTAATGCTGTATTCACCCACCAAGTTTGTTTGCTGACATCACATATCCTTCAGAAAAGATCTGCTCTCAGAAAACCAAGGATACACTTACATGAGAAGTACAACCAATATAAATCAAACCAATACAGTCCAAATCCTGATCTGTTTGAAATCTCTGGATGCTTAACCCAAGACAATGAGCTTTGTTGTCACAGGCTGAGAGAACATTCAGAAAACAGAACATACCACAGGAATTATCTCTTAGCCAATACAAGCCACATAGTTAGTTTCTAAGGCACACAATGCAGTTACCTGTAATAAGGCTTTTTTTCAAAAGCAACTTTAATTTTCTCAGCCAAAATGCTGCATTAATCCACAATTAGTCTACCTCAAGTTTCATTAAGGGTAGCTGACAAGTCAACAGCAATTTGATAAAACAAGAACAAAAAGGGTGACCACAAATTCTCAAGTACAACGCTGAAGGGACACTGCATGATCCAATACTACGGTCAAACTTCAGCTCTATGCACAGCGGTCCATAAAAACCCAACATGCCCTTTCTGCTGTGCAGAAGAATTTAACTCAGTACCACAGCTGCCATGCAGAAAAATATGCTTCCCTTACACAGAATTCTCCTTTGTGCCCCTGAAGACAAACATGCAAAGAAGTGATTATTAGAGAAGGCATTACTGAAGCACACTGCCTTCACTGACCATAGCTGTGAAGATCATAGCAGTGAAAAGAACACTTGGGTTTACATTTGAATATTCCAATGAGAGCTCGCTCCGATATCTCTGCCACACAAACTAAGACAGTGATCTGGCTTCAGGGAAAGGAATAGGTGATGGCAAAAATCAAGTGAACCTTTTTTTTCTCAGTAATGTTTTTACCTAACAGACCAGTTGGTAAATCAAACCAATTTTGGAGTTGGCTGAAAGCAAGGCTGCTTTCAGCCTTGAAAGTGAACATTTTAGGTTTCGTTGATCTTGTAATACACTTATTAAACACAAGTCACTCCTATGCCACCACACTGCTAACAGCTCACACATACATCCCTGGCCATTGTTACACTGTTGAAGTGATTCTTGTAGGCACTAGTATATGCTGTACTCTTCTCACCATGTATGTCTGTACTTTGAACTCTGCCTCAACAGCACCAGTATCTAGGAAGAATAATTTATCAGCCCCTTCTTCTTGAATTTAAAAATAAACACCCTTGGAAACACTCTCAAAATGCATCCAGTCACCTCTCAACACTGCTGCCGGGTCAAAGAGCAGCTGCTGACATTGCATAGGCACTTCCCAGCTATTAAAGGCTTTTAGTTTTGCTGCTCATTTCAACTTTCTAGAGAGCTGTATGACCCTCTCCATAGTGAGTCTTGTGAATCATCTGTTATAGCCAAATAACCAAGTATGACTTTCCAACAGTTTCACTCTAAGATGAATCCTGACAGAAGACAAGAATGAAACTCGTGGTTTCTTCTTATTTTTCTTAAGAACTATCTTTATCCAAAATTTGTACCTATTATATCATGTACTTTGTTAGAAATTTGCAGGAAGTAAGTGTATTTTCTATGCTGATGAAGCATAGTGAATTCAGATAGTGAAATTTATGATTAACAGTCATGAGCTGCATTGTTACATCAACCAGCAAGCACCTTTTTCTGTAGTCCTAGGGAAGAAATTTCTCTTATTCTTTATAAGAGAACTACAGCCAAACAGAACATGGGCATGATGCAATAAGAAAATCACTTAAGGAAACTCAAAGCACTGAGGTGATCTTCATGGAACAGAAAATAATTACATGTATGTTAAAGCAATTACATTTTTGTAGCTAATTATTTGGTATGTTATAAGAAAGTAGAGAATCTAAATGCCATGCCACCTACTAGACGCCACAATCCACTAATAAGCACCCAAACTGCTCCACAATGAAAAGGGCACATTATAGGAGCTGCTCAAACATCTGGTACTCAACCTGAGTAGGAATTGGGCAAGCCAGACACGAATAAACATGAAGATCAGAGATTTCAGTCCTCAGAATTTCACACCATGTTAGAAAAAAAAAGAAGAATCCCTTTCATCTACTCTGTAGACACTGTCCCTGTAACAAGGAGACTTGGGTTCATATATAATCAGTCTGTACTTGATGATGCTTCTCGCCAGCCAGTCCCTGGGCTACATATCCTGTTCAAGCCCTCCCCTGTGCTCAGGAGTAACTGACTGCTGTCTGGACGCACCTCATACGAAAAGGCACCATGCCCCGGTAGTTAAAACACTCCCTCTGGAAATGGACATGGAATGTCTTAACTTAGAGAAATGAACAAGTGAGATAAAACAGCAGAAATATTAGAACCCCAATCTTAAAACTCCTAGGCAGTATGCAACCATTTACCAGCTCCAACACAAAGCAGTATCATATCCATGCACTGTAAAGACAAAAGTGTGCAAGACCAGGCCTTTGTGGCTTTCCTGCTTCACAGAAGCACTCCTTGTGCACAATTGCTATCTTTTTGCTTTCTGATCTGATGCAAGATCTGAGAGTTCCAGCATTTTCCTCTTCCCACACAGCTCTGTGTCCATGTGTAACCACAGATCCCTGCAGTATGAAACAAGACTTTGCTAACAGACACACAATTTATCACCTCTGGTTAAAATAAACCTCAACACAAGATTTTAAAATAATAGCCTAGTTATTTAATTATAATTTCTGTTTAGAATTTTCCTTCATACTTCAGACAGAACTGTGCTTGTCCACTGGCTATACTGGCAGAGTAGTTGTACAGCTCCCAGACAGAGAACTACACTAGAAAAATCATTTTGCCACCACACTGGATTTTTAAGTCACAGTTTAAACTGTTTCCACCGTGTTTTCCATTGCAGACACAGCAGCAAACCTTTTCAAACATACAAGTTCCTCTCTCTGCCCATTAATAAAAGCAAAACAATAGAACAGAATGTAATTAATATTTACAAAAGTTCTGAGGTTTCTGATGACTGACTAAAGCAGTAATTAGTGTTCTGAATACCGTAATGCCAAGCTTTTCTGCAACACTACCAGTCACACTAATAAAGTACCTTAAAAACACCCAAACCAGACAGACACAGACCATTAGGAGTTGGAAGAGACCTCCAGAGGTCACTGAATCCCCCTGCTCAAGCAGGATCAGAAAACCTAGAGCAGATCACTCACACAGGAGTGCATCCAGATGGGTCTTGAAAGTCTCCAGAGAAGGAGAATCTCCCTGGGCAGCCCATTCTAGTGCTCTGTCACCCTCACTGGGAGAAGTTGTTCTTCATGTTGGGGTGGAACTTTCTGTGCTCCAGCTTACACCCATTGCCCCTTGTCCTATCACAGTGTGCCAGTGAAAAGAGACTGTTGCTTTCTTCTTGACACCCAGCCTACATGGACTTCTAGACAGTGATTAATCTCCTTCCCAGATGGAAACAGTTGCTGGGACATTTAAGAATTTTAAATATAACATACCTAAGAAGTAGCAGAACTGCTGGAAATCTTAGCCATCAGCATTCTAAAAGCCTAGCACCATAAAAGGAATGCACTTCATCAAAAGTGCAAGCTGGAAAAAAAATGATAGCTGAAACAAAAGTTAGCATCAGTTATCACCCAGTCTTTGAGGAGACATCGAAACAGAATCTGCATCTAAAAATGCCACAGGATTTTTAAAGCCTGCAACTTCAAACCACAGCAAGAGATTTTAATTGAAAAGCAGCAAATGGAGGATTATAAAACACACATTTACATGGGAAAACACACTGATGCATACAAACTTCAGACTACTTTTAAGTTTTCTCTGTATGTGAGTACAAAGCCTACCCTCTATACTGCATTTTTAGTACTTCCACATCGCATACTGCTGTGGCAATGAAAACTGCCCATCAGCCCACAACAGTCCAAGTAACTCCTGCAGACTCCTAAGGCAGTCAAATCAATCTAGTGAGGAAACACTTTGTTTCACATTTCTAAGTTCAGATCTTCTGAAATGAAAGGTAATAAAAGATAAGTAAAACTACCTGAACACTCTCTCAGGAAAGAATTTCTTCCTAAGGTCCAATCTAATCTTCTCCTGATGTAACTTGAGGCCATTTCCCCTTGTCCTATCATTAGGAATTTGAGAGAAGAGACCAACACCAGCCTCACTACAACCTCCTTTTAGGGAGCTGTAGAGAGCAATAAGGTCTACTCTCAGCCTCCTCTTCTCTAGTCTAAATAACTCCAGTTCCCCCAGTTGCTCCTCATAGGGCCTGTTTTCCAGACCTCTCCCCAGCCCTGCTGACCTTCTCTGGACCAGCTCCAGCACAGTATATGTCCTTATACTGTGGCACCCAAAACTGGACCCAATTTCAAGATAAGAATCTCATGAATGCACCTCCCCACTCCTGCCAGTTATACTGTTCCTGATACAGGCCAGGATGCCATTGGAAGGAAGGGTGTAAAATGTTAAAGAACTCCTTTGAGTAGAGCTAAGTGCTCATGCATTGCTTATCTCTGTATGACTACTAACAGTACTGCCAATTATACTTAATGCTCTGGTTGACAAAATGCCAACTACAATACTGACCATTAGTAAAGCTTTATAACCTGTGAAATACTGGTGTTTTTAATTTATTGATTTTTTTATTGTGGCATGCTGGACCGTAGTTCATATAGGTATAACCCAGTGATTGTGAAGTGTTGGACACACAGGTTTGTAATAATAGTTCTAAAATTACTGTTCAGGGCATAGCTTAAAACCAAATGACTGCAGGCTCAGGTGCCTAAAAAAAATGCAAAGGTTTTGACACCTTGAGAAAAACATCTCAATCCTCCACAAGGACAGGTAAGTGGCTTGCAGGATCAAGAAGCTGTGCAGTGAAGCAGCAGACACTTGGAAATTGACCGCTACCAATCACTTCTCAGAAGTTTGTTTGCAGCTGTCAAGACACCATCACTTACACATAAGCCAAGCATTTTGCTCTAGTAAGTGAGCTATGGAGCACTTTCTCATGGAAAGGGTGATCAGAACTGGAATGGACTACCCAAGAACGTAGTGGAGTCTCCATCCCTGGAAGCATTTAGGACAGACTGGACTGGCACCTTGTGCCCTGGTCTAGTTGATTGTGGTGATGTTAGGTCACAGGCTGGACTTGATGATCTTAGGTCTTTTCCAGCCCAATAATTCAGTGATTCTGAACTAGTGCATGCCTTAACTTCATTACAGAGGCTTTAAGAATTATCTTTAAAAAGAAAAACACGACATTTACCCCTGTGACAGTCCTCGTTAAGTGCTTTTCGGGGATCTGTCCCACATGATGCATCTAAAAATAGGATTGTTTCATACGGATCTTTTTTCTCAGTATCAGTGTTTTTGAAAAAGGTCAAACACAAGTTCATTTTCTCGTGCAGTCTGTGTAAGCCAGGCTTCGTAAGAAAGCTCAGTGCTCCTCGGGGCTTGCCGGCAGAGTCTCTACCGCAGCGCAGCACGAGAAAACTCAACTCAGCAAAGCACAAGAACGTAATGGGAACAGCCTTTCTGAAACGGAGCTTCTCCGGGCCGCTCTGTGGTGAGCTACTGCCGGTACAAACACTGTAAGCGGCTCATGCTCAGCCCCGTTTAATTCACCCCTGCAAAGCTCCACGAACGAGCACCGGGCGATCCCTGCAGCACCCTCTCCCAACACAGACCCGGGGCCGCACAAATGCACCCAAGAGGGAAGGAGCCTCAAGTTTCCCCTCGCTGAACCCCATCTCACGCTCGACAACCCACACTGGAGGCGGATTCCTACAACTTCAAGACTCGACCTAGCAGTGCCGTCCCGGGCGGCAGCCCCGCGACTGGAGGGGCCCGCAGGGGCGGCACCAGGAGGCGGAGGGGCCGCCTCCGTTCGACACCCGCCCTACCCGCTCTCGGCAGCGGCTCAGGCCCCTGTAGCTGCCGCAGCGAGGGCCGCCCCTCCCGGCAGCGGCACAAGGTCCGGCGCGGATCGCCGAGGGCCGCCAAGCTCGGCTCTGCCCCTCTTGGCCACAGGCCGTCCGACCCCCAGGGCCTGCACGCTGGCTGTGGCGGCTCCCCGGGAGTCCAGCCCGGGGTTCAGCGGCGGGACCTGTTGCTCGCACGCCGAGCGCGGAATCGGACCCCACACTCACCGTCCGCTCCCGCCGCTCACACACTCCGGCCCA
>VZRI01000219.1:693061-747501 GCA_013397515.1 Upupa epops
CGCGCTCGCCTGGCCGTGACGCGCAGGCGCGGGGCCGCCCCCGCAGCCGCCCCGGCCTCTCCACCGGGCAGGGGCTACTGGACAGGTCCGCCCTCTGCTGGCCGGGCGCGGTGGTACCGCCCCCACAGCCGCGGTGGGGCTGTCGCTGGGGCCGGGGAAGGCACGGGAGCCGCAGTGCTGCCTCCACGGTTGCAACCCCCGCTGTCAGGTCCTGGTTCTGCGGCGGGCCATTCTGATTTCTTGTGGGAAAACTGTCATCTGAATCTTCTTTGGGAGGGTGGCGGGATGCTGAGGTACGGAAGATGCCCAGAACTCGGTGTCTGGGAACAATGAAGCAAACAGGGCATTAAAAGTAGTTTTCCAGGGCTTTTATATCCATGTCTGTGTTTTACAGAGCCAGGGACTTTTATCTTCAGCCCGGCAGCTTAGTCTGAGCTAAAACCTGCATTCCCAGCCCTTTTTTTTCAGGCTATCATGCCTAGATCATTGCCCGAGGCATTAGAAGAAATGCTCCAAGTAAGGAGACCAGAAGAAAAATGCTTCTTGGGTCATTGAAAAGTCCTAAACAGATGCCTGCTTAGGTCCAGCTCCCCTTGTTTAACCATTGACACGTCTGTATCGTTTGCCTCTGTACCATCCTCCACAGTGAAATCCAGGCACAGGATTTCAGCTTCCCATATTTTCTCCTTGTCCTTTGCCTCTGTTCCAGCATCAAACACTGTTCTATCCTACAAGCGCCCAGAACAGATCCTGAGACTTCCTTTCCTGGCCAGATGACCTGACACTGATGCCTGTCCTGCCCAGCTACCTGCAGATGGAACTCTGAAAACATTCTGCCTGTTCACACCGCGGCTGGAACTTCCTGGGAATGTCCGTTTGCTGCATTCGGGACAGCAATGACCTGTGACTGAAATAACCAGCTACTTCTGTTCTGACCAGTGGTGGGGGTTTGTCTATCCAGTGAGCAGAACTGCAGCACTGCAGGAAATGCAAATGTCATGGAATCATAGAATTGCTTAGGTTGGGAAAGACTTCACTAAAGTATGTTCCTAAGCTCCCTATCTACAAGACTTTTAAATAGATCCAGGGATCTACCTGGGCAGCCTGTTCTAACACCTAGTGATCCTTCTGATGAAGTTTTTCCTAATGTTAAATCTAAACCTACCCCGGTGTGTAGATGAGTACAGAATTATTCACTTGGGAAATAAAAATGGAAAACATGGCACTGGTAATTCATGGCAGAGCAGCATCGAGTGTGGCTCTTTGTTGAGAACAGTGAAAGTCCATATTAAGTTTTCCTTCTACAAACCACTTTGGCAAAGGATCTGAGAACCAGACAGGAATTTTTCAAAACATAATACTTGCCTAGAGGGTATAATGGCTGAAAGATTAGTAGCTTGGCTGTTCACTTTTGTCATCTTTATCCAAACTGATCACTAGTTTTCTGTCTTTTCCACATCTAAGGTTGTGATAATCAGACACAAATCCCCACAAATTCTGATTACAGTTTTCCTCAACAGACAGTGTTTATCAGCCCTCTCACAGGAAATCTCACTGCCTCCAGTTTGCATATTGCTTGGCAGCCAGTTGCGGAACTAGGATAAGGGAATTCTCTTCAAAGTGTCACACAGCAGAGAAGGATACGTGCCAGCTCTGCAGTCTCTGTTTCTCTCCTTCTCTTATACTGTAGCTAAGGTTTTAATCTTTTGTCAAAAGGGGTTTCCAGACCAGACTGACTAAGCTTGCACTATCTCCTGAATATATCTGCTTAAAGATCTGTGTTTCTTTGGTAACCAATCTCCTCCCTCTGGCTTTTACAAACCCTAATATTAGCCCTTGCCCAGCTGGCAAATCCATAAGACGCTTGAATGAGGTGTGCTTGGCTAATTCTACCCAAGAGATTTAAATATTCTGCCAAGCCTAGAAGCTGTCGTATCTGAAAATATCCCACCACAGAGCACACAATGAGCAGCGCTATTTGTAAAGACCCAGATCGATCACATTCCTGTTTTGAATCATTGTGTTAGCAGTGTGAATGGACAGATCTGAAGGTTCATTTTGCCACGTAAGTGCTGTGGCTACACCGAGAACATGACGACAGTTGTGAGAAAACCCAACATTTTTGTTTGAATTTATCAAAACCTGCAAACTGAAAAGAATAGACAGAGAGAAAGAAGGTGAATGGGAAGATGAGGAAGGACAGTGGATAGGTGATAGGGAAGATCAAGGCTTTTAGTCTTCCTTAGTTGATTAGTCTTTCATACAAGGATCTACTACAACAGCTCTTACAGGAAATGAGAAAATGAGTTAGCAAAGTACTATAAATCCTGCTGTTCCATCTCTTGTTCAGTTTTCAATTGCTATCTTTAAGCAGAAAGGAACAGAAAGGAAATATCCACATGATAACTCTTGAGAGCTTGTAACTTAGAACATATTGATTTTAGACAAGATTCCTCTATGATTTTACTCTTAGGGACTATGGGCACATTAGAGCTTGCTTGCAGCCACACAACCGTTGTATTTAGGCAACTTTATTACTGAAGAACCTTCTTTTTAATTCTGATCCATCATTGCTCAGATGAACTAAAACCCCGTTAATCTTTGATTAATTTATATGGACATTAATTATTATTACTGTTCACCAGAAAAGTGCTGATATAACAGTTGATCACTCTAAGTCTGGCTTAAAGTAATAAAAAAAAATCATGATTTAAACTGAAGCATCAGCTCACACAGCACAAAATGTTTTCTTTGAAACCATTGCCCTCTGGAGGGGGAATGAGAAATCACGGAAGGATTAGGAAAAAAGTTCCCTTTTAGGTCACTACATAATGGAATCTATGCTTTAGAGTTCTGTGCAAAAAGGAATGCTCGGTCAGAAGAGCTACAGTGCTTATGTCAGGGAAGGCTAGAGTAGAAGTAATCTCCATCTGTCCACCCCATTCCTTCCCTCCCCTTTATCTGTAAAGTCTTTATCTCTGAACTCACTGTTCATTGTACAACAGATGTACTTTCTCTTCCAACTTCATCTTGGATCCCTTCCGAGCTGCTGTCATTCCTCGTTATTTGACAAAGTACTTTTTATGCAATCCCTAAAGAATTCTTCCCTGCTTGGTATCACAGTCTGAGTTCCATCATCTATCTTGAACTTTCTGCTGGTTGTTTGGGTTTTTCATTAAACTTTTTTTTTGTGTTTAAATTGATTACTTGGATTATCCTTTCCTTCTTTATTTTCATTCTTGTAAGGTTTTGAGAGTATCTTATTATCATTCTACTTTTGTGCCCACTATCTATTCAAATAGATTTTTTCCCCCTTTCTCTGAAAAGTCCACAAGAAATTTTCCCTTGGCCTTTAGATATTAGCTTATATTTGGGACAGTCACTTTTAAATGTCACCTCTAACTGAATATGAATAAAAGTGAGTTCCAACCTTCTCAGACTTGCCTTGCATATTCTCCCTTTGTTGAGGTGGAAATGACAACATTTCAGAGGTCTTTCCAGTCTGATTTATAGCAATCTGCTATCTCCAGATTAGTGATTGTTTTAACCCTAAGTAGAACAGATGTTTCAACCACCTCAAAGAATGTGATAACAGCACTAGTCTGCCTGCAGGGCTTGCTGTGTGAGTGCAAGATACTAAAGTGCAGAAGTTAAACTGTGCTTGAAGCATGAAATTTTTCTCTTCTGGCCTCCACAATCCAGCAATAGGAACCATGACTTTTGAGATTAATACAGCAATCCAATTTCATTTCAGCCTTTCTTGAAGGACAACAAATACCAAGGATTTAAATATAGTCATGTTTTATTCCTTGATAGCATCTAGAGCTGCTCTTACTTCCTGTCCTATAGCTGCATTTTGCATTTATGTTCATTTGGCTGGATGAAACGTGTTCCTCTCTAGCTTCTAGTGTCTTCTGCCACTCCCTAATCCTTCCGGTCTGAAATCGCACAATGCCATGTAAGGTCATAGTATTTACAAGTAGCGTGGTAAACCCACCAGTAGTTCAGCTGTAGATAAAGGTTAATCTCCAGAAGAGAACTCTTAAATCTGGGAGTATTGCTCATCTCTCAACAAGGGATCTTAAGCCTAGCATTAGGAATGATTCCCAGAAGAAGGGTGCCCCACATTAAAGGTGGAAGTGAAGTTGTTAGTGTAACAGTTTAAGGTGCAGTTTTTAGTCCAGAAAAATAAGGGTAACTAAAATTTGCCACTGCTTTCTTTTCCCCTATTAGGTTATATGTAAATTAGTGATTGCTCAACTGGTTCTTTACACATTTGCTGCTGCTTGTTCTTTCATCACATGCACAGATCGAGAGTGCCATGGCACTGAGGAAATTCAGGTGTGGCATCCACTCCCTTTATAGACATCCATGCTGATCCCAAATGATGTTTCTGTATTCCTTACAGACAGGAGACACCGATTGCTGTCTATTACCACCTCTTTCAGACTTAAGAATTGATCTATGCAAATGAATGATAGCACCAAAGTACAGTTGTCACATAAGCAAAGCCAGCAAACTAAATTACCTTTCCCAAGTAAACCATAGCAGCTACACTGTCATCTTTAAGGAGGAAAGTCATTATTGTCATACTACCAGAACAATCATTTCTGCATATCTATCTGGAGCTATATGGATGGTCTTCATGGTCCTTGAACAAAGCTATAAGCCTCAGTGCCAATTCTACACCAATCTGCATCTTGACAGAAAGTTGCAAAATCTGTTTTGGAATATATTGCAGGAATGTTATCTGGCAGTATTTCCTGAAGAGCTTAGTCAAACATATTATGCTTGGTAATTCCACTGCTTGTAGGATCTTCAATGACTGCCATTCTCCCAGCAGTTATTTTTTTCAGAGGAATTGTATTGGCTAGTTGAGCCAACGCCGCATTCCAGCCTGCTGAATCAGCTGGTGTAAGACTGTTTTGGTATGTAACCCAGCAAGCATCCACGCTGAGTTATTTTTCTTTGCTCCAGGCACAGCAATTAAGAGGTAATTCTTACTGCATTTGCAATGCAGGCAATTCCGGCTTCTTCCCACTGTTGTAGTCGGGGAAACACAATACACAAGTTGCTTACTCTTTGCAGCATTGACAGAGAGCATTTTAGACTGGATTCCAGTAAACTGAGGTTGAATAGTAGCCCATTTGCATGGCACAGCAGTCCTTTGTCACAGCCTCTCTCTTCAAGATCTGTCAGCTTGGCCACAGGTTGGGACACTGCATGTAACTATTTTTGGCAGCACATAGTACAATCTTAGATGGATCCAGATTTCTGCAGGTAAAAGACTAATATCTACCTGTCCAGTCAGGAGGAGAAACACAATGCTCAAGAGCTCTAGTTGCTATAGTGCTGCATTGCCACGTTAATGACTTCAGAACAAGTGTCTTGAGCTGTAGTGGACGTTGTTGTCCACTCACCACAGCATAAAGTGTGTTTTATTTGGTGTATTTTGCTATTTCTTCCATCTTGACTCATCAGCCTGTCTTCTGTTGCAACAAACACACCTAACCGGGACAAATACAGTTTCTGCACAAAAAAATCCCACTCTGATAAGTCAAGAGAGTGTAATTTACTGCTATGTTGTTCCTCCTCTGAAAATCAGTCTTTTGAAAATGTGGTTGGACATGTGATCCCTCTGTTTTGATGGATAGTAACTTGTTCGTTGGATGTGGGTAATTTGTGGTTGCCTTACGTACTGGCATCATCACAGGTAGTGTGCAGTACTCCTCCAGACATGGCATTTGGCTTCCAAGAGAGGTATTCCTAATTAAATCCTTAAGTTACTGCATTCCAGTCTATGTTATCTAGTGTATCACAGAATTACTGAGGTTGGAAAAGACCTCTAAGATCATCAAGCCCAGCTCATGACCCTAACATCACCACAGCGGCCATGCCAAGGCACTATGGGCCACATCCAGTCTGTCCTTAAGCACCTCTAGGGATGGGGACTCCACCACTGCCCTGGGCAGTCCATTCCAGGCTCTGATCACCCTTTCCATGAGCAATGACTTCCTAACATCCAACCGACCCTCCCCTGGCAGCTTGAGGCCCTGCCCTCTTATCCGGTTGCTAGTTGCCTGGGAGAAGAGCCTGCCTCCCACCTGTCTATAACTTCTCTTGAGGTAGTTACAGAGAATGCTAAGGTCTGTCATCACATTGACACACACACACACACACNTCTCCTCCAGGCTAAACAACCCGAGCTCCACCAGCCTTTCATCAGACTTTCCCTCCAATCCCTTCCCCAGCCTTGTTGCTCCTCTGAATCTGCTCCAGCCCCTCAATCTCCTTCTTGAAGTGAGAGACCCACAACTGCCCCCAGTACTGGATGAGAGGCCTCACCAGTGCCCAGCAGAGGGGGAGAGAATCACACCCTTAGCCCTGCTGGCCACACTACTGCTGATACAAGGCAGGATGCAGCATATCTTGATATAAGTCATAGTTATTACCTCTGTGCTAGTAAAAATGGTTGCTCCTGGTGAATGCAGAGAACATTTGAATGCAGCATACTACCTCTCGGAATCTTCAAAATATGCTTTACCGTTTTCTAGCATTTTACAGTTGTAATTTTATGATCTTCACTGTAAGTATGTCTCATGTGAAGTCAGTGATTGTCAGAATCTGCAGCCAGATGCTAGCAAATCCTTATTCGCATAGATAAAGTGATACTTATTTTTGAAGTAATTTGTTTGTTCTTGTAGTGGACAACAGCACTTCATAAATTCTGGATCGTTCAAGTGCTTGCTGCCCCTTGAGCATAAAATATGCTGTACAATTTTCTCACGGACTACCTACAAGTTTCTTCCTTGTTAGCAATTGCTACTGTGCTCTTTTGATAAGCAATCTAGAAAAAATTCCAACACGGAAAATAACATTGGATTTTCCAATTAATTTGAATAGTATTTCACTCTTGTTCATGTTTTGGGTGATATCTAGAACTTGAATTTGCTGCCACTTGTTTCCTACTGCACTCTAGACTGGAATCTGATTACACAGGGGCTGCCCTCAAGGAGTGTTCAGTTAATTTATACTCCCAAGGAACATTAGATTGGCATTTGTCCCTGTGGAAGTTGTGAATTATGTATGTCCTCTGTGCTCATCGGGAGTAAGGCACAGCCTTCAGCTCCCATGCTTAGCCATGCTTGTGCAGAACTGCTGCTTCAAAACCTCAGTCAAATACTGCATACGCTGTCAGCACAGAGATCTCCCAGCAGCAGGAGGAAGGATCACAGAATCCTCATGGCTGGAAAGGACCTCCAGGATCATCAAGTCCAGCCCTCATCCCAGCATCTCCCTAACCCCTAGACCATGGCCTCAAGGGCTCTAGCTACTCGGTTTTTTTAAACACCTCCAGGGATGGTGATTCCACACTTCCCTGGACAGCCTGTTCCAGTGCCCAACCACTCTCTCAGGAAAGAACTTCTTCCTAAGACCCAATCTAAACCTCCTCTGATGCAGCTTGAGGCCATTTCCTCTCATTGTATCACTGGTAATTTTGGAGAAGAGACCAACACCAGCCTCACTACAACCTCCTTTTAGGTAGTAGCTGTAGAGAGCTATAAGGTCTCCTCTCAGCCTCCTCTTTTCTAGACTAAATAACCCCAGTTCTCTTAGCTGCTCCTCACAGGTCCTGTTTTCCAAACCCCTCCCCAGCCTCGTTGACTTTCTCTGGCCCCATTCCAGCACCTCAATGTCCTTCTTATATTGTGGTGCCCAAAACAGTACTTAAGGTGCAGTCTCCCAAGTGCAGAGTACAGGAGCATCATCACCTCCCTACTCCTGCTGGTGACACCATTCCTTATCCAGGCCAGGATGCCGTTGGCCTTCTTGGACACCTGGGCACCCTGCTGGTTCCTTTTCAGCCAGCTGTCAACCAACACTCTCAGATTCTTTTCTGCTGGGCAGCTCTCCAGCCACTCTTTCCCAAGCCTGTAGAGCTGCTGAGGGTTGTGATGGAAGCATATGACCAGGCAATTTGCTTTGTTAAAGCTCATCCTATTGGCCTTAGCCCATCACTCTAACCTGTCCCAACCCCTCTGCAGCACCTCCCTATGCTCAAGCAGCTTAATTTCACTTCATCTGCAAATTTACTGAGGGTGCAAGAGCAGAAGCAGATAGTTTACTTAATGCAAGATGATTTGTAATGCAGCAAATACCTTTGGACAGGAGTGCTGCTCAGCATTCCAACAGGTTAGCAATGTTTACAGAGTGTACACAACAACAGTAGGAAATTCGGATATAATGGCTCTTGATAGCACATGGCATGGCCTATCAATAGAGGTCTGGCTATCCTCATTCTACAAATGAAGGAGCTGAGGAACAAAGAGGAAAGTGGCTTGCCTACAGTCACCTAGAATTTCAATGGCAGAAATAAAACCTGTGTTGGCAGAGTTTTGTGCCCACTACCTGCTGTCGCCTGTCCTCCCACAGTGTTCTGCAAGTTGCTGGCATGAGAAACTTTCCTGACCCTGTCTAAAAGTGCCAGCTCTAGTCAGGTGTTACAGGGTGTCATGTGTCTACTTCTTTGCCCACTGCTGCTAATTACAAATCTCCTCCCTAAACAATGGTCTGTCACTGGGAAATGTTGATTCCTCTGCCAAGCATCAACATTTATTTGCTGTTGCTAGTTGTGAGCTAGCACAGAGGAATAGAAAGCTTGTATTTCGGTAATAGCTCATCATATAGTAGCAAGAGGCTATGGATGGAATAGAAGTCTGCAGGAGAATATCTTCTTCTCTTTGTACATCTTTTCAATGTTCCAACAGCATCTGATGTCCAGAATGATTTGCTTTATTTTATTCTTTCTTATTCCTAATCAGCTGGGATATTACTTGAAGCAGCCTACTCGACTTACTGCCACTGGTTTGATTTCCTGTGAAGAAACAGGATGAGCATGAGGAAAACGGCACACTACAGCCAGGAGCGAGAGAGGAAAAAGCACAAGGAGTCAAAACAGAGGAGAGGACAGAACAGATAAAAGCATTCACCAAGAACCACAAAGGAAGAAAGACCGACCGAGGACATTGAGTTGCCTTGGTGGGAAGTTCACTAACGGGGAGTCTACTACAATTTGTGCTCTGTATTCCAAACTGCCTTTTTTTCCAGTCTTACCTGTTCCGTTCTTCTTCAATCACTCCTATATGAAGTATGTGAGTACTGTCACCTACTTGTCCCACAGCAGAATACCCAAGAGGTGTCAAAAGCCTGTGCTTGACTGGTATCAGTTGACATGATATTGCTATACTTCTCAGCTGTCTGGAAGTATGCTAAGATAATTCCCATTCTTTACTGATAGAGATAGCAGCGAATCAGCAGGTTGAGGAGACTATAGCCTACAAGTCTAAGTAAACTGAGGGAGAACATAGATTGCCTTGATACTGCAAATTAGGGAACTGATAGTAGAATGTAAACTGGGAGAAGCAAGATCAGAAAATGAAGGGAAAGTGGAGGAAGAGATGCATAGGAGTGTGAATACATCTTTGGAGGAAGGTATTCCTTAAAAAGAGTAGAGCTAGAAAACAAATGGTCAGGAAAATTGATGAGAGGGAAAGCTGAAATGCTGTTCACAACTTCAGAAAAGGAACAATTAGACAAAGAGAAAGAAGCAAAGATGGTAACAGAAGGAAAACACTGGGAAATAAAACCAGATCATTTTCTTCCCTATAGAAAATACGTAACCACAAATTTAATACCTAAAACTAATTATGGAAGAGACTAGAAAAGAGTAATGGGGAACAAAGTCTGTCAGGGAAGTAACAAATAAATAGGCAGGTTCTCTTCTCTCAATGCAACAAATCCAAGTGCTGGATCTGTCAAGACATCTTTTTTTCCTGAATGATATTGTGATTGTAATGGGAGAAGACATGAAGCATGTGTGTTCTGTTTGTTTCACTGCTTCTCTAGTATTACAGTTTCCACAATAAAAATATCAAATCAAATAGTGTAGCACTAAGCCCCAGGAAAATGTCATTTGGATGATTGGCACTACGTGTATGTCACAGGCTATTAAAATGCAAGAAATTCATTTGAAATGAGAGCGTAACTAATCTAATGCTGATTCAATACTATGCCGTTATTTGTCTCTGTTAACGTGAGTGCTGAAATCAGTTCTTGAGCATGTACTAATTTATATCTCCTCATAGTCCACTTCTTTTTGTCAGTACACCCGTTTCTAAATGAATGCCAGCTAAGAGATGAAGAGGAAAAGAACATAATCAGATATTAAAAGTCATTAACACACCAAATTGCATCTGGAGAGAGGTTTTCAGACAGGTAGATGTAGAAACACAGAATCATTTTAGTTAGAAAATACTTCTATGATCGAGTCCAACCATTAATCCCACTGCTCTTTCTCCAAAATTACATTTTTCTAGTTCCCTTGCAATTTTTCTGCTGTACGTACACAGATTTGCCCTTCTCTCTGCTTCCCATGGCCAGGGAGATGGGAGCTCCTAACTGCAGAGGAAGATGTACATGCTGTACTGAGTGCCGGCCATGTATTTTGGTATTTTTCTTCTCACTGTGTATTTGGTATTTTTCTTCTCACTGTGTATGTGCCTCTGCACAGCTAAGAGCTGAGTTTTCTTGAGAGGGAACTAGAGAACCACCAATTCCTGTGCTGAGAAATGTTTGCTTGAAACAATGGAAATGGATTTAAATGATTAATCACTCAAGTTCCTTCCTAAGTGTGGCTATAAGATAACAGGTACCATCTGTTCTTCAGTGAAATTGCTGTACACGAGGGTCTCTTCAGAACTTCCTGAGGTATTTTTGCTCGGTTACAGCCTCCAGCCTGTCTGGCTGCTCACTGTAGCACTTCCTTCAACAACTTTCTGTCCTCTGGATCAAATGCCCTGGCCTTCTTTGCTTATTAGTTGTCAGTCCCTGTCTGGGTTTCAGCTGTGCCTGGTCTTTCCTTCTGGTTTCCCGTCCCCCCCCCCTGCCCCGTGCTGTAGAATTCAGAGCAGAAGAAGCATTTCAGAGCATAGCCCCAGCTGTGAGGGAGAGCTACACTGAACATGTAAGCAATAAGCTATTTATCAGGGCAATGGCCACCCAGCATCCTCATTCCCATTACCCTGGAATCCTGTAAAGTGTTTGATAAATGGAACTGTGAGTCCTTCAAAGCACACAAAGACTTGGACTTAAGAGACAGTAAAGGATACCAGTGCTGCTTCCTGATCTGCAAGCTTGAACTTTTGATATCTGTTCACCAGAGACTTGCATTTTTTGATGTGTTGTTCTGGCTGTGACACATGCCCGAAGCCTTGCACCTTGCATCACTTTTGAGATGGCTGGTCTGGGGCAAGGTGTGTGTGTCAGAAGATCCGTGAGCTGCAGCCACAAGTGGAATAGCTGTTGTTGCTGGACTGGTGGGGCAGTGAGCAATAGGTAACAGTGCAGCCAGTTCTTTGTGAGACCCCACCTGGAGTATTACATCCAGTTCTGGGCTCCCCAGTTCAAGAGGGACAGAGAACTGATTGAGGAAGTTCAATGGAGGGCTACAAGAGTGATTAAAGGACTGGAGCACCTACCTTATGAGGAAAGGCTGAGAGACCTGGGACTCTTCAGCTTGGAGAGGAGAAAGTTATGAGGGGACTTAATCACTGTCTATAAATCCATGAGGGCTGGGTGTCAAGAAGCAAGAGACAACCTCTTTTCACTGGTGCCCTATGATAGGAGAAGGGACAATGGGTGTAAATTGCAGCACAGCATGAGGAAAACCTTCATTGTGAAGGTCACAGAGCACCGTAATGAGCTGCCCAAGGAGGTTGTGGAATCTCCTTCTCTGGAGACTTTTAAGACCCTCTGGGTCTCCATCTTGAAAGAATGGATTCATGTGTGTGACCTGTCCTGTTTGAGCAGGGGCGGTTGGACTTGATGATCTCTAGAGGACCTTTCCAACCCCTAATGATCTGTGCCTGAAATGTTTGTCTGTGCTGTGGACAGACAGTTCCACAAACTTAATGGGGAAAAACCTACATAAAAAAGGGGAAACTAATTAAGCAGAATCAGTTTCAGACACTGAGTGCCTCCAGCTGATGATGGAAGAAGTGCTGGGTAGCAGGGTGCAGATCAGAGGCAAAGGAAATTGTCTTCCCTATGATGCCTTTATTCCACCGACATATTCCCTGATGGTTCCATATCTCTTACATCTTTCTGTTGGCTACTCAGAAAAAGGCCAGTTCAGTATTTGCAGTCAGAATCAATTTATCTGTCTATCTATCTATCTATCTATCTATCTATCTATCTATCTATCTATCTATCTATCTATCTATCTATCTATCTATCATCCTCTCTGTCTGTCTGTCTGTCTATCTGTCTACATGTGGGTAGCATGACTTGAAACGATGGGCCTAAAGGTGCATTCTGAAGTGCTTCTCCTGACTTTATGGTGTTAATGCTGGGACAAAGAAACAGTGCGAACAGAGTGTCAATAAACCAACCTTAAAGGAGGAAAAACACTGTATGGAAGCAGGAAATCTGTTCATGTTTGTTATTTACTCTTCAGTTAACTACTTCTCAGTGTTAACTCACCTGGAAAGTACATGTGAGATGGCTACTCTGACACTTTCCAAAGGGTTTGTTGTATTCCCTGGGAGCATGGGCACCTTGTGTGCTACCAGCATCACACTGGGCATTGGTGAACTGCTGATGGTCACTCAGCTAGGTCAGTTATTGATAGAAATAGGGTCCCCTCTTGGATTATTCTAAACAAAACAAATCAAAAGAGCCCATCAGCACTGACATTTCCCACAAGATCTCAGAGAGTATGCTACCTACACACTTCACAGTGGTTTGGCTTGGGGATGCTAGAACTTACGATGTGCTGAGTTGGTGATGAGGAAGGGGAATGTAGGGCAACAATATAGGAGCTTACATGACTGGCAGAAAGAAAAGAATAAGGATAAAAGAGGACTGGAAATCACTGGGCCTTGTGTAGTTCAAATCCTTGGATGTCTGACTGCTGTGGTCAGAAACCTCTCAAGTACCACTATTATCTTGAGTGTCTTTCAGCATAAACATGATGGGAGAGGCGCTTTGTTCTGACGGTTCACCAGCTTCATCAGTATTACTGTGATATTAAGGAGAGCTGATTATGAACCAGGACCCTACTAGATGCTGTGCAAACAGAGAACAGTAACGATGCCAGGTGATTTCTGGATAAGTCATGAAATTGTAAAGAGAGAAAGATGAGAAAAACCCAAGCGTGTATATGTGCAAGGAGACAAATATATAAAGTATGATCAAACTGCATTTTGTGTACCATTGTAAGGGCTTTGTTTTGATAGGCATCAGAGAAAGGGTGTCCCCTAAAAAGGCATTTGAGGGAGCATTAAATTTGTGGATACCTAGTAAAATCACCTCACAAGTGCGAGAACCTTTGCACAGAAGAAATCAAAGGCTTATTTAATCCTCTCTCATTTTAATGCAAATGAGTCTGTGATGAAGTGGTTTTCTTGGGTTGATTGGTTAGGGCAACTGCCTCCTTGGTAGTAAATGAGGTCTGATAAATACAGCAGGGATAAATCATAAAGTACCTTGCCAACAGAGACTGCTATCTAATTAACATTCTGCCTAAGTATCAACAATGCAGGCTTGAATTAATCAAAGCAAGAAGAAAGGATGTTGCAATTATCACAAATTGAGGTAATGAAACCCTATGAAAAACACTGTTGAGATACATCATGGAAAGAGAATTGGGGTATTTCAGATACACTGCAAGTGCAGTGCTGTAGGAGCACAGATTGTGGCCAATCTTGCAGGTCCTCTAGCCAGTGCTGGCTGTAAGTGACAGACAGGGCAGTTAAGCTGCCTACAAGGACACCAGGAGTTGCCAATGCAGGGGGACGCCTGGGAAAAGCTGTTTGCCATTTAGGCTAGGGTGTACTGATGATGAGGGCTAAAAACCTTAGTGACACAGAGCACAGAACCAGAAGTTTGCCTGAACAGTCCTAGCTGTTTCTGCAGAAAGTAATAGGGGCTGATAAGGAAGGGTGAAAACATTACCATCCTCCTTTACTCATTTGCAGCATTTTATGGACTCTTGCCTTTAAACCATGGGCCAAATGCATCTATAGGAGAAGATAAACATTATATGCATATATGTGTGTGGTACACACAGAATAAATGAATGGGGAATACCTGTTGAGCTGAAGGAGTTAAAAAGGAGTAACCACTGCAAGCAATTTTAGCTTGAACTTGCCAGATTTTTTCATTAGAGTGATTTCTTACCTGAACAAAATTGCTCTCGATAATGGGAGCAGAGGTAAAAGGAGCATATTCTCTTCAGCTAGGAAGTCTCAGATGTTCACCCTGGCTTGAACTCACTCTGGCTTGGCTCTTGAAACTTGTGCCCATCCACAGAGCAAAAATAAACATACAAGTTAAATGAAACAGAGATAAAAAGGTTTATATGCTAACAGCACCCCCTCCGCCTTGGTTACAAAACAACCATGGCCATTCCAGACAGGCTTTTTTATACCACTCAAGAGCAGAGCCTCTTCACCACTAAATGCACATTTTTTTAGAATGTGCCATCTCAGTTGCAGAGTGGAGCTTAGCAAGGCCTTCTCACAGCTCTTGACTCATTCTTTACTATTTCTTTAATCAAGAAAGGCCTGAGGCTTGGAAAAACCTCTCCCCTCCATCATTGCTGACACCCCAGTACATCACTTGAGTTCGGCTCTCACCAGCCATGGCAGCAACTCCTTTTCTTGGGATGCTGCTTTGAGCTGGGACAGAACTAATTCTGTTTAGGGATTTTGCTAGCTCGGTCTCTAAGTGACTGCAATTTGCACTGTCTGCTTCCACAAGTGATAAAAGTTGATGTTCACAGTTACTGACATGGGTTGGTTGGCAGAATGGCCAATGCTTACGCTTGCTCCTTTGGACACCAAGGACGGGTGACCTAAACTGATCATCAGTATTCCATCCCATCCCATGTACACCACACTGTATAAAGCTGGGAGACCACAAGGTCAAGCGTTCTTTCTTGCCCACTTTGCCTCTTCAACTTCTGGTGTCCGAGCAGGACTCTGGCTGTAGCACCTTTGAACTGAATCCAGTTAATGCAATTAATACAACGCAGTCAGCTCATGCTCAAACTTAGAACTAACAACCCAGAATGTGTGCATTACTCACCTAAAAGATGAGCTCTTCACCACTGAGGAGGCTACACGAGGCCGTATCACAACCAAAAGGGAGAACCCCCAGCTGCAGTCTCACTACTCTCAGTACTCAATTCACTGTCTTACGGAAGCTTCCTTGACACCCTAGTTTAATCTGACCTGTGGCTGCATATGGTAAGAGGTCTAGAAACTTCTCAACTGAGGCATTTCATGGGTTGAGGGCTGGCCTCATCTGTTCCCTCTGCCTCAGCTGAGCTGTGCACATGACTACAGCCCCAGGTGGTGGGCTGCTCAACACCCATATTGTGGCTTCAAGATTTAGCTCCTTCCTTTCAGCGGTCACCAACTTCAGGCCTTTATCAGGGCGGGTGTGCACCCGCCATACCGTGCCTGGAGGAATTTAAAAGATGTGTAGATCTTTTCAGACCTTTTTGAGCAATCCTTGCAATGCTTTTCATCTGCACCCCATAGCATGTCCTGCATTCCCAGGCAGTAACTTCTCATGGTCTGAAAGGTGGCTGTGAGAGACCTCCCTTTGCCTCCTGTTGATGGGCTCCACACCTGCGCAGGCACACTCCTGTGACAGCCCTGAGTGGGGACCAGCCAGGGCATCCCTGACTCCTTAACTGAGCTGTGCCCACCGCTGTGTCTCTGTATTCTCTGGTTTAGAGGAGATTGATGGGCTGATGAAATACCTGGGAGTAGCTGGGGCAGGATCCTATTTGGGTTTGCCCGTCTGCCATCTCTCTGGCTCCTTTGTGTGTGAGAGAAATTTTTATCACACCCCAGACAAAGAACTGCTATTTTCTCCAATTTTTTTTTCATTTCAATCTAACCCGAGCCACCAACTCTTAGAAATTACCAAGCTAATGCAGACAGCAGCAGCTGCAGGACTCCTTAGCAACACGGGCTGCCAGGAGCATATTAAATCCTGTCCTGTGCTCTGTTCTCTGGCTCATCACTGCATATTCAGCAAGGTGATTGGATTTGGCCAGTAGAGAGTAAATTACAGAAAGTCAGTCATGGATGTAGAGTGCCAGAGGACGAGTTTTATTTAGGTGGGCTGAAGTACCACTGCACTTGCATGTGTGCCTCTCTCCTCCTGAAAGACTGGCAGATCAGAAGATCTCAGGCCATTTGAATTTCCATTATGCAGTAACTTTAGTGATGAATAGCTACCTAGCACTGACACGGTGCAGGAAAGCATAGCACACACCGCCTGTAACCAGTGTTGGCCCTCCTTTGCTGCCTATGTGTTCCCGTGAGCTAGCTCCCTCAAGTGCAGCACATGCACCTACCGGGAGCTCTGCAGAGTCACGTCATGTCCCAGGAGTGCCACCAGTCTTCATCATGAACATGTCTGTTCCAGCAGCACCAGCATCTACAGGTGGATGAGGTTGCTACTAGGAAATATCAAGCCAAATTTTTATTTTACCGTGTCTCCATGTATGCACGAGGGCAGTCTTGCCTTGGGTGGGATTTATGAGGTCAGCTGGCAGTTCTCCAGAGTGATGCAAGAGCATCTTAAACCAAGAACACAGCACTGTCAGCACAGTGGGCAATCCCGCTGGCAATTAGCCACAAAGTAAGATGAGGCTTAGTAAGGTAAAGTATCACAGCAGAGCTGTCAAGCCAACTGAGCAGGTCTTTTCACAGTATAAAACAGATTCTCTGTTGAAGTAATCAATGCAGTCTCCATTATCAGATTAAATTAAGGGCAAGTAAATTAAAGGGAGATACCGGTTCACCAGGACCTGGAGCTGCAGGTGAATTGCTCAAAAATTGAGTGGAAGGAAGTTAAAAACCTGGGGAAACTCAGCACAGGAAAAGTAAAATGATGCACATGAGGAAAACGCTTCCCTGAACTGTGTTTTAGGATAACTACTATCGATTAAGAATGAGACTTTAAGGACGCCTGTATTTTAAAATCCATAAAAACACATTGGTCAGAAGCACTGAAGGAAGTTCTCTTGGAGCTCTCTAGGAATTAGAGAGCAAACAAAATCCATGATGTTGTAGTTCTATGAAGTAGTGATTGCATTTAATACTGTGTACAGTTCTGGGCTCCTTGTCTCAGACAGAATGTGGTAGAACTGAAGAGAGTACAGTGAGGAGCAACACGGATGATCCAATTTACACACCCTTGGAGATAGAATGAGCCCACAGAGGGCAACTTAGTGTAGGACTCTTAATCCAAATGATAGCTGGCTCTAAAACTATGGATGGCAAAGCAGGGGGTGCCTTCTCTGTGTTTTCTCCAATCCAAGCCCAGGAGGCATGAAACAGAACCAGGAGGTGGCAGATTCAGGACAAAACAGAGGAGAAGCTACTTCACACTGCTTCCCACTAGTGTGGGACTAGTTGCCATGAACTCTGTAGGTGGTGGGGGAGCATGTGGAAGAGGGAATTTATCTACTTGCCGTGCGTTTATACTGTCTCTTCCCAAGATGGGAGCTATTGGTCACATATTTTTAAGAGAGAGGTTTTTTGGCCACAAAAAGATATCTAAAGGTGCCCAGGCTGCAGGAAAGTTTGTGGCATTGTGTGGTCTACTCAGGATGCTCTTTCTTGAGTTGCCCCACAGAAGTTGCCCTCTGCTGCTAACAGTCACTGCAAGCAGTGGAAGTTGTGTCTGCAGACAACCCAGCTGGCTTCTCCTGGGCCAGCATCTGTTCTGAAGATCGTTGCAGAATTGGGCCCCCCTTAGTGCTCCAAACAGCACAATGATTCCAAAGAAGGAGGTCACTGGGTACTTGGCCACAACACGCAAACACCCCAGTGAGGAAGTGCTCATGTCAGACAGGTAAGGATGTGTTCTGTTTTTTAAAAGCTTTACACTGCTGATGTGCTAGCTCTCATTTGTCCTAATCATTCTCATTTTGGCTTGGTCACGGCATCCTTTCAGACCACCTTGGCCACAGTCAAATCTATGTGAGGGCAATGTCAGGAACTGACAAAAGTCTCTTTGCATTTCTTCCTGTCAGGCTGGTGGGACAGTTTTCTGTGCCAGTGGCTGGTAACAATGACTTCTGCTTTTTAATTGCAGCAATTCCATCTGCAATTAAATATCTGCAGGAATACATCTGGCTCTTAGCCTGGCAGTGCTCTGCACCTACTGAAGGAATGAACCAGGGCTGTAAGATCTTGCCCTGCTGTTGTTTCTAAGGCAGCTTTTGCACAGCTATACACTAACCTTCGGTCTTCTCCTCTGCTTTCCTCGAAGTTACTTTACTTCTACTTTTGAGATCCTAGTTATCACAATCATGCCAGTGCATTTGCTTTCTCTGGTGTGGTCAGGTTGTCTGTGCAGTTACTGGCGTACCATCAGGTTTTGATTTTGCTTGTGAACTAGCTGCAAAATTGAAGCTGCCTATCTCTCTTTTTAAACCCAAATTTGGTCCATGAAAATGTCTCAGTCTTTGCATAAGGACAGAGGATGCTGGATGTCACTGTACAGTGCTGGGATGGAGCAAGTAATCCCAGCCAGACCAGTCTGACAGCTACAGAGCTACTGAGCATCTGTGCATCGCTCTTTTGAAGGCTTTATAGTCCAAGAGCTTTGTCAGCTTGTGTGTAATATGGCATGAATGCACAGAGCAAGTCTTCCTCTAGCGCTGACTATGAGTCACTGAGCCCTTTCAGAAAACACGCAGCTAGCAGCACGTCATGAGTCTGTAACATTTGCAAACCCCACAGGTTTCTCCTCCCCACCAATTAGCCAAGAAGTGTCTGCATGTCAGAGCTGAGTTCAAACCCAGCATGGGGACTCAACCTTTCTGAGTGGAGGCTGGGATGTAATTATTGAAAACAAAAGCCAAGTTTGAAAAGACAATGAGCACCACCACAAGATTCCGTAAAAGAAAACACAGAAGAAAGAACAAAGTAGGTTTTCCACTCTGAATAGACAGACGTTCAGCAGCTGTCAGTGTCACACGGGAGAGGTGCAGATGCTGAACTGTGCTTTCTGAGGTTGGCTGGCTTTAGGAAGGTGAAGGGGTTGCCAAACCACTGAGGAGTGACCGTTACTAGAGATCACGTTCTTCATCGCAGGGTTAAGGCACTTAATTACAGTGTACTGACCAAACAGCTATGGGAAACGTCCTCATCTCTGTTCCACACGACTGCTTCAACGATCTGCAGCTGCTGCAAATTCTACTGCTTCATCACTACTTGTGACTTCCACCACCCTGTTCTTCCTCTCTGCTAGAGGCAGCTCTGATTCCTTTAACTGCATCCCTAAATGCTGTTCCCTGTTTAACCTTTACTGATAACATTCAGCTTTTTTATGGGAGTAATTCCAGCTGACTACAACCAGCAGGGAGACGACCAGCTGCAAAACACTTAAGCAAAGAGTTTCTTACCTGGAGGCTGGGGAAATGTATACAATAACCTCCCAAAGAAATAGGTCGGGAAGGTATTGCTGGATTTTCTTTGGGTGGAAGTCCAATAGAAATATTTGGGATACGTCTGCATTAATGACAGGCAATTGTCTGGTTTTTGGGTTTTCTCCTGAAATTAAAAACTAGTTTCAGTTTTCCAGCTAAGGAAAAATCATTTCCTTTTTGCAAATTTGATGCTTGAGCACATCAGCATCTACCCTCTTCCTTGTAATTTTCCACTTCCCATCTGGTAAAAGGGCGAGTGGAAGGATCGTTACATGTCAGAGCAACCTACTGCTTGGTAACAGCCTGAACTGGGCTCCACTCCTGGTTCCCACTGAGTTCCTCAGAGGAAGTACAGAGCCATATATCCAAATATACCAAATAAAGCCATCCAGCATTTAAAACAACTATTGAACTTGATTTCTGAAGAATCTTTATGCCCTTCCCAAGGTGTTTCTTGGGCATTAATCAATACTTACGGGTTTTAGCTCTTTGGCCCTTACTTTGCCTGTCTTCTCTTTGTCAGCTGCAAATACTGCACCTGTGTAAGAAAACAAAGCCATCACACCCGCATCTCGTTTTGATTTAATGTCTGTTTTTCTAATCTAACACGAAAGCTCCCCAACAGCTTAGCCTGTAGTACTCTTTTTGAGTAGTAACAGAGTTCTAGAGGAAGTGCTGGGCCATCTTAGCCTCCTACCTGCACTCCAGAATAACGTGCCCCACTGTTGTCTCAGCCCTGCAAGTGCTGGCAGAAGAGTCAGCATGAAAAGCTTTTTGAGCATGACTGGAGGCAGGCCCTCACTGCTGCCACAGGAAGGCGATGAGGCTGCCACATGCTATCTCAGCACCAACAGACTTGGAACCAAGGCAACCAGAAGGAAAAAGTGAGTCCATAGTTCCACTTCAGAGGTCAGGGCAGGGTATGTGAAGACTGCTTGTGGCCTGAAGACCATCTTTATGGGGTGCAAACCAAGCAGCATGTCTTCTGAACTGGGATGTGTTGAAGAAGACAACCTTTAGCACTTGGGCAGAGCAGCAAGCTGGAGAGGACAGAGACAGAACCTGCAACGTTGTCTCCTTAAGCAGCATCCATGTTGTAATGAGTTTTAAATACAGCCCTTTGGTTTGCAAATCAAAACAAATAACTAATATTCCATGTTAATTAGGCATCTCTGGAGTCACAGTGTTCTGTAATAACTATCTACAGATCAAGGACGTTCCATGCTGAACAATTTTTAATATCAATCTAGAATTCACACTCTAATTTCTGTCATTGAAGTATTGAAATTATATTTGGAAGAGGCCAATCTATTCTGATTGAACAGAGTCCATTTGTGGGTGATGTTTCATACCCAGGTATATCATCAAGATTTTGGTACCAGGGCACTAAAGTTTCCCTATAAATAGGGAAAATACTCCTTACAGTGTTTCTGTGTGAAAGTCTCAGTCCATGAATCAAAGTGACTGCTTACCTGAAGCTCTTTGTCCTTGATATCTTAAATGAACCTTCCAACCTTCCCTGGAACTGTTTGCTGGGAATTTTAGAAGTAAAAGAAGTGATCTTATTTTTATCACACTGATATCATTACAGCAACCAAGGTTTATTTTTCAGATTTTAGGTTTGATAATTGAACATAGTTGATAGATCATAGAATCACAGAATGGCCAAGGTTGGAAGGGACCTGAAAGATCATGCAGTTCCAACCCCCCTGCACAGGCAGGGACACCTTCACTAGAGCAGGTTACTCAGCCCCCCCCCCAACCTGGCCTTCAACACTGCCAGCAATGAGGCAGCCACAGTTGCCTTGGGCAACCTGTTCCCAGCACCCTCACAGGAAAGAACTGTTTCCTAATATCCAACCTCAAGCTCCCCTATTCAAGTCTGTAACCCTTTCCCCTTGTCCTCTTGCTACCACTCATGTCAAAAGCCCTCCCCCAGTTTTCTTGTAGCCCCCTCCAGATACTGGAAAGCTGCTGGAAGGTCACCTGGGAGTCTCTTCTGCAGGCTGAACAAACCCAACTTGCTCAGCCTGTCCTCACAGGAGAGGTGCTCCAGCCCTCTGATCATTTGAATTGCTCTCCTCTGGACACCTTCCAGGAGCTCTATGCTGGGAACTCTATGACTATGGGATTTATGCTGTTCCCAGAGTTGCCTCCCAACATACTGCTGTGGCTATCAGTGTGAAGGCTGTGCACAGTGCTGCTCTCAGAAAGCGCAAAGCTTATTTTCATGCATAAAACTTTGAACACTGGGTAGAGGCCATTAAACACCCCAATGAGGTGGCTAAAGCAGTGTCTGTCAATAATTTGGAAAAACACTATTTTATCAGTGTTTTTTAGTTATTTACTCGTTACAGTGCTGAGCTGTGACTTAAAGTAGTGAAGCACTGTGCACTGTGCTGTGCCACGTTTGCTTTGAGTGATGGTTTTAAATATAAACTAGATCCAAGCTATTTTTGGCTAGGTCTCCCCACTCCTCTCTTTTATCTTTGTCTAGCATCTCTAATTGCACGAACAATCTTCCCTCGGGCTGTTTTTACTGGTGTCCTTTATAAATGTCCAGTTTTCATTACGTGCACTGCCTGCAGTAACTCCTGACTGTACAGTAATCCTTTTGATTACAGTAACAGTGTTCTACATGACTTCTCAGAGATGTGCTCTCTTTCCTCTTTCTCCCTTCCATGAGATACAGTATTGGCACAGTAAACACAGGCATTTATGAATGCAATGTGGTGCCACTACATAGAGAGATCACAAACGTGGCCATGCAGTCCCGAACGAAGAAATCAACAAGCTGAAATACTGTTTTTCTGAAGGACCGCTGCTGGTTTTCAGTCCAGCCTCTGGGATGCCATCTGCTGTTATCATAGCTTTACTGCTCCAGTCCACTGTGGCAGTCAGGATTTAAACAGTTCTCCTCTCTGACTAAGTCTTCAAAAAATACTGCAGACAAACTTTCTGGCTTTGTGAATGGAGCTGATGGGATTGCACTGTATCCCCGAACATCAAGAAGCAGAGTGCTGTAGGGCACTGTGATGGCCTTAATCCCAGATGAAATGTGAAATTACCAAAATACATCATCTTGCAGCTGCAGAAAGTCCCAGAAAAAGAAGAACCCAAAAGCTCTATCAAATCTCACCCAGCACAAGGGCTGTTTGCAACAGCTGCCCAATTGAGATAGAAACCTGTTCTATATTCTCCCGCTTTAGATAGTCCAGTTGTACATTCCCCCAAAAAGCTGCTTCCCTTCTGTCCCTTGGAAGATGAGAGAGCACACACTGTATTTCCAGACACTGCAGATGAGGGAAGGCTCTACCTTCCTACACTATCTTCCCTTTCTTCCTGCCCTCTGCCCCCCATCCTGAATACCCTCTCAAACCATAGATTCCTAGACTGGTTCAGGTTGGAAGGGACCTTCAAGATCATCCAGTTCCAACCCCCTGCCATGAGCAGGGACACTCCCCACCAGACCAGGGTGCTCAAGGCCCCGTCCAATCTGGCCATGAACACTTCCAGGGAGGGGGTAGCCACAACCTCCCTGGGCAACCTGGTCCGGTGTCTCAGCACCCTCAGTGTGAAGAAATCATTAAGAACCATTATATTTGTGTTGACACAACAGGGCTAACCAGGCGAAGTTTAAATAATGATTGAGGATTTTTTTTATTCATTTAAGTTTCAATATCATTACAGAAAATGTTATGGTACAGAGTTGTTTAACATTAGTTTTATTTCTTTGCTTTGATTTCCACACGAATGCTGGTAACACTAATATCTGTACAAGATCAGTCTTTGATTTTTTTTGTTTGTTTTTACTTTTTAGTTCTGTACATTTTTAAATGTATTGGTTAAAAAGGCTGTCAGCACTTAAGGAAGCAATTTTTTGTTGTTTGTTGAAATAAAAGGTAATCCAGTTACTGCCCAAGAGTACTGAGCTGGGTGGCTGCCGGGACAGGTGAGATCCCTGAATGCGCAGCGAGGTGAGGAAACCTCGGGGCTTCAATGGGTTCCCAGCGCAGCCACTCTGCTTTTGGCACTGTGCACATCAACACGAGATACAAGATAAAGAACAAGCAGAAGCTCTCTGTGAAGCAGTTATGAAGCATACTAATAAGGGAAATCCAAGTGTCGTCTACGCTAGTATAAATAAGCAGACAGCCTTGTTTTAAGAGCATAAGTAGTTGTATCTTAAAGATGAGAAAAAACACAAGTTCTGCAGGCACCTACCGCCGTCTACTAAAAGCTACCGCTATTAGAACTAGCATTGAACACACAAAGCAATTGCAAGGAAAGGAAAAAGTTGCTTTGATATAATCAGAATAAATTCCTTTGTTAAGATTTGTTTTAAAGTTTGTGGTTTTGTTTCATTTTTAAAAGGTATTTATTTAAATTCCATTTGAAATATAATTCAAGATGTTGACTATACTGATCAACTTTTATCCAAATCGGAAAAACTAGCTGTGCCGTTGCATATTACAGGATACAGTCAATGATATGTGGACATGCATCAAAGCTTCGCTCTTGCTGGTGACATCATAGCCTTCCAATGACCATGACATCCACCACCTCCCCCTTGTGAAGCTCCACATACTGCTCTGTCTTTGGAGGTAGCATCAACAGTCCATTGGCACTGCGCATACTCATCAGACGACTGCTCATCTGATTCCCTGCAGGGGAGAGAAAGAAAAAACGTCACTTCCATTTTCACTTGGTTTCAGATGCTACAACACACCATGCCGGAAAGAAGGGCTGTCCTCGCTAGGACATTTCTGTTGCTGATGTACTCATAGAGCTGGGATCTCACTGCTACAAGAGAAGAGGAAAGAATTCTGCAGAGAATGTCTGCCTCTCATCACTCTGGCCCTCAAAACTCTCATTCTGTTTGCCGGTTGTCTTCCACGTTGCCTGCATCTCAGCTCTTGTTGGAGTAACTTGCTATTCCTTCCAATGTCATCAGAATGGCTTTATTTTTCACTTCATTGCAAACAGTATCTCCCTGATGAGGAAAGGCTGAGGGAGCTGGGTCTCTTGAGCTTGGAAAAAAGGAGACTGAGGGATGACCCCATGAATGTTGATCAGTATGGAAAGGGCAGGTGTCAGGAGGAAGGAGCCAGGCTCTGCTCAGTGGCACCCAGTGATAGGACAAGGGGCAATGGTTGTCAGCTGGAACAGAGGAGGTTCCACATCAAGATGAGAACAAACTTCTTCCCATTGAGGGTGCCAGAGCACTGGAAGGGGCTGCCCAGGGAGGTTGTGGAGTCTCCTTCTCTGGAGATATTTAAAATCTGCCTGGACTGTTCCTGTGCGACTGGATCTGGGGGATCCTGCTCTGGTGGGAGGGACTGGATGATCTTTTGAGGTCCCTTCCAATCCCTGACTCACTGTGATTCTGAGATAAAGCTAACGCATCACAGAACTAGCTGAATCCAGCAGATGCAAGTAGAATACAGAAGATAAGGTCCAAAGAAACAAATCCAAGAGGAGGTACCTTCAGGAGAGCCAAACAACAAAGAAACCCAATAAGAAATCAAGAGGCTATAAATCAGAATTAAGGGTTTGGACCTGGGGACTGGGGCTGTGTAGTACAGTTGTAACTGGAGGGCACAACCTTGGGTAGGAGTCCTTCTCCGGAGGCATCCAGCTTGAGCTTCGAAACCTTCATTTGGACTTTGTCAGTGCAATCCTAATGTTGGACCCTGTTACAGTGGCTGGCTACATAAATCTGTAACATACAGTTCCTCAAATGAATGGGACATGGAGCTTCACACTCAGCAGTACTTACACCAAATAAAAATGCAATAAAAAGTCACGGCCTGTAACTCCTTGGATTTCAAACTTCCAGATTGACAGAGAAATTACTCCAGACAGCCTGCTTGATAAGAAAAGCAGCAGTGCACAACAAACCAGAATCAACCCAAATACCATGTTACAGACGTAAGAAATGCCCTGACTTACACTTGAGAATGTCAGAGGCTGTGTGACTGTGGGAGTCAGTAGTAGGAACTCTGAGTAAACAGGTGCTGCTGTTTTCCCTATGGAGAGCTGTATACAGGGCTTTGTGTTGAACAATTGGGATGTAGCAAAAAGACAATTGATCAATTGTTTAAGGAGCTGAATCTCTTCAGAAACTGGCAGTCAGTCTTCCAGCAGCTAAAAAAGGTACAGAACTGACCTCAAGTGCAGCTCAGCATCCCGAAGTATCTCTTGGTGGCAAACATGAATAGTGAAAGTCTCAGTTTGCTTTAAAAGGCACCAGCCTCTGGAATCTCTTTTGCCTTTCCCATCCAGCTGGAATCACACTTCCTTTAATCGTGTCATCCCCACCCGTGCCCCACCCCGTGTTGGTTTGGCATGCACACAAGAGCAAGCAAACAGATGTGACTCCAGTCCAAGCGACTCTGTGTGGATGTCTGTAATGGAACACGGGCACTCGTGCAGGCACATAGGGTGCTCTGTGTGCGTAAAGGCAGGTTGTTCAGATAAAGGAAGTTTTACTTGTGATGCTACCAAGTCACACTGTGACTGTACCTCATAATGTACACATGCACGAGTGTGTCAGCAAATCAGTCTGCAGAAGGAAGGCTACATGAAAGCTACACGTGCTTGGGTTTTTTAGACATGTATGGATGTACTGCAAGCCAGCAATGGGCCCTTGTGGCCAAGAAGGCCAATGGCATCCGGGGGTGGCTTAGTAGGTATGCGGTTAGTAGATTGTGAGAGGTTCTNAATGCTAGGACAAGGGACAGTGGGTGTCAGCTGGAACAGAGGAGGTTCCACATCAAGAGGAGAAGAAACTTCTTCCCGGTGAGGGTGCCAGAGCCCTGGAAGGGGCTGCCCAGGGAGGCTGTGGAGTCTCCTTGTCTGGAGATGTTTAAAACCCATCTGGACTGTTCCTTATGAGACTGGCTCTCGGGGATCCTGCTCTGACAGTAGAAATGGACTGGATGATCTTTCGAGGCCCCTTCCACTCCGTATGGCTGGACACTAACCTGTACTCTGTGCCCAAGGTAGTGGTTCTTGGTGATGCCAGGTCAGTATGCACCGATGGTATTCTGGGCGGGGGTCCAATTTGACATCACACGATAACTGTAGGAGAAGCAAAGACAGGATAAGAAGGTCATGCATTCAGATTGTGCTACCCAAGATAATGGAAGAATCTGCTCAGTTGTTGTTCCTTAAAAAGAGTCTTTAAAAAACTTGTATTTTGAGGTCAGATGTCCTAGTGCAAGATCAAAAGCCGTAGAGGGTAGAGACTGCAGTATTTAAGGGAAAAACCTCTGCAGTATTCTAATATCAAAGAGCATGGTGGATCCTATATGCATTAAGTGGAATATTCCAAAGCTCTGATTTTTCTGGGAGTACAGAGTAGGCATCTCTGGAAAAAGGCTTTGTCATTTCTGGTCCATGGATTACACCACACGAAAAATCCTGCTAGCCCTGACAAAAGGAAGCCCTTCCTCACAGAAGGGGTGATCAGACCCTGGAACGAACTGCCCAGAGCAGTGGTGGAGTCCCCATCCCTGGAGGTGTTTAAGAAAAGACTGGACGTGACACCTAGTGCCCTTGGTCTGGCTGATAGTGGTGATGTTAGGTCATGGGCTGGGCTGGATGATCTCAGAGGTCTTTTCCAGCCTCAGCAACTCTGTGAAAAGAGAAACAACCAATTTTTGCAATGAAGCGACAGCCAAGGGATGGCTCACAATGGAATTTAATGGAACATGTTGGAGAATTCATGCAAAAGTGAGGGTCACTACAAATTACTCTCTGATTTAAAATAGCAGATCTATGAGATAAATCCAGATGCCTGAGAAAGTGCAAAGGAGAGACACTAGGTCTCAACGTGCACAGCCTAGGAAACCTATAAAAGGTAATGTGCTCCTTGGTGTTTGATTTGAATCAAAACCACCAGCAGAGTACATCACAGTGACATGCCTTGGATCTATGTTAAGCAGAGTTACCACATCCATGAGTTCCTGGAAGAGTGAAATTAACAGTTTAATGGGTTTATATTGCATAGGTTGAGGGTCACACAGGTTACTTCTGTAAACAATGAAAGAACAAACAGGCTTTGCTAATACAGAACTATCCAGCCCCTAGGGATTCCCAGACTATCCTGTACATCTTAAACCAAATGTGGGGTTTTTTACACAGGAAAACATCCTGCCTGCCTGCCTGGCAAATGGCTGCGACTGTTTCTCTTGCTGTATCAGATGGCTGTCTATGCCTTCAGGATGGTGGCACTCACTGGCACCACAGGCTGAGAAGGTACTGCTGTCTTGTGTGATTTTCCTTCAACTTGGCTGAAGTAGCCTGGGGCTTGGATACCCCACACGAAAGAGTCTTTCAGAGCCCAGAGCGGTGCTTCAACACCTTGAGAGGATTTTTCAGTAAAGGACAAGCTTCTTACCCTGGCTTTGATGATGGTGGGTCGAGGATCCAGGATGCCCTGCATCTTCCTCAATGCGGGAACAACAAAGAGGTTGCAGGTGACAACAGCTGAAACAGGGTTGCCTGTATGAGAAAGAACAGTTTGTGGTGACTCCCACTTGATCTATTCTCTGAAATGCTGACTGATACCTCATGTTTTCATGGTAATCACACTCTAAAGGATGGGAAATGTTCTTCATGCTATGTACAGGAAACATTCCAGACCAGAGTAGCACGTGGCTACTAACCCTGTTGCAAGCTGCGTGGATGACGATGGGAAATCCAGCCCTGACTACTGCTGCCCCATGTTCCTCAGGCTCCATCATTTCCTTCTGTTCCTCTATTGCCTTTTATCCTATGCCCAGATTTGTTGGGGTCTGGGGCAGGGTTTATTGTGCACAGGTACAGGTTCCAGCTGACGGGGACCTTGATTGCCAAATGTTTCGGTACCACTTGTGAGGAGAATTCTACTGGTTTCTATATTTTCTGTTGGCTCACGAGAGAGGTGCATGACCAGTGCTTGTCAAACACCACTTGGCTTACTCCAGTGGACTTCACTAGAGGACAGTTCTAGAACAAATACTGTAATCAGACAGATGCTGCACTGATTCTTCCCCTGCACGAAAATGTACTGAAGCAACTCAAACAAGAGAGAGAAAAAGCACTGCGGATGCCTCTGGAAACCACGAGATTATCAAGAACAGGATTCCTTGTGTAGTCAGAAATCCAGGCAAAGCCAGAGCAATAAGAACAAAATGAATTTGTCCTGATTTAGGAGGGCAGACATTTGTGGCCAAATCCCTAAGACATACTTATCCTGTACACAGCGATGTCCCAAGGCAAAAGGCAACGTGGCCCATAGGAAGTGAAGCCATGGCACGATTGTGATAAAACAGACTATTCTGTGCCACGTTCCATGGCACGCACTCTGTTTTGTCTCCACTTCAATAATTCAGAGCGGATGCACTGACCTCCACAGGATATTTGGTGTGAAGGTGAAGGGAGCTGTAGGAAAAACTCAGCCCTGCATAGTTCCACCTACAAAGCCCAAGGCAATGGCTGGATGGAAGAAGTCCCAAGGCTTGTACATAGGCAGGAAAAAGAAAGACTTCCTAGCACACCCCTATACATCTATCTCTTCTGGGAATTTCTAGGAAAACCTCCCATGTCCCTTCCTTAATGAATGGCCACACCAGACGTAGGTGCTGTGAAACGTCACCGCTGTGTTTCACGTCTGCCGTCTACGCGCAGCAGCAAGGGTCACCCAGGGACATCTCACCTGGTAGCGCAAAGATGATTTTTCTGACGCCATCGATATCCAGAGTTGCAAAAGTTGTTGGTAGGCTATGGATAAAGGGAAGGTATTTAATAGCAGTGCTTGATTTCAATGACATTCTGTTATCATTTCAGAAAACAAAACAAAACAGCATCTCTTCCTCAGCAGTTCATTAGCACCTGCTGCTTGTTCCATACTGGGAGTATAATCCTCTGCTTGTGACGACAGAAGAATTAGAGTCTATGGTGATCTGACACAAAGTTTTAAGTAGATGGTTTTGCTTCTGGTAAGGAAATATCTAAGATCAGATGAACTCGTACTCAAAAATGGAACACCTGTCTTCATGCTAGAAGCCAGTTACCAAAGAAGTAATACTCCAACGATGCAGCTGCATTTGTTTTTCATATAAGGCTCTTGTGTAGTATTCGTGGTTCTAATTTCCCTTACTTCTATGACTATGACTATAGCACCATTTCAGAGCAGCAAAGGCTAGCGAGGCTGCTGTGCACGAACTCAGGTACAACAGAAATCTCTTTGCTAATTCATATTTACTGGGGACTGAATGGGATCCCAACACCATCACTGTTAAAGTCTTCCAGTACTTCTGTCTGGCAGTGCACTCTAGACAAGCCAGAACCTTTAGCCACCTCCAGATCAAGTGGAGGACTGGTAAATCCCAGGCATTGCCCTGCAGCCATGTAGCTCCTCAAAATGCAGACACACACAGCAACAGCTGGCTTCACTCTTGGAACTAACCCAGGGCGATTTGTCCCCATACAGCAATGGCAATTCACAGCTAAGGCCTTTTAAGGCAGAATTAGTCAAAACTACCTGCTCGTGCACTCCAGCCAATGAAGGCGAGAGAGCTTACATTCTCAGTGAGGTCAGACAACGAAAGGTTTTGGTGGCAGTAGGAAGCATCTTTCTTAGGGCATGACATGAAACAGGATGTTTGGGGGACAAAAGATTTCTTACTGCTGTTTTGGCTAGTGAGTAAAGGTTTATTGCTGCAAGTCTACAGAGGCACCACTGGGAAAAGGAATCTATAGTCACTTCCAGATAAACCAGAACCAGAATTTAATATTCTGAATTGTCTAAATCAGGTTGTCCATTCTTGGCAGCAGAGGCTGGAGTGATGATCCCAATTTTGGGACCTCCCCACAGCACCTGTGACAGCTGGATGGAAGCAGTGAGCAGTTCCACGCCTGGGCTACATCCAGAACAGGAAGAAACACACTTTCAGCTACTTGTTCCTCTATGGAGGGGATGTGCTGGTAGTAGCAGCACAAGCACCAAACTCACTGGAAGCTCTTTACTGGATTCTAGGCAAAGACAGTACAAGTATTTATCTGTTTCTGCAGCAAACACCTAATTGCTGTTCTGCTCCCTGGCAACAGTTACAAGCTACAGGGAACCATCACCTAAAGATGCACTGCACTAGGTCTCGTGTTATTGGGCAGTGCCAGCATAGCCTGCAAACACACTGCACTCTATGGCCAGCGAGGCAGAGCTCTGGATGTCTTTCTGACACTGCACTGTGAGAGGGAATGCTCTGTTTGTAATACACGTACTTCTGCTTTCCTCTCCACAGCATCCTCCCAGACTCATTAATTAGCAGTGCTGCTACAGAGGAGAGCAATGCTGGAACAGGTTTCTGAGGCAAACTGATCAGATAAAGGACTGCATTTACTTTACAGTGACTATTCTCACTATGCCTGCGAGAGAGAGTTCTGTACATCAGTCAACATTACACCTCTCTCTTCAGAATTTACTTGTTGCAGGAATGGCTCATGCGAACTCTCGAGTGAAATGAGATGCAAACCAGCAGTGAAATGGCCTTGTGTCTCCTGGTTATTTCATAGCAATGTCAGTACCTGAGCTCAGTGATCACGGTGAAGACAGTGGCTGTGTTTATTCTCCCTCAGACCCTCAAACATGATTAGCAGAGAAATATCTCTTACTGCTAGGAAGTAAACTCTGTGTTCCAGTTCATCTCACCCATAAAGATGGTGACTGGATAGGACTGATGGTGCTGATTTTGCTTCTTTTCCCATTTGCATCTGCCATGTGGTTCACGGAGACCATTTGGAAACCTGAAATGCCCTGAAGATTTGGCCCAGTACAGCCTCCACCTATGGTGCTTAAGTAGAAAGATTTCTTACCCTGGTTTCATAAAAACTCTGCCAAAGTGAATCTGTGCATGAAGATCAATATCCAGCACCTGTTTAAGATAGTCCTGTTGAAATTCAAAACAGAAAATCAATTCAGTATCATCAGAGTGGCTGACATCACCAAAGCATTCAAAGCAATTCATTACTACCAAGAGAAGATGAAAGGCTTTTCTTATCCCCAAGGCGATGCAGTCCAGTGGGGAACCTCCCAGTACTCAGAAGGAAGTATTTTCACGATGAACACTTATTTTTGGTGGCAAACCTGACTCCAAGAGGACACAGTAATGTGTTTACCTAGAAGTCAGCTGCTGCACGGCAAGTTTAGAGGACCTTGCAAAGAACCCCATTTAAGACATTCTCTATGTCAAAGATGCCTTTGCGGTTCAGACTTAAAACTTTAAATCATCAAGTTATCTAACTTTTCCATGGAAGTTACTTAGCAGTAGAGTCAGAGATCTCCTAATACTTTTGAAATCAATTCTGTACTGTAGAAATCATACTCTCCTAGGATGCTGTAATTATTGTCATTTCTTGGGGACATGGTCTAATTCGCAGCGGTTGGGTTTAACAGTCCTTGAAAAGTGAAAACTGTGGGAGGCGTGTGCGCTAATTCAGGTGAAACGCTTTGGCATAAACCCAATCGATCCGGTTATTAAAACAAATTGAATTACTTGTTTGGTCTTTACTGAGAATTGCTGTGCTCAGGTAAGCAGTCTCCTGTCTGTGGTGTTTAGTGAGATTAAAGCCACAGGACATAACAGTCAGAGGAGGCTTTGGAACCAGTGAGCGTGAAGCTCCCTTGCAGTCTTCCCATGCACTTATCCTGCGTTTGTTCAAATCTCTGGAAAGCAGCAACTGTTTTTCCAGTCAGGCAAGAACTCTCAATTATTGACAGCATGAGCCCCATTTTCATTTCCTAGCTAGAATTTGGGATGTTCACAGATATCTCATTAAAGCTGCTGAAAGCTTAAACAAAAATTAAAGCTCAGTACTAAAGGGTTAACCATCAGTGGAACACTGAGCCTACTGACTTTAAGCTACTGCCTTAAACTCAGCCTGGGCAGAAACCAGCCTGTAAGACCATTCAGCAGTGCAGTTGCTTTCTAGTGTTTCTGTGTCTGCGTTGTGTTGTCACATTCCCAACTTAAAAGCCAGCACATCTCCTTGGTTATTTTTCTAAGAACAGGACTGAAAGCAACTGGCACTGGTTTATCAGCTGGCACTGCTTTATCCAGTTACCCGTTTCCACAGTGTATCCAGCAATACGATTTCTACTCGGAAAAGTGACAAAAGGAGCAACTCATGCTTGCCATCTCCTCATGACTGCCGTCAGTAGCTGTTAGTTACAAAAGATGTTTCTTTTACCTGCCAAACTCACAGATTCAGCCTGGGATCAAAAAGTAATCTGAGTTTTCCTTCGCATAAGTCATGATTAATAAATGTCCTGCAGGTTCATCTACGCCCCACCAGCATCTGTGTATCCCTATTTTCTTTGATGGTTTTGGCACAGGGATTACCAGCGGGAGCTCAATCAACAATTCTGTTAATGATTCAAAAGGCAAATATATCAGCTCACGGTGTCTCTTGTGTACTTCCTCTGTAGGACCAGCAGGCACAAAAGGTGATAAAACTGCATTTGTGACAGAGAGAGCTTCGTCACATTGACGGAACAGATCTGCCGGGTAACAGAACTCTTTATTTCTCTGGCTGCTTTGTGAAGTACTTTCAAAGCAGCTTCATTCTATCTACATTTTACCTGCTCTAAGAGTAAACAGAAGTCTGTTGCCTTCATGTGCTTTTAACCAAGACCCCTCCTCATCACAGCGACATAAAGCATAGCTTAAATCAAAACACATCTGCAAATCACTCACGTCAAGAATTAATGTCTCCTATAGTACGGTAGTAAGAACAATGGGAACGAGGGTAGCGTTGAAGAATGTTTTCTTAATTAACTCACATTAACAAGTAAGATACCTTTTTAACCAGCATTAATACAAAGGCAGAAGCTCCAATTATAGGCTCTGGCATGGAATTCTTACACAGAAAGTATCAGGTCACAGTTAAAGTTAGCATACCTTCTCCCCCATAGATACACCTCCTGATGTAATGATCACATCAGCACGGCTGATGCCCTCATTCAGTGCATTCAGCAAATCATCTGGGCTACAGAAAAGAACAAGCAAGCAGATTAGTGTTTCAGTAGAAGAGCCTGTGTGAACATGTACAGATGTATAGACACACATGTGATTTATGAAAGATACAGCTCTAGACAATACCAGATCTTTGCCTTCCTAAGCCTCTGTGCTGCTCTGTTCAAGATCTCCAGTCTCATTATTGGCACGTTTCTGCCTGAGAGCTTTTCAACACGAACAGCGAGATACTGAGGAACACTAATACAAGTTCCACAGGTTGCACAGTAGCAGTACACACAATGATTCAAATGAACTGACAGGGCCATGTAAAGAGACCTGACACATGGAAATGACTGGCCACCAAGCAGGCTGCAGCATGACCTATCTGGCTTGTTGGATGTGTGCAAAAACGGGAGTAAGGCTCCACTTCAAGCTTCCATCAGTGAAAAGTGGGAGTAAATCCTCTGATTGCCTTCTCAGTCAGAGGGTTCCACAACAAAGCCAGCTGTACACTCACTGCATCTCGACAAACACAATCCACCCTGTTCAAGCTTCTATTCTCCTTCACCACAAACAGTGTAAGAGGAGCTGTGATGCTGCAGCATACAGAGAGTGTAAGTGTGAAGGTGAAGGACAGAAGCTGAGAATCTTTCAGTGTTGGTGTCTTCACAGTTTGGTTTTTTTAGACCTAAACAGGAAACGCTGAAGCAGATATTGGCTATCTAACAGCACCAGTGATGCTAACACAGCGCTCCAAGGCATGCAGTCGAGAAACTAGGTGATAAAATCTACACAACTCTAAAGGAATCCAAAAGAAGTCCCAAGACATGAAGAACATACTTTGCATCTAACATTTGTGAACTGCCCAGAAGCTGACTGCTGTGATTGTATGCAACGTGTGTTTTCCATTAGTGACCCTGAATGTTCACTAGTCCACTCTGGCTATGCCAGAAATGGCAGACAGCTCCAGAGCCTTTCTCCCTCTTGCCCAGTGACTGATGCAGCATCTTCTTGGGCATCACAGTGTGGTTACCCCTCAAAACCTTTCTATGTGTGTTGGGTTACACCCACTCTTTAGGGTTACACTGGTTCATAAGAGGTAAGCCACAAGCTGCAGCAGGAAGAAGGGTGCATTGCCGGGTGCTGCAGCATAGGCTGCAATCAATCAGATCCAATTACACTCTACCTTTGGTGAAAGGAAACAGTGGCTGCAGATACTGTGGCATGCCTCCTGCCTTTCTTTAGGGTATCTTGGATACTCTAAATGGTCTGTAATGAATGGCTGAACTCGCTTTTCTTTGGGAGAAAATACAAACCACACGGACTAAAGCCAAACCATGTTATTGGTTCCTTAGGAAACAGAGGAGTTTTCACATCTGCCCCTTCTGAAGCCTCATCTTATCGGAAACCTGACACAAGTCTTAACTGGCCACTGAAGGCAAGAGGAAAAAGCAAGTTTGTTGTTGGCCACTGCCAGCGTCTCCTTCAGAACGGACTGTTTCATTGGTTTCATATTGATGGTCTCAGGTTTCCTGTCTGCAGGAATAAGATGCTGTTTAAGATTTCTATAGGTTTTGTAATAGTCACTCAAGATCTACGTAAGCATTCGTTAATCCTTGCCATTGAGGGTGCAGACTGGAATGCAGCAACAAATACACAGATGTTACATGGGTTCATAGAGGCCTTCCTGAAGCTCCAGGACAGCCAGGCATTCACGACAAGACTACCTGGCTGAGACTGCTTTTGGTAGATTTTTCTAATCAGGCTGTGATGCAGCTGAGGACCTTATCTGCTGCTTGCTCCAGGCTGTGTCATTTTATAAGGTTTAATTATTTAAAAGATATTCATAGGTAGCAAGACCATTTAAAAACTCTACCAGTAACACTTTATCCAACCACTAGCACTATGTACCGACCTCAGTGAGTAGTGACATGCATTGAATTCTTCCAAAATAAAAGATGCAATCACGATTTCATTGTCATAAACTGAATTATTATTTAATTTGGTTTTTGGCCTGTGCAGAAGGCTTCTCTCTTTTGCCATATATGGCACATTTTGTCACTCAGCTCTGTCCTTCCATCCTACTTGAAGCTGCTGGTTCCATGACCCTGCAATCAACACAGACCACTCCTGACCGGAGTCACTGACTGTAATTGTCAATCAACTCTGCAGCAAGCATTTTCCTTGCCTTTAGTGGATTTAATGCAGACAGTTCTCACTTGCATATTAGCCCCTATCTGACTGTCATGATATAATCAGGTAACAAGGTACTCATTCTCATTTCACTCGTTGTGTAACAATAAGTAGCTTCTCATTTGCATTGACATGGGAACGATAACTGTATTATCTGATCTTTTTACCAGTCTCATAAACAGAGAATCTATTTACTACCAGACTATTTACTATCTCCTTTCCTGACACTCTTGATTCAGTTTTGTGGAACAGAATGAGCAGTACAATCTGGAAATTAGTCGGTGGGTATCTGTGGTGCAGCGGTAGCAGCGTGTGTAGAATCCAGCAGGCAGCCACATGACATTGCAGCTCATTTCATGAATTTGAAGAGAAGGCTTGCAGGATGGCATGCCTTGTGGGCTAATGAAATATTCTGATTATTGAAGCTGATTTGTGGAAAATATTATGCAGCACTTGATTTCTGAGTTGTCTTTGAACTGAAAATACACAACAGTAGCTTAAGAGCTTGAACAAGAAAATGATGCAAGCCTCATTAACACAGACATCAGCCACGCAGATTTTTCAATTAATCTTTCTCTCCTCCCCCCAGTAGTTACAGTAGAGTCAAGACCAAAGAATTCTCTATGTTTTAAGTGCCATTTTGAAGTACCCTAAATTACAGGGTAATTTTCTCTTTCAAATATAAATCAACATCTGTTAATTCACTCTGGTTGATCCTATTGTTGTGCTGCACTGCCATTAATTATAAATCTGTCAGCTTGTTCTGTGTGACTCCCTGTAACTCCAGCAGTTTGAGACATGCAACTGGAGTGCTCTGTATTACAATTTAATTTAGTAAACAAATAACAACAAACAGTGATCTGCATCACCTACCACTCTGCAGTAAAAGGAATGATCCCTGTAAAATGGAACTGGAATATTTAGTTAGGACTAACTTACCAAGCCACTGTCACAGAACAACATCCATACTTCATTACTAATTTCCAGGACCATTTTCACCAAGTTCTTTGCCACAGTAGTCTCATTTGTTCAAATTAACCTTATTACCTGTCAGTCCTTTCCAGTCCTGGTTGTTCCGTGCCATATAAAGCTATTACGGTGGGGTCACTACTAGAAACGCTGGTGACTGTAACCACAGGGCTTCTGGAAACCTGTACTTGCAAAATTTCTGTACGCAAACCATCACAGTCAGCACCTTAAACCTGCATGCTTCACAGATACTGGACACAGACACAGGAAGATACTCATGCACCATAATGCAACAGATGCATGCACCAGTGTCTAGTGTGAGTACAAGAGCAGGGCTGGGTAACCTCTGTTGCCTACTGTTTTACCTTATTTGAAAGCATCCTGAAGCATTTCCATCGTATGCTGAAACAATTACCCTTTCAGACATGATTCCTCACAGATTCACAGAAGCTACAGATTCCAGGATATGTAGTGAAAAACTAAGTGGTCACAGAGCTCCTACACCAGTCACAGCAATGACACAAGTAGACCAGCTACTCATGCAAACTACAGCATTCTACTATAAACTTCAAAATGCTCCGCGCCATCTGCAGGTACCCCGATCCAGCGTATTTTGGCCATGCCAACACAAACTGGGAACAGTGGTTTGTCCTAGTTTTGCATGTTATGAGTTCTCTTTTCTGCTAAACAGATATCCCAAAAGAAGAAAAGATGGTAACTATGGTGCTAGGGCCTGCTAGAGTTCCCCTTGTATGCAAAGTTCTCAATAAAACACCAAGTTCTACTTCGAAAAAACTAGGAAAAGCACTTCAAAACCACCATTTCCTGAAGCAAAAATGTCATCAGAAACCAGGAGACTGTACTGATTGTACTCAGGCAGAGATCTCATCAAGCTCAATGACATTTCTGTTTGAGAAAAGCTAGGATATGGATTTGATCATTTGTGATTAACTCTCATTTTTCTTCTTGTGCTCATTCAGTTGAGGTGACAGACTTCAAAATGAATACTGTTAGGCAGAAAGGCAGTCTGTCACCCACTTCTCACCTCATGGCCAAGAGCAGTATTCTGCGTATTGGTACCTTGCAGGATGTAGAATATTAGAAGTTGTATTAGACTTAGCCAACTAAACCCCAACCTCTGTAGGATGCAACAGTGAATGTGACTTGAGTAATGTGAATCACTAACTGTCATTCGCTGAGTGAATACCTGCATGTAATAGGAACCCTGTCTTTTGACTGGCGTGGTTTTCTGAAGCAGCAGAAGATCCAATTTGGATGATGTATGTAGGAACATATGGGCACTCTTCTGAAACTCTATTTGTTTCAAAATTCTCCAACGTATTTCATCATGTTCTCACAATGTTTCTTCCTTCTGCCTCCTGTGGTACTCCCCTGCATCATTTTGAACAGATGCAATCTGTTTTCCCTAAGAATATAGGCCAGCCTGTGAGGAAAGCTGGAATCACTTCAGTAGCTTTTGGCTTGTTCAACATGACTATGCGAGTTTTGTCTATCTGATAGCAACACAAAAGAACCTGTCTTTAATATTTTGCTTCTACTCTAATTGATGCTGCTGCAAATAAGAAGCCTATTTTGCCAAGTATTCTCTTTCATGTTACGTTTATGAATTCAAAAAGCTTTGATTAGATGTCTGGCTCTTTGGCTGAAGTTTCCTTAAGATCCACCTAACGTCTTCACCTTTTTCTCTGTATTTGGATGATGACATACTTTGTGGTTTTCATGGAATATTTCAGAAGGCTCCCAACTCATGTATGTGCCAGAATGACAAAAGACCAGTGAGGTCAGGAAACCAGACAGCCATGGGAGTGCAACTGAAGAGGGTCCAGATGTTTATCTGCTATGGAGCTCATTCCAGGACAGTTGGATCTTGTATCGCACTCCTGGCTGCTGCTTGTGTACACTGATCTGCAAGAATCTGCCTGTGAATTGTAGTGATGTTTTTCATCACTAATGGAAGAACAGGACCACAGCTTTGGTAACAGTTGTCTCCAGGTGTGGTGAGCACTTTCACCACTCTAAATGCAGGCTAATGTGTATCCACTGAATGGAAGAAGCCTGAGAACTGCTGGTTTCCATTAATGACTGAATGATGTCCTGGCTACATTCCTGCCTGACGACAATGAACTGTATTCCAATCCTCACCAGAAATCAGTCAGTTTTTCCAAGAATTTGGATCAGATGTTGCTGCTAAAGTTCTGAGTTTCTATTTTATCTTCCTTCTTCTGAGGGAAGCAGAGATGTAGGGATTCAATAAAAGGTTTTCATGTTTGAAGTATAAAATATTTAACAGTTATAGCTGAGTCGAAATAATACGACTTGCACCGCACAGTACAGTAATCAGTGCCAAAGGCACTGCTCATCAGCAAGGATGATGATCAGTGCCCTTGTGACTCTGAGGGGCAAATGTAGTTCTGCAGTTACTTTTTTCAGAGCACCCTTGGAAGATTAGAATTAGCTTATACAGACAGAGCTGAAAGTAAAATAGTAGGCCAGTGGCTAACACAAAGCAAATAGTTACTCATTCTGACACCTGGTGACATGGGAGTATCAGCAGGGAATGTCTTAACTGTTCATTTTGCTTCAGCTTCAATTTTCAGTAAAGGCAAACTTCTTTGAAGTTTTGCTATATTTATTCTACCCGTAAACTCGTGTAAGTGCCACAGCGTGGATGGCTCACTGACAGGTAGAATTGCGATCCCCAGAGACACTGCCTCAACATGAAGATTATTCCCTGTAAAGCTCTACCTTTTACAGAATCATAACTTAGTCACTTGGAAAAATGTCTGTCTCCAGAAGCAAAATGACTTGGAAGCCACAGGTCAGAGACAGTATAAAAAAGGGCCTTTTAAAACTACCTGTCAACAGCTATGTCTGGAAACAAGTAGCTGTATTTTAGAAAATGTCAAATGAAACAAGACAGTGATTGTTGTTTACTGAAACATCATATGAATTCTCCAAGAAGAGTAAACCACAGCTTACCAGACAGTGAGGAGAAGACACGGAAAGAGAAACTTACCCTGTTTGAGAACGGCAAGTAAATTTTTTAACGGCTGCTAGTCAATGGAAGGAACTACAAGGTCACTAGTGGGTCTCTACAACACTGGGCTACCCTCCTGCAAATGTTGAGGGGGGGTTTTAGTGGGGGACAACGCCCTCTGCATTTGCTCCCACTACGGAAGCAGAAGTGTTCTTATTGCTTATGCTTTGCAGAGCAAGGCTTTACTCTAGGCTTTGTGCTTTCTTTTGTTAATGCTTGCTCCAGCACTGCTCAAAAGAGCATGAAGTCTCATTTAAGGTGTCCTCTAGGCTATTAGCCATGGTACGTGAGCTGTCTTTCATCAGTTACTCCAAGATGTTCACCTGCCAGTAGATTCCAGCTTCTAAGGAATTTCTGATAAAGCAGACAGCCTACATAATGTTTTTCACATTAATCTAAAATATTTTAAAGACTGCAGGTTCTTGCCAGCCAACTGCAGTTATGTTTTTTTGGGATGGGTTGACTAAAGCCCAGGATTTTATTGCATTGATCTCTTTAGTCAAGCTAATGAGGAAAAACCAAGATCTATAACGATCTAGCTTCTGCATGAACAAACAATTGTTAAACAAGAACAAGTCCTTTAAAGGCTACGGATGTGGCAGATTGATTGAGTAATGAGCAGGGGAACTTGTTTTCCCAGTATGTAGAGTGAACATTAAGCTCTAACTCAGTCCTTGAACCTTCTGTTATGAAAATAAACCCATTAACCTCAGTAAGGATCCTCTTGTGTCTGAAGTTTCGAGGTAGCCTTGAATAGTTTTTTTCATGACTTTTGTGCCTTTTTTAATTCCTAAAAGAATTAAACTACAGAAACAAATTTCTTCGGTTTGTTGATGGAAAAAACAACAGGTGGTTTCATCTTCCTTTGTTATCACTCCTATCCCTTTGGCCTGTCCATGAAAGAGGTCACTTCACTGCTGTAAATCGGTCTCTGTTATCAAGCCAAACCCCTACATAAGACTGAGTGTGGAAGCGTACATAGCTTTTTGGAAAGAAAGCATAATGGATAGTCCAGAGATTTTCTCAACATTCTAGTTCATCTGTCTTAAAGACATCAGCAAAACCCTCACAAAATCCCCAGAATGCAGGTATCACTAGTTGAGTTGTAACAGTGGCTCCCCTACAGCTGAACTCCACTACTACCTTCATAACAGGCTTCTTCCTAATTTCCTCTATTTTTACAAGAGAAAAGCCTCAATGAGTAAAGATGTTTGCTGCTACTGACAAGTACTTATAAATGTTCTTGGTATTAACAGAGTTTTAATTCTTTCAGTATGGTGAGGCCCTGTACGTCTACAGTGCACTGGTGCATAGAACTTAACTGACAAGGCAGTGTTCTTTAACAGACAGAATAAAACACCATTCGCTTCTGTATGGCAACCACTGGTAGATCTGTGCTCCAAGCTCTGCACGGACGGACACCCAGTCGAGCCTGCCTGTGAGCATGCATGTGCCTCAACGTCCCAAGTGTTTTAAAAACAGTGCTCACCAATCGGGTACGCCTGTCTCCGCAGTGTTCTGGAAGCTCTGAGTCCCTTCTTCTTTAAAAACATCTGGCTTCCTGAGGGTAAAGGAAGCAGAAGGGGTATAATAAAGAGCCAAAGAAGGAGAGAGGCTCCTGGGATGAAAGGAATACTCTGTGTCCAGCTGTCTCCCTTGGTGACTCTGAGCATCCAAAGTCATCACGGGAAATGCTCCTCTGAAAGGCCAGCCAACATGAGAGAAGGGGAGTGCATGGAGACACCTTTCTGTTACATCTGGGTCTCACAAGAACAAAGAGGGAAACTTTGGAAGGATTTAGGCTTAGCTGGGCATGACAACAATGCATACTTCATCCTTCCTTGCAGAGTCTATGGAGAAACTTCTTTACTCTTGACTTCCAGACAAAGCAAAATGTAAAACACGCTGATGTTTTAGAAGGAGGACCACAGATTCTGGGAAAATATCTGGGGATGGGCCCCTCAAAACATGTTCACTAACACATTCCAGCTTTTTATTCAGGATGTGGGTCTTAAAGCATATTGATTGTCACCTTCTGGACTACAAGGGGGAAGGGCTGCATTTATCCTGGTTTTACATCTCCATAGTCAATAAAGATGCCACTTCATTCATGAGAAGCTTCACACCCAGCTATACTGCTTCAAGAGGTTAAGATAGAAAAAAATGTCCTAAACTGAGACAGTTCCTGCTACCAGCCCTTATCTGGAATGATCAGTGTTTTGGTGTGCATCCCTATTTTATGAAGACAGCATTTTCTTTGAGGTGTATGTTTTCCACACTGGTTTCACAGGGAAGAAGTAATTTTTAGATAGGTCCTTTGCTACAGAAATTGGAAATAAAGGCTATTCCGTGTTTTTATACTCTTTAAAGCAGGACAATTCAATGTAAAAAGATGAAAAGCATCTTTATTTAACATGAACATTTGGAATAATCTCTTCTAAAAAAGCTCAAATAAGATATGCCAAGATTGAAACAAACCAGGTAATGAATTGCAACTGTGCAGCTCTTGAGCCCTTTCTTTGCCCTTTCAGCTCATTGGACTATTGACAACGATGAAACCCTGTCTGGTCCCCAGCCCGGGTTCAGCTGATCCTGCACAGAGCAGCTGCAGTCTGTCATTTCACAGATCACTGCTGGGCACACACAGATCTTGCCTGGCTGAGGAGTGCGATGAGAAGACTAGGTCAGCAAGCCTGTGCTGTGCTGTACTGTTAGCGTGCATATGGACACTGCTAAAACTAAATCCAGAATCCTCTCTATCACCTTGTAAATCCATGCCTGGCTTCTCTTCACTGGCCATCAGAGAAAGGGCCTGTCAGATCAGAGGTGTACTCATGTGGTTTGGGAATCATGGAAACATGCTAAAACTATCCAGGCTGTAAGTTTAGATGTCCAGGTCTTTCTGCCAGTTTTCCTAAACCAGACTGTAATTTCCTAGAATGGCTTCAGTCTCTCATTTGTTCTTCTAATCATTGTCAGGTAATGAAGTCAGGCTTTGTTTCTCAAATCAGGGTCACTGTGTCAGGAAGTGAAATACAAAAGACCTTCAGATTTCATCCCAGCTCCTGGTTTTCTCATCATCATCACGGACAGCAATCTCCAATATCAAGAACTTTTCCCAGCAGGGTGCTAAACTGTGAAGAGTACTCTCAGCCTCATGATGTTCTTCAAAAAGGCAGACTGAAACTAGTGATGTTTCTAACTGATACAATTACACAAATGGAAGGAAATCAAAAGCCTCTTACTGAATTTTCCAGGAAGTTCCTCATTTACTGGAGCACCACATACTAAAATAGCTGTCATTCTGTCTTTATAGATCACTGCTGCTGTCGTATTTTGGATAGGGGATCAGAAGTGGGGTGGTTGGCAGATCGAGGGAGGTTCTTCTCCCCTTATACTCTTCACTGGTGAGACCGCATCTGGAGTACTGTATCCAGTTCTGGGCCTCTCAGTTCCAGAAGGACACAGAGCTGCTGGAGAGTGTCCAGCGTAGAGCAACAAAGACGATGAAGGAAGTAGAACACCTCCCTTATGAGGAAAGGCTGAAGGAGCTGGGTCTCTTTAGCTTGGAGAAATGGAGGCTGAGGGGTGACCTCATTCATGTCTACAAATATGTGAGGGGTGGGTGTCAGGAGGATGAAACCAGGGTCTTCTCAAGGTCATCTGGTGATAGGACAAGGGGCAATGGGTGCAAGCTGGAACAGAGGAGGTTCCATACAAATATCAGAAGGAACTTCTTCCCAGTGAGGGTAATGAAGCATTGGAACAGGCTGCCCAGGGGGGTTGTGGAGTCTCCTTCTCTGGAGACATTCAAGACCCGCCTGGATCTGTTCCTGTGCGACTTGGTCTAGGTGATTCTGCTGTGGCAGGGGGATGATGATGGACTAGATGATCTTTTGAGGTCCCTTCCAATCCTTAATGATTCTATGATTTCTGCTAGTTTGTGCTCTGAGTTTGTGCTTCTACTACATTTTGTTTACTAGTGTGCATTGAATATTACCTTGATTATCTGAAATAAGAGTTAAGAGAGGATGTGAGACCAGGAGAAAGGATTTTGTTAATTTTATCTGACTTGGTAATCAACAGAGTCTGGGGACATCCCTGAATTTCCTTCCGTTTGAACTGCAGATCACATTTAAATGGATGCTCAATCTTGCTCTGAAATAAGTATCTATCAAAGCATTTAATCTAGTTTCCTAATAACTAATTACTTTCACTGTCAAATTGATGCTGTCTTTATAGTTTGAATTAAGCCAGTATCTTGTGAAATAGGTACTTTATTAGAAGGTTATTCTCCATGCGGCTCAGTGTTATGAGAATGTCATCAAGTCATCTGGCACGTGTAATGTAATCTTCCCCTAAATTTGTATTCCTTAGGATATAATCCTCTATCCTGTGAATTTTCTATACTTCACTCCTATCCATAGGTAAGTTTACATTTCACTGCATTTATGATCTACCAATCACTCGTTTTCCAAGTGATTCATAGCACTTACACAGTGACCCTCTTCAACATAGTCCCTTTCTTTGATCTCCCTGGAACTACTGACTTTATTAATTTTAATTCTTCTCTTCTAGAGTGCTAACAGTTAAATTTCAATTCTTAAAAATTTCTTAAGTCACTTGGGAATCCAAATTCCTATACATGATCTAGATATTAAGGGGGTTGAAAGTTTTTTACGTGCAATAGTTTTGCTCCTAGGGGCTAAGGTTCTCTAGAGAATAGAAGTTCTATCTCCAAGTCCTTAAAAATGCTAATGTATGTCTCATGAATAGACTATGGTAGTTTTCATTTCCTGACAACCAATACAGTTACACATAGGTTGTTTTTCAAATATAAGAGTGTTTTCATAGTATACTGTCCTCTGCAGAGATTGCTGTTCAGTATTCTGTTCTACTGCTGGGCTGTGATTCCATGGAAGCCCATGCTGGTGCTGAGGACAATGATGACAATGACACACTGTTGTGCATTAGCTTTGCACCTGTCACCTCTGCAGCAAGACATTTTATTGCCTGTCACACTACGTAGCTTCCCCCCGGTACAGAAGATCCCCTGGGACTTGCGTTGCCCCATTTCACAAGTTCTTTTTTCACCTCTGTTTCCGCTCAGATGTTCCTTTGCATTTTCTGAATACGTGCACTGGAAGAGATGACTTGTTACAGATGACAACTCATCTGACATTTTCCCTGATTATTATCAAGAGTTGTGACAGGAGTTAAACATTTCAGCTCGAAATGGAGAATATTCTTCTTGACAGAGCACAAAGAGAGGACCTCTACCTGAATCATCTTCAGACTGCTACCCAGTGTACGGGTACGATCCCACTTTAGAACAACCATCAGACCTAGAACTGAAGTCACTTCAGCAAAAATGAATACTGTGACATTTGATTTAAGGCCTTTTCTCTAACCGACCTTTTCTTGCAGTCAATGCTGCTCAATGATACTACAACCACTACTTCTGTTCACTGCAGATTTGATTGTACCCAGGCTGGACATTAAACTGGTGAAGGATGACGCTAGGATTCAGTGGCTGAATCCTGCCTATAAACTCATATTCTACCTCCTGTGATGACAAAGCTCAAGAGCTCAAGTTGACACAGTGCCTTTAGAAATTCTAGAGTTAAAGCACATTCCCTGCCTTTCTCCCTCCACTCCAGATGTTCCATCTGAATTACAATGCTGGTAATTACATGCAACCCACACAAGTACAAGAGATTTAAGCCTCTCTTTGGCAAACCCAGAATTCAAGCAGACTAAATCCCTTGAATGAGATGTTAGTATCCCTTTCAAAATAGGAAAGGACTCTTTCAAAGCCTTTAGTTTAGGGATTTCATACAGTAGTGCTGTCACAACAGCAAGGGTAATTTTTAACGGATGTACCTGTCATGTAGGAGCTCTGTGTCAAACAGTATGTCATTAAAGAGTGGCATATAAATGAGGAACGTATAAATCTCTGACTTTGTAATTGTTCTGATAAATTTTTAAAGTGACTGAGCAGATAATGTGAATTTCCTAAATTCTTCTCCTTTGTGACATCACAGGCTCAGCAATGGAAACTCAGCTGGAAGCAGCTGATGTTCTACGGGTGTTCCGAAAAATGATACAGGAAATAGAAAACAGGGAAACGACTGCAGGGAAGAGGAAAACACATTCATGTAAAGAAAGGTAAGAGCAGAGGAAATCCCATTCATTAAATACCAGACAAACAATGCTTCAGCGGGTTTAATAAGCATCTTTCCTAAAAGACAACCTGTCAGAACAGAAGATGGCTTTCTGAAACAGATGTCTATGCTACGGCAGATTTTTGCTAGGGCAAACTAAACTTTACAGCTTCAATTCAACAGTGGGTACAAAGGACAACACAAACAAGATAGTCAGACAAAAAATACCCAATAACTTAGATCAAATGCTACAGAGTGGAGACGTAAATCCTGCTTTTATCAATGTTTTCCAAGAAAGGAAAAATTTCATAGACTAGCAGTGAAGGAAATGAAATTAGAAGCCTTTTGAACTTGGTTGTTACATGAGACAACACACACATGGGAATTCCAGCTCTATTTGGCCAGTTTCTGCGAGGTTTTAACAAGTGATTCCGTGATGAAGATGTAAGACACAACAGTAAGAAAAACGTAAGAAGAGTTCTTCCATTTGTTCCTTTTTCCTTCTTTGCTTTTGTTTCTGGTGTTTGGAGTAGTTCTGGAAACAGAATATCTTCCATTTCTACCAAACACCTTGGTCTCCACAGGCCAAGAACAGAAACAAGAGATAATCTTGGTTTCTAGCCAGCCACAACTTCAGCTACACTGCATTTTCCAGGTCTGTCCTTTTCTCTTATTACTTGCCTCTAGGATGTGAACTGCAGATTTTATCTGCGTGTTTTGGACTCGCTGTTTTTTCATTTTGAATAGTAAATCCTAGATACCATCTATGAGAAGAGAAACAAACAATAATCTCAGGAACTGCTGAAATACTCCAAAAAGCAATAAAATACTGGTTTCAACTGAAAATACAAATATAGGCTAAGTGAGACCTCAGGAGCCTCTTCACAATATAATTGCATGTACGCAAAAGCATTTTAAATGTGGTCCCAACTACTCTGTAGGCACCTACAGATACTCCACATGCTTCCCTGTCCTTCTTTCTCAACTGAAACCACCTTTACACACATTCTAGTCCTGGGCTTTGAAGCAGCTGGCCAAGCTATTTTCTTACCTAAACACCTGTGAGTGATTCACATGCTGAAAGAAAAGACAGCAATACTTACCTCTAAGTTTTACTTTGTAAGTACTACTCTGAATCAATTTGCAGGCTGGGGTATTAGCTCTGTATACATGACTGACAGATTTCCATGCCTGTTAAAACACGATCTCCTGCGGCATTAGTAATACCCAGCTGGGCTACTCACTAGCCGCTCACTCAGACGCCAGTCAGTGCTCATGGTGTATGGCAAGAGACACTCCCACAGAACATGCAGTAAAATTTACTCAATGTGAAACACACAAACAAGAAGAAACACAAAATAACATATAACAGACAGCAGAGGCTTGCTCATCTTTTCTATAATCACACTAAAACATCAACACAGTACCCTTCACAAGGCTTCTGTGGCAAGACTGTTGCATTGTTCAAGTGCCAGGGTACTCCATCAGATCAGTCACACTAGTCCCAAAGATATCTACTGAAACATCCATATGGGCACCATGCTCTTAGTAGGTTAATTACGCAATGAAAGAATATTGTACGTATCCTCCAACTACTGTAGATATTCAGATTTTCCCTCTGACTGAACTACAGAATCCTTTGTTCTAAGTACATGATGGATTGGCATGAGTGTGAGAACAGCAGCATACTCGATACGACAGGCTCCTGGTATCAGGTGGGGAGGATTCTTAGCTAAGTAAACAGTTCCAGATTACTGTTTCCAAACTTACTGTAAAGTGCAAAATCACTCGACGACTGGAGGCTCATTATTTCCATCCTATGAGATACTGTAACTACTACTAAAGAAACTACCTCTGCAGAAATGGCTCCCCAAGCATGAAAGGGAAAGTTTAGAAAGAGATCTTATTGCTTTTGCTAAGGTACTTCAGGACAGAGAGAACATTTGAATAGGTAGGATTAAAGAGCACCAGCCTCTCAGCAGCACAGTTGCAGATTCCTGGCTGCCTTTGACTCATCTATGCATCTGCTGCCTGATCTTCAGCTAAGCATCCCACAAGAAAAAAAGAGTTACAAAACATATTTGTAAAAAATACAGAAAAGTGAAAATTACAAATCTTTTGGGTCTTAAATCTCACCAAATCTGTTTGCTTTTTATGACTGAGAGCTTTCAACATCAATCACTTTCACAGGCACTCTATGCTTAAGAAGCTATAGCAAAAATTCCTGAAGCCAAGAGAGTACATAGCTCTGGTTTTGTGCAATGACTTTAAGTCAAAATCTCCATTGGATGGTGTTGACTTTACTGCAAATTTGAGACTAGACTTGGCCATAAAGAACAAACAAGCTTTACATTCTTGTTTGGCCAAAGAGGTCTGCCTGAAAGATGTTTGGGCCAGCACACCTATTCCACTGGATTAACCCACTGCTAACAACTAGGGAAATTGATGCTGACAGTAATGTTGATGACAGAAGCAGTAACTTTTCATCATGCAGGTGGCAAAATGTTCCATGTCCAATATTTTCTTGGAGAGAAATGCTGCCAGTGCTTCTTTTATGCAGGGATGGCTCTCAGGAGCTAACTATGGTCAGACAGCCTTTTTGTGGCTGCTCTCCTTTTGTAACCTTATCTCCGGATGCAACAGTTTTATTTCTGAATGAGGCTGCCTGTGTTTTAAAGTCTGAAGAGGTCCCTGTAACATAGAAAACACTCTGGAGATCCAGAACATTCAGATACCATTTCTGGAAAGAACGGTCTCAGGCCAGGTTGGATGGGGCCCTGAGTAACCTGATCTAGTGAAGGTGTCCCTGCCCAGACAGGGAGGTTGGGCTAGATGATCTTGAAGGTACCTTCCAACCCTGCCCATCTCATGATTCTATGAGTTTATTTTCTGTGAAATCTCCACCTCAAACTGGAAGTGTCCACAGGCTGGAGGTTTTTGCTATTTATTTCTATTTGAACAGTGATGCAGTGTTTCCAGGCTGGAGAAGCAAAAAGAATACCTAGATGCAGTGAAAGGCTTTGCTGTCACTAAGGTCCTAACAACTGCTGTGGTTGCTGTGTGTTCCATTCCCTGAATGAGAACTTGAAATACAACTGCATTTCCCAGAGCAACCATCCAGTAGGTTCCCAAACTGTAAAACCATGCTGTGGTTGGCCCTGTCATAGACTTTCTGTCAAGCCAGTGATGTTTTCTATTGAGTTCTGTGCTAGGGAAGACTGGTTTTGAAATGAACTATCCCCTAGCAGAGACTTGTCTCCTGTCTTGGGAAATCTGTTGTCAATCAATGTGAAATGTAGGTGCTGAAATTCACTATTTCCTTCTTTTTTTTTGCCTTTCTCATCTGGCCTCACTTTTCCCTACCCACAAGGAAGAGTGGAGGTGATCCAGAACAACTCTGTATCAAACCAAGCCTGCCATTTGGTTTGATACCCACATGAGAAACAAGAAAGCCTGCTCAAAACCTGTGGGGCTTGACAAACTGCACAAATACATTATGCTGAGAAACTCAAGCCATGGATGACAGACACTGCAGCGCCCTGCAAATGACTAAAGACTGAACTCTTCAATCACTTATCCTCGAACTCTCAACAGATGTGAGCTTACCACCAGTGGGAAACAAGAAGCAATTACTGCCAAGATGAATGGGAAGATTGATCACAGGGTACTACCCTATGGAAATCAAAGTAGAGAGGCCAGGAGAGAAAAAAAAACCCAACACTAAATTGATTCTATTAAATCCTTTGACATACTTCTAGAAATGTTGAGTAACAACCATCAGTTGGGCCTTCCCCAAAAGATGGTTACTCAGAAGCTGACAATTTTATACTCTATATTAATTTTGCCATGGAAAATAAACTCTGAGAGAAATTTTTCTTCTCCCTTTATTAGATCAGAAAAAACTACAGTTGCTATAGAATTGTGTCTTCTCTATGTCTATTAAATATGGTGCTTGTGATGATTCTGCAGCAGTAGGTTTGATTTGCAGCAGTAATGGATGTTCCACAAACAGAAGGCAAAGCAAGATAAACACCGTTCGCTAACATGTTATCAAATGATTCCTCTTCACAGGAGAACTGTGTTGTTTCTCTAATGAAAAGGGTAAAATACCTTCTCTAAGATGCACCCTGTCAGAACACTGAGAGACCTTTCCTCTGGTATTTCTTTTTCCCCTGGATGCCATGAAGTGCACCGCATGAATGTGAAGTGACATCTTTACTAACATGTGGTACTTACTTATCTCCCACAATGCCCAAGTTAATGGTTGGATAGCCATGTTCTTGGATGGTAGCTAGGAGAGTTGAACGGTTACTGTCCCGAATCTTTCCCGGCAAGAGGTCATCTTCAGGATTCAGTAGCTATAAAACCAGAAAGACTCTCAGTCAGTCTCCTTGGAATACTGTGCCTTAACACAAGTGAGAATTGTCTTCGGTATACTGGACAGCCATCTATTATGAAATAGCTGTGCAAGTGGATTTAGCGAATTTACAGTACTAAGGTGGCATCATGTGTTTGTTTAGCCCAATCCCCCATGTCACTTAGTTTGTTTTTGTTTGTTCATGTCTGCAAAGCCCTCCTTCTTATGAGTACCTGGGTTCTAATGGCAACCATTAGAAATCAAACAGCAAACTTCAAGTTTCCAAGCTATTTTGTCTATTTAAATGTTTTTTAAGGAATGCTGTTGATGTTCCCAAACAGATTTTGAAGTGTTATCTGAAATTGTGAAGTTCATTGTCTACTTGCCAATAAAGATGATTTTTAAAGAAAGCAAACTGTGTTGGAAGAGTAGAAGCTTAAGCTTGGTTCTTATACCAGTTACTGGTTTGGATAAAGAGCTTTCTCTTGAGAGGCGTCACAGCAATCGCCTTGCATGCGTTACGTATTTTGGAAGTCAAACCACTAAACGTATGTACGTAAACACGGATTTTACCTGTATTAGCTATTCTCTGTAGGACACAGAAGGACAATACAGTACCAACAGGAGGTAAGTAACAGACTCTCTGTCAAAACTACAGCAGTACTGTCAGAGAGTAAGGGAAGAATAGCCAAAAGAGGAACATGGCTGAGCTGTGATGCTTTGGCTAATAGCTCTGCTTTCTGTACAGCTTTCCACAGGATGATTAAAAAACCCACTGTGAAGGATGTCTTTTAACACGATACAAAAGCGAGCAGTAAAGGACTCTTGTTTGTGGATGAGTGTTACATTTCCTGCACAACAGACCCTGTCTATGTCATGAAATCTGGTGAGATTGTGTCCCAGCAAGGCTGGCCTCAGCCGCCCACAGTACCCAGGAGTCACAGAGTCCCCTTCACTGGCATTGTGGAACTTGTAAGGAAACCACCACATGACAAAATTCAACATGCTGGAAGTCTTGACAGTCTTTCAAAAGACAGTAATTTGAGCTGCATGAGAATGCAGCTATTGATTTATGTTTGTGTCAGGGCTTCAAAACGTTTGTCTCCAAAGACTGTTAAAATTATAGGTCAAGCCTCATGCTGTCTCTACACTTAAAGCTAACCTAATAAATGAATTAGTAAATCAAGTTAATCTCAAATCTGCTGTTTCTGATATAAAGACAAAGCAATTTAGGAAGTTGGTCTGGAGTTCTACTGACAGGAGATTGTATGGATTTCAACTCATGCTACTGGTAAAATAATCCTAAGGCAGAACAACACAGCAAGGCACTTGGTAGGACTAATAATTTTTCTAAGCTGGGTGATCTGCCACTTGCAGTACAGCTACAGAGGAGGGCTGCGCAACAGACATTACTCTTCCAAGCATGACTGGCAGTATGAATTTCAGTCCTGACTACCCCAGAGGTCCTCCCCTGCTGGCAGAAGGAAAGCAGCTGGCATGGGGTTGGGTACAGGACCGAAATTTTGGCAAGGACAGTGTGTGAGATGTGAGAGACCTTCAGCAAGAGCAGACAAGCAGCTCATTACGAGTTGATCACTTGCAAAAATGTGATGCATCAGCATGAGCTGCAGCTCAGAGAGGGAGTCTACCTGGGATCAGAGTGGAAGCCACCAAGCAGAGCACTATACCTGCCCCCAGTAAGATACAGTAATTCAGACCTTGATTCCAAAAATACTTTTCTTACCTCATTCCCTGTTGACATGACTGCAACCACTGGAAACTTGTTAACTTCTACTTCAGTTACTCCAACAGTTGCTAAGAGACCAATCTCAGAAGGACCCATGTGGGTTCCTTTAGCCAGCACGCATTCACCTCTTTTAATGTCATGTCCTATAGGTCTGAAAAATCAAAGTGCACACACAAAAAGAGGAAGAAAAGCAGAATGAAATCACAACTATCTTTTTCTTGATTGGTCCTGCTCCAGGTAAGCAGTGTGCAGGGACATCCATTAGTCAGATTGTCCAAATCCCAGTATTACTTAAGGTCAAATGACGACTCTAAAGATCATCAGCCCTTCTGTTCCCTCCAGAGATCTTGTACTGTTTATAACGTAAGCTGTTTACACACCTGATATCTTGGCCTGGTCGAGCCTGCACTAGGATTCGAACTTCTAGTTCTTCAGTGCCCTACAAAAATAAGGAGATTAAATACGGTCAGCAGGGCTATTAAGAACAGATTCATCAGTTTTAAAGTCTCCAAAGTCCGTACAGCATACAGTGTGTTACTCTGTAGCTCTATGGCCTCACTCCACTGCTCCTGGGCTGCGTGTTGAGTCTCTCACACGTGCTGAAACGCAACAGTTTTGTGAGAAATTGTCTCTATGAGGAGCCCACCAGGGAAGGACCAGCAGTGAATACATAGTTTTACCTTCACTTTTTTTGTGATCCCTGTATTTATGTACCTTTCCTACGTCATGCCTGTTGAGCTGGTGTACTGAGTGGATTTTTTTCTACTCAGCCAACTTGATCTGCTCGAACAATTGAAAAGACAGTACTTCACAGAAACTGTTAGTCTGGCAGACAACAGGCCATTCCATCTGCCCAGCGTGTTCTTTTATCTCCTCTATTCCCATGTGAAGCTGTAAAAGACACTCTAGAATGGTGATGAAAATCTGGGGTAGCAGTCAGCTCAAGAACTACTGTATTTTTATGACAGCCCAGGGATGGCTGGGTAGTCATGAACATTTGAATGGTTCTGCATCTTTGATAACATTTAAAGATAACCAGAGAAGTTTCTAGAGAATTAAGAGTAGGACCAGTGGTACAGCTGAGTAATAGAAAAGGTCTTATTTAAGACTCCTGGATTTACAAAAAGGCTTTTGAGGAACTTGGTAACCCAGCTTTGAAGAACACTATGGAAACTGTGACTGTGGGCACTGCAGTGGGATGGAGAGGTTGTTATTTTATGGAACGGATGGATAGCCCAGGATGTTTTAGGGTAATCCTAGGTGGCTAGAGCTAGAAGAGAGTTACAGCACTACGCTAAGAATGTCTCCCATTCAGGATGCATTGTGAATGATGTGTATGAATGCATTTTGAACTACGTCTGACTGGTTTACTCTTGTGGTTGTTAACCAGCAACCACACCGATGTACTGATGTTTGGTCTAGATGAAAGACCTAACTCTTGTTTTGGTTGAGCATATTGGCCTCCTTTTTCCTATGAAGTGTCATCAAAACTCAAAATGAAAAGGTGTAGACATGCTGCGCAAGGGTCCTTCTCAATAACTTTGGCAAGTCAATGATCATTTTTCTTCCTACTGAATAGATGTAATTCCTTTCAGGCTTGAGACCTCTACAGCCATTTGGGACATGTGATCTACAACTACTACAACTAGAGATCAAGGAACTCCTCTTAGAAGTAATCTCTGTCTTTTCAGAAGAACATTTTTGAAATGTTAGAGGTTTTGCTTAAGTTAAATCCCAGCCCTGAAGGAGTCATTAACACTTGAAAGAAAAATATTCTTGAAATATGTAGCCACCTAGGCATGAAAAAGGAGAGTTATAAATGAAACTGCACTAATTACTTATGAACAGGACTGACAGAGTAGCATATTCAAGGACAAGAAGAACTGAAGAGTCCTACCTCACACCTATATACATAAAAAGGAAGCTGAAGGTGGCTGACCATTTGTTAAATACCTCAGTGCTCAGCCAAATAATCCCTTCTCTCAGGCAGATGAGAATACCCATGGGGACAGTGGAACTTGTGAAGAGCCATCCAAAGCAGCAGAAGGGTAATTGTGCCTGTTACTTTGCAGTGTGATAGCCCTCTCATGAGGAGTTGGGCAACCCCTACCGAACACTTGCTCAGTGTTCACCTAATGGGATTGGGATGATCAGCAAGCAGTAAAGACAATGTGGTACTGTATGGGAAGACAGAATCCACACATCTGCATCTCTGATTGGATGGTTCTGTCAGATGCAAAAAATCTATGCATTTACAGTAGTGAGGCATGACAGTCTGTTTCAGTTCTGGCTATCCGCCTCAGCTGTGAAGCTCAGAACTCACCTGCCTACACCCCTGCTGCCATCCCAGTGCTCCCACAGAGCTGTGCTCCAGTAGTGCCCCCCAGAGCCTTGGGGGGGGGGGGGGGGGGGGCGGAAAAAAAGAAAAGG